>JACGCL010000029.1:0-23460 GCA_014925845.1 Crassisporium funariophilum | reverse complement strand
TATCCCCTTAGCACACTGCGCAAACACTACATTATCATCTCAACGCCCGTCAGAGATTGACAACTAAATCGGCAGGGACGGGGCTTACGTTGATCGCGGTATGCTTGCCCCGCCGCGACGGGGTTGCTTGGTACGCCAGGCTGTGGATAAACCAATATCGGAGCATTCTGGGGGATAGAACCTGGCGTGCCAGGATACTGCTGTCCACCAGACTGTGGGTTGTACACAGGAAGGCCTTGCTGCTGGAAAGGTAGTTGGGCCTGTGTGATGGTTTGCGGGTTTGGCCCCTGCATGGTATATTCTTGTTTGATATCCGACATTATGAACGACTGTGGTGTGATGGTGGGCCGGAGAGTGGGGTGTGAAGGAGGTAAACAAATGGGGAAGACGGAAGGGGACCAAGGTTAAGCAATGAAAATTCGAAAGATAAGAGGGAGCTTGAGTATACCGTTAAAGGAACCTTGCGGGACGTCAACGCCCAATCAACGCCATTTTCACGTTACAGGTACCTTGGCTCTAGTGCGGCCATCTAGTTCGCCCATTGAGCCTGGTCTGCTGGCTTGAGAACCGAAGGGGTAACAGTAGATCGCATCATCAATATGCAACACAGCATGTAGCCATAAGAATAAACGGTCCATCTCTCTCTTCCTGTTCAGTACTTTGCACGAACCTAATCATTATTGGGAATTGGGATGCAGGACCAGGAGTGCGCGTATTCTGACTTGAGGCCCGAGAGTTATTTGCGGTATTGTCATTCACCATTCAAAAGATCAGACTCTGCTTTATGTTTCCTTTCCCAAGACGTCACAATGAGCTTGAATCAAGCTGGAGTATTACTCGTTTTCGGAATCAGCATTGCGGAATCGTGGCTTGAATGCAAGATTGAAGATTCCGACAGTAGCGGGACCACCGTGGCATCTACATATCAGGAACTCCCCAATCCAAAGATATGTACACACCTGTCAGTGTCACTATTAGGGTTAGGAGAGCACCGTAGACTGTGCCATCACAAGTCGGTTTGTCAGGTTACTGTTAATACCTCTTGGATCCATGGTCGGCCAGTGCATGTACGTCTTTCCTCAGCTTTCTTATCAAATCACTGGAGCAAGTTCGAATGGTGGTATATAGGCGCGCAAATATGCTTGGCAAGACATCTCCTTAGCTATACAACCGCCCAGATTCCTCGAATAGCTTGTGCTTGATTTTTTTTTTAAAACATCTCTACCGTCCTATGAGAAGTTGTTTGTTTTCGTCCAAGATTTTGCGTGCGGCGGCAAAGAATACAATACAAAAATCCATAAGCCAAATGAGTAGCCTCAATGTACAATAAAGATAAAGCGTTATCACATAGGCTTCGTTTCAGCTATGAGCTTGATGATGGATCGTGTTCTACCCCTGGCAGCTCATCAGGACAAAACCATGCACCCATATATTGTATACAGATTACAGTCCAAGATCTTGAACGTTAGCAATAAGACGTGCGTATGAAGAGAGGGGTATACAAAAATAGGGTTATACAGGAGTCGAAAGTCTTCAGGTCGACGCTCATTTCTTATCTAAGTTTACGCCGCAACGCGAGCATCTTTCCGACGAGTCAACACTTGAGGAAAGGAGGAGTCATGATCTGACTGTTTGTACGAGAAGGTAGGGCTCACAATAAGCAGATAAGACCGAGAGGGAAGAAGCACTGGAGGAAGACAGGTCAACTTCAACAACAACAAGAGTGTGAAAGTGAGATAACGCATGCTCACAAGGGCGGTGACGATACCAAACATCCCATACTCTCTCTTACGATCATGAATTCCTTGAGCACATTGAGCGAACACTGTTGCGTCAAGATAGCTCAGATTTGAATGAACTGGAAACGATGACAATGAAACTTACATAGGTCTCGATATGCTTGTCCGGCAGCAACTGGATTTGGGGCCATCACACCAGGCTGTGGGTACACAAATATAGGGGCAGTAGGGACAGAGCCTGGTGTGCCGGGGTATTGTTGTTGCATACCAGTACCGGGGATGTATCCAGGAAGCCCTTGCTGCAGCGGGACTTGCTGTTGCATATTGAGAGGGTACTGTTGCTGCATATTGGGAGGGGGTTGCAGCTGTATGTTGTATTCTGGCTTGGAATCAGACATTGGGGTTTAGTAATGGGTACCCTGTCGAAGAAAGTGCTGAGTGATCCAGGCGCCTTTCGACAGATTTATAGTGCGGGAAAGGCATTTGCGGCCACGTCAAAACCCTGTCTGGGTGGTCGAGACCTCATGAAAAACGTACATCCTCTTCACCATATTGGTACTGCCGGTCATGGGATATCGAAATAAGCATGGATCACTTACAGCGCACATCACGTAATGAATAGGACGCGATCTGATAGTACAGACCTCTCAGGTAGAGAATTTCAAAGCACAAAGTGAGAAATGGAAGGTTCCAAACTTGACTGACATTTGGGTAATCTCTGGCAGGGCGATCAGGAGACCGTTTATTTCATGACTTTGTACAGTCGAACCGTCTTAACCCGTACCCCTCGGTGGACACCCAATGCTATGGGTTATGGGAGGTCATGGGTTATGGGAGGTCAATTTTGGTGTGCAATCTTTGGTTTGGTGGCAGCTCACCTATGGGTTACAGGGGTGTATGGGTTATCTCAGGTATGGGTTATGACAGGTTTTTCTGTACATGCTTGGGGTAGATGACACCACTTCCGACAGCGTCGGCCATTTGCAGACCAATGCGACGAACGGTTTGTTGTCTTACATGTATAAATAGACACATGCGTCCTTTTCGTCATCCCATCGCGCGACGCGACGACGTTTGAAAACGTCCAACTCGATTCTCGCAATCCAGCTCTTGCTTTTCTTTCCACACTTGGTCGCACACCCGACAACGTCCAACAACACTCGCATTCACGACTTGAACACGACGGAGCCATGCGACTGCATTGCGAGGATTATATGCTTCATTTCAAGGTATGTTCCTCCCTGGTCGTATCGAGAACAGCCAGCTAAAGACAGAACCTCGCAAACATGGGAAACGTAGTGTTTGAGGGATGTTTGGTGTCTGCCTACTTGGTGTCTACAGCCATGCTCAAAGTCCGGATCTCGTTGAGCTTGATACTACTCGACATTGCAGATATCGATGCAAATGCGGATGCGAAACACGACTTGGACACGACGCTGTCAACATGGAGCAATGCGACTGCAACGGCCAGATTATATGCTTCATTTAGAGCTGTGTTACTTCCCCGGTCGCATCGAGAACAGGCAGCTCACGCCCCGTTATAACCGAACCTCGCACACATGGGAAGGATAATGCTCGAGGGTACTTGGTGTCTACAGCCGCAGTTGATGCCGAAAGTCAGGGGAAAGACGACAAACAGGAAGAACGGAGAATAAGGGAGGGCTTGGAAGAGGAGGTTCCTTGTAAGCATCACAAGACGCGGAAGAGACATCACCACGGTATGTGCAATGCTCGACTTATCTCTCTGACTTATGGATCTCGTTGCGCTTGATAGAGTCTCGTTTTCAATCGCTACTCGAACCTCGCAAACATGATATGATCTTCTAGCTAGACTGACTGCATCCATGGGTGCCCTTCGAGTCTCGTTGCAAGTACACGCCGTCGGAATCGCTGCTCGAGACAATGCCGACTCAATGCGAGCAACAACACTCCCAGTACACATATCTCCCTCTACTCATCATGTTATTCGTCTCAACAATGTAATGGATCCCGCACTTTCACCTTGGCAATCATAATTGAACCTTGCATTCCATTTGTATCGGAAAAAGTGGTTACTACTTTACATATCGCAAAGCTCGCAATGTCCCTATAGCTAGCAGACTACTGACGACCAGGTGCAACGCAGGACGAATCCAAAGTACCTACGTTCATTGTTGCCATTGAGAGCAAGGGCTGGCGCTTTGAACCGCCGCTCGAATCAACTTTGACCGCAAGTCCCAAGCTTGCCTGGATACTTATCGTCTCGTCTGTCTTTCACCGGTCCACTACATTATCTCATTCTTCTATTATCCCGACAATCGAATCCTCAGTGGCATCGGCAAAACGCACCCGCATACCAGGGTCTAAAGGTGCCCACTTTGCCAGTTCAAGACCGTCGTCCTTCTCTTCGCCAACTCATTTTCCTACTTCATTTTCACCATCTTCAACGTCGTCAGGCCAGCTAAGCACTATGTGGCGCAGTCTCAGGGGCACAAGCAGACCGTCAACACAACTGGCCGTCAAAATGGCGTTCTAGTGAAGGGAGGGGCGCTGTAGGCGTGGGGTGGTCAGGGAAGGCGCCACACACATAGGACTCATTGTAATCCCCGACGACGACCGACAAGCGGCAGCGGCGAGACGTTCTCGGTCAGCTCAAGCAAGGTCAGTCTTCGTTCTTTCGCTAACCCTGCCTCCTACTTCATTCTCACCATTGTCACCCTCGTCAGGCCAGCTCAGCATTATAGATCGCAGTCTCAAGGGCACAAGCAGGCGTTCAAGACGATTCGCCGTCAAAACGGCGTTCTGGTGAAGGAGGGACGGCGTAAGCGCGTGGGTGGTCAGGGAAGGGCCATACACATACCGGACTCGTCGCATCTCCAGCAACGACGGGCAGGCCCAAGGGTCGGCAGGCGACGGTGGCGATGAGCCGGTTATTGCGCTCGGTTTATCCTCAATAGCAAAGCAAGTGAGCACACCGTGTTCCGGTGTCTCCTTCGTCATCCCCTCGGGTAAAATTCCAATCCACCACCGCCAGTGCTGTCGTTCCCCGCCGTCGTTCAAGGGCTCTGGAAGGAGGGACATCGAGGGCTGTAGCTGGTGCGGCACGTCGGGCAAGGCGAGAAATGGGTGGGTGGTTCTGTGGATAGCAAGTCGGTTGAGACGGACGCGATATTAACGAGACCAAGGTCAGTGCTCACCTGTCCTCATTATCCTCTTCGTAACAACTCTTCGTCAGCCGCAAGCACGGCTCGACAACGAGCGGGCGCGTCTGTTGAAAGGACTTGACGGGGTTCTCTGCGGACGGCGAAAAAACCTATGAAAGAGCGGGAAAGGTGCGGACAGCGAAAGGAATCGATGGGAACAGAGGGGAAGAGTGAGCCAGAGGTCAATGTGGGAGCGGAAGCGCGTACTTACAGCTGTCAGCCACTCCATTCGATCTCATACAAGCCACGGGGTCGATCAGGACGTGCTGCGCGTTCAAGAGGGGCTCGGCATGCGACGTTGGCAAGGGGCGGGTGGCAGCGAAACCTAAGAGGACGTGAGTGCCAGTCATTCCAGTCCGGCCAACGATGTGACTTACAGTGCTCGCCAGCTGGCTCGACCGTCCACGGTGCCGCAGCTTGTCAACACCAACGACGCCGGAAGGATTCAATATTAGCATCAACGGCGTGGTGGGCAGTGAGAGGATGCTGGCGTGGCGAGGCGCGTCGGGCATGGCAAGCGATGAGTTCGCGAGTCTGGGGGTGGCAATGGGTTAGGACGGATGCGATGTCAACGAAACCAAGGTCAGTCAGTGCTCACCTTTTCTCGTTGTCCTCTTCATCTTCGTAACCACTCTTCGTCAGCGGCAAGCACGGATCGACAGCGAGTGGGCGCGTCTGTTGAAGCGACTTGACGGGATTTCCTGCGGACGGCGACAGAACCGATGGGAACAGAGGGGAAAGGTGAGCCAGAGGTCAATGTGGGAGCGGAAGCGCGTACTTACAGCTGTCAGCCACTCCATTCGACCTCATACAAGCCACGGGGTCGATCAGGACGTGCTGCGAGTTCAATAGGGGCTCGGTATGCGACGCTGGCAAGGATAATGGGAGGCGATAGGGCGGGAGCGGGAACTCTGAAGAAAACGTGAGTGAGAATCAACCGAGTCCTTTATTCGACTTACGCTCTCCGCCAGCTGGCTCGACGTCGTCTCAGCCGTATAGTGTTAATGCCAAGGAGGGGTCGACGCGGTGGGCAGTGAGAGGATGAGAGTATGGACGGGAGTTGGTGGGAAGGGATGAGGATTTTTAATGACTAGACAAGCAATTTCCCTCGCCCTCTTATATGTCTCTAACCCCTTACTGGTCTATATGAATAACAAGTGTTCGGTGTCCGGTGCTAAAAATATTGCAGGGTCCTGGACCAACAATCCTAAGCGAGACGTCATGTTGAACTTTGTGATCGACCCCTCCCGCTGCTCTTTTGGACATTCTCAACCGCCTCAGCTGCCCGTACGATATCTCTAGCTGGCCTTGCACTCATTCCAGTTATGCAGACGCAGGAATAAAAGCAGAGAGCTTGAGCCCCATTGCGAGCATTCGGCTTCAATCTGGCCTCGTCGATTCAGTTGCAAAACACCTGCTCTCAAATTTACCCTCCCCTCTCCGGATACCCACCTGGTCTAGCCTCAAGTTAGCCGAGCGCTCACCATCGCCATAAAGACATAGCCGACCCACGGAAATACGGAAAAGAACAGGGTTTTCGTATTCGTCTTGTTTCGTGCTTATTCCGCCAATGCAATCCTCCGAGAGTCTGGAGACGACCACTGGGCTGGCTGGTTTCCTTCTGACACATGATCTCGCTAGAAGAAGGACCCTTGATGAATATACTAGCCCTGCAGAACTGTCCGGTACTTTGCGAATGGCGTTTCAAGTTGAATGGGATTCTGAAGAGGGGGAGGAGGAGGACATCGGGGCCTCGGACTAGATCTTGGTGAGTGCACTTCCAGTACTTCACATATACGACTCGCATACTCACCGACACTCCCCCACGACAGTCGAGTATTGCTTGCATCTGCGATAAACGGTGGATCTGTACAGTTACCCGCAAGCGTACAAACGGATATTCAGGACGGCGAGCAAGCGCTTGGGCCGACCCTGCTTCGGAAGCTTCCATTCTGATGAGAACAGGGGATACCTGATGCCAAGCAAGAGAAAACCGCGAGCGATTCAGGCGGAAACGGGGAATTGGGGATGGAGGAGATGGTACCAAGTGAGTTGACCAAAGTTATCTCTATTTCATTGAGCATCGAGCCTCCGACTTCACAGCACCTACTCAATCATACGGACCACATTATAACGGTCTCAGCCGGGACATATGTACTTCCGGGTGAAGGCGTACAAATGTAAGACGGCCTTTGGTCATTTCACGTACGCCACACTTTCACGGCGAGGATCGCGATTCACCGCTCCCTCCGCCAGATCTCCTGTCGTCCATTCTGGTACGTTCATTCAGGAACACTTTTACTTTCGTGACGTCTTACATTCTTCTTTTCAATAGCTAACGGCACCCCAGGTCGATATTTGGGAGTAAGATGGTTTCAACAATGAGTATCCGCTTTCGACAACCCGATTTGCCGTTCCTGATAATCTCTCATTCATAGGGGATGTCATGGCTAACATACTACCGTGCGTGTACTTGTTCGGAGTATGCTGAAGTACGAGGATGGTGGTTCAAGTGGAATCGAAGAATTGGGGAGAGAGATATGTGGTTTGTACAAGCACCAAAGGTACCTTTCGTTTTACTGTTCTTCGAGTCGCCAACACCACAACGCTTACTAGAACATGGGGACCCCACAAAGACGCTCAATCTCGGCATCGAGACGAGCCGTGAAATTGCAAAACGGCTTTCGTCTATTCTACCTACGCCGCGCTTGTCCACGGCGAGGATCGTTCTATGTCCAACAGATCTTTTGTTTTCCATCCAGGTACGTTTCTCCAAGGTCTCCTATACTGCACTAACCCCATACAGTTGCATGTCTGAATTGGTATTCGGAGCATGGTGAAGTACGGGGACGGTGATTCAAGCGGAATCAAAGATATGTTGTTTATACAAGCTCCAAAGGTACCTTTCGTTCCACTGTTCGTCGAGTCCCCGACGTCACGACGCTTACTAAAACATAGGGAGCCCATTTAGACGCTCAGTCGCAGCGTTGACACGAGACGTAGAATCTCAAGACGGCTTTCATTTATTCTGAGTACCCGACGCTTGTTCACATAAATTCAACCAGATCTTGTATTCTCTATTCAGGTACGTCTCTTTAGGATCTCTTATACTTTATCTACCCCATACAGTCGCATGTATGACGAGGTATTGGTGTGCCTTCTCGAGGGCTAACATGAAGTCGGTGATTGTCTGCTCGTCTCTTTCCCTGATGTAATCCGCAGTGTATACAAATCGTAGTACCTTCAAATAATACATATGCATTTTCGATACCCTTTCGTCATTCTGCTTCGTCGTCGGAGTGGTGTTGCAGTGCGGATTAGTTGTTGAAACTCGACTCGTATCTCGCATGAAAACGGATCCAAAACCCGTCTTTCTCGCCATCTAGCACTCCTAAAGCAATTGAATTCAAACACTCGTTATATTCAAATGTAAACTATCTACGGTAATACACACTATCAGATCTGTACGACGGGTTTCTAGTAATGTAAATGGACTAGATAGAACGAAGGAATTGGATATAGACATGTTAAGATTGACAGATATTGAAGAAAGCGCACACCGTCATGAATCAAGTCCCGTTGCCTACACCGTTGCTACGTGTCAATCCCCAATCTTCCGGTTCGACGAGTGCTGGAAAGTGTAATGGTTGAAGTGGGCACAGTTGCGCGAATAAGTGCGGAAAATCTGCGTAACTCACCTTTCTTTAGCCACGTAGCATCCATTCTACATCAAGACCAATTCCCGCAGTCGAGAAAACGGAGCCTGTGGGCGCTTGACACTGTCAGTGACACAGGCGACATATTTACTTGCCGTAGAGTGCCAAATTGACCGCTGGTAGAAAACTACGGTGAATGGTAAGTGCGGTTCCCAACTCATCAATTGCGGACGTACTCACACTTTTACGGCGTGTTGGTGATTATCTGGCCCAACAACATGGTGGGTACTTGCATTTCGTGATGCCTAATCAAGGGATAGACAATTCAGTGGGACTGGAGGCGGGACTGTGGACGCACAATCCATGGCCGTTAGCAATTGAATTCGAAGATGTTAAGCAGTATTGGTGTGCAACACGAAGGCGGGTAAAGGGAGACATGGGGGAGCAAAGAGAGGTGAGCAACCAAAACATTCTAACCGACCATGCCTGACCTTCATTGCCAGCGCGATGTACGCAATTATTCAGATTCCGAATGTGGCGCACACCGCTTACCCTGACTCAAATTTAGTGTCGGCAAAACATTACACTTCGATCATTCACTTGCGGGTTCCGCCATTACTGTTCGTACAATGGTTACCCAAACCTGGGGGTCGTCTTGGAGCCAGTACAAATCCCGGTAATTCCACCAGGACCAATCACTTGCTCATTCAAGGGTCACTGATATCTACAATTTCTTTCATGCTCATTTATTTCTTGAACTCTTCACCTATCTTATCTCGGTCGATTTTAAGACTATATGTGAGCTACTTCAGAGCTGCTCAAATGAGAGGAGGGAACAAATTCAGAGCTTATGATCCAGATAGGGGACGTGATTGAATTGTTGGTGTCACTCAGGTCCCCGGAGGTATGCTAATAGCACTTCCAAGGGAAGCTATTGTACCCTGCTCAATTCTTGAGAGAAGTGATGGAACCGAAATAAGATTCGTTACGGGATTTTGACCCTTGGCATAGGAGAGTATAAGAACTGCATGCTTAACAATTGATTTCTTCAGTCCCTTCCCCAATCATGCTCGTCGTAATGTCAGTCTGTTTTCTCAGTTCACAATAACCCAAGGTATGTTTCTATTCCGTCGTACATTGAACACGCTGCTAATTCAAGCTGTTTTCAGCTTGTTATTCTCCGCTACGCTGGAACTCTCCCGTCCAATACACCTCTCATTCTTCTCCTACTCACCAGTGTGCAACCACGGCCAATTGTACAGCCTTCCCTTAGGCTTGCCTTGTATACGGCCTCAGCAACATTGTCGTGCAGTGCGTTGGAACAAGTCAATGCATCAACAAACATTGATTGCAAGCTCAATTTGATTTTTGGACTTCCGCCAATCACTCTTTCGCCACTCCTTCCTTGGCACACGACACTCGCCACACACGCCGTCCTTTCCTCCATTGACTCAATCACAAAGCGTTGCTGTGATTTCCTTGCGACATGTTATATCTTTGCTGTCATTCGATTTTTTGATATTTGGACTTCCGGCAATCACTGTTTTGCCAACCCAAAGCGAGCGCCTTTTTGCGCAGGTATTCCTACAATCCATGCAAAATTGCGGACATTCCTTGGTACGCAGTTTAATTTGAAGGTACAATCTCCACTCATTAGGATGTTGCAAGCCGTCTTCTTATCATTCTGCATCCAGAATATTGACCATTACTCTCGACATATCAATTTCGGGCAATTGATGTTTACCATACATGTCCCAAGACAATGGTTCCACCAATACGGCGCTTGTTGAGCGCTTGATCTATGACTTGAGGTACGCGGCTTTATTTCATGAATGTTTTGCAAGCTTACTGACAATATTAGGTTCTATTTTCGAGGCTAGAATATGATTCTCAAACACCGGAGTCCCCAAGACGATGTATCGCTTTCCGGCAACCACTGTCGTACCTCTCCCCAACTACAACATACTTCACACCTCTGTGAATGCCCTGAGACAATGTACGCAATCGCTGTCGCACTTGGGCGGACCTCGGACCTCCAGGAGTGCTCAAGACGACATATCGGCTTCCGGCAATCGCTCGCAGCTACAACTCGCCTCACACCTCTGTGAATGCCCTGAGACGACGTATCGCTTTCCGGCGATTGCTGCAGCACCTACAACTTGCCTCACACCTCTCTTAATGCCCCAAGACGATGTATCGCTTTCCGGCAACCGATGTCGTACCTCTCCCCAACTACAACATACTTCACACCTCTGTGAATGTCCTGAGACGATGTATCGCTTTCCGGCGATTGCTGCAGCACCTACAACTTGCCTCACACCTCTCTAAATGCACCGAGACGACGTATCGGCTTCCGGCAATCGCTCGCAGCTACAACTCGCCTCACACCTCTGTGAATGCCCTGAGACGACGTATCACTTTCTGGCAATTGCTGCAGCACCTACAACTCGCCACACACCTCTCTGAAAGCCCCGAGACGACGTATCGCTTTCCGGCAGTCGCGGTCGCGCCTCTCCCCGGCTACAACTTACCTCACAACTCCCTAAATGCTCGAGACGACGTATCGAGTTCCCGCAATCGCTGTCGCACTTGTGCGACTCTCTCCCCGGTTACAACTTACTTCACATCTCCTTGAATGCTTGAGACAACATATCGAGCTCACCCCTCCGTGAGGTCTCGACCTCCTTCCTGCCTTTGTACATGCCCCAAGGCTATATATCGACTTCCCGCGAACGCTGTCACGACGAGGCGGCTCTTGAGGTAAGCTACAGGTCTTGTTATCGTTCCAAGACCGTACTTACAACTCGTCGCAATCTTAGCTTCATCTACCAACCTCTGGGAAAGGTATTGACTCTGCACATGCCCCAAGGCTATGTATCGACTTCCCGCGAACGCTGTCACGATGAAGCGGCTCTTGGACATGACGAGGTAAGCTGGTGGTGCTCTAGTGCTTTTGATATCCCTACTTACAAACATGGTATGGTCTTAGGTCAAGTATACAAAGTGAGAACCTCTCCATGAGGCGTTGACTCCCTTGTACATGCCCCAAGGCTATGTATCGACTTCTCGCGAACGCTGTCACGACGAGGCGGTTCTTGAGGTAAGCTACACGTCTTGTCATTGTTTCAAGACCGTACTTACAACTCGTCGCAGTCTTAGCTTCATCTACCAGCCTCTGGGAAAGGTATTGACTCTGTACATGCCCCAAGGCTACGTATCGACTTCCCGCAAACGCTGTCACAACGAGGCGGCTCTTGAGGTAGCCTTGACGTCTTGTTATTGTTTCAACATCGTACTAACCATTCGTCGCGATCTTAGTTTAAACTACGCAATGTATCAAGTTCTGCATGAGGTATCAACTCCGTCAATGCCCCAAGACGATGTATCGACTTCCCGCGAACGCTGTCACAACGTGTACCAACCCAGTATCAGCTGTGTACATGCCCCGAGACGACGTATCGACTTCCCGCGAACGCTGTCACGACGAAGCGGGCCTTGAGGTAAGCTGCACGTCTTCCTATTGCTTCAAGACCGTACTTACAACTTGTCTCGATCTTAGATCACTACCAAGCTCTGCGTGATGTATCAGCTCCATACATGCCCCGAGACGACAAATCAACTTCCCGTGAACGCTGTCAAGAGGAGGCGGCTGTTGGATATGACGAGGTAAGCTCTAACTATCACAGTACTTCTGATGCCATACTTACAAGCATGTCATGACCTTAGTCTCAACATACCGTCTTTGCGAGACCTTGACTCCCGTGTACATGCCCCGACACGACGTATCGACGTCCCGCGATGGCTGTCACGACGAGGCGGCACTTCAATACAAGTATGTCGTGACCTTGGTCTCAACTACGCCGTCTCCGCCAGCATTGACTCCAATGTACATGCCCCGACACGATGTATCGAATTCCGGCGGCACGAACAAGTCAGTTTTATTTCACACAAGTTGTTTCGTGACTTTACTTACATTGTTGGACGATACAGCCTCGTCCAACGACGCTCGCAATCGTTAGGTCATGTTCAATCGGTCAAGGGACACGGCACCACGTTAAGACAACACGACGATCGAAAGGCTGAGTAACATAACCTCGAAAGACGGCATTCAATCACGACGAAAGGCATAGAATGAGGGTCGTCGACATGGCAGAGAACACGAGGGAGGGAAACGGGTATCGACGTAGGGGCAACACTTCTTCCACCTTCGGGTAGGGAGAAGTGTTGCTCTTGGACTTTATTCAAGGAGAAACGGGTCACGGCCCCCTATCAAATTTCTGTTTTTTCTCTCTCAGACGTAGCGCGGACTTGTCATTTCTGTTCGATTCTACTACTACTCCTGGGACCGTATTGTGTCCTGCATAAATGAGTGACGAGACTGGTATATAGGCGCGCAAATATGCTTGGCAAGACATCTCCTTAGCTATACAACCGCCCAGATTCCTCGAATAGCTTGTGCTTTTTTTTAAAAACATCTCTACCGTCCTATTGAGAAGTTGTTTGTTTTCGTCCAAGATTTTGCGTGCGGCGGCAAAGAATACAATACAAAAATCCATAAGCCAAATGAGTAGCCTCAATGTACAATAAAGATAAAGCGTTATCACATAGGCTTCGTTTCAGCTATGAGCTTGATGATGGATCGTGTTCTACCCCTGGCAGCTCATCAGGACAAAACCATGCACCCATATATTGTATACAGATTACAGTCCAAGATCTTGAACGTTAGCAATAAGACGTGCGTATGAAGAGAGGGGTATACAAAAATAGGGTTATACAGGAGTCGAAAGTCTTCAGGTCGACGCTCATTTCTTATCTAAGTTTACGCCGCAACGCGAGCATCTTTCCGACGAGTCAACACTTGAGGAAAGGAGGAGTCATGATCTGACTGTTTGTACGAGAAGGTAGGGCTCACAATAAGCAGATAAGACCGAGAGGGAAGAAGCACTGGAGGAAGACAGGTCAACTTCAACAACAACAAGAGTGTGAAAGTGAGATAACGCATGCTCACAAGGGCGGTGACGATACCAAACATCCCATACTCTCTCTTACGATCATGAATTCCTTGAGCACATTGAGCGAACACTGTTGCGTCAAGATAGCTCAGATTTGAATGAACTGGAAACGATGACAATGAAACTTACATAGGTCTCGATATGCTTGTCCGGCAGCAACTGGATTTGGGGCCATCACACCAGGCTGTGGGTACACAAATATAGGGGCAGTAGGGACAGAGCCTGGTGTGCCGGGGTATTGTTGTTGCATACCAGTACCGGGGATGTATCCAGGAAGCCCTTGCTGCAGCGGGACTTGCTGTTGCATATTGAGAGGGTACTGTTGCTGCATATTGGGAGGGGGTTGCAGCTGTATGTTGTATTCTGGCTTGGAATCAGACATTGGGGTTTAGTAATGGGTACCCTGTCGAAGAAAGTGCTGAGTGATCCAGGCGCCTTTCGACAGATTTATAGTGCGGGAAAGGCATTTGCGGCCACGTCAAAACCCTGTCTGGGTGGTCGAGACCTCATGAAAAACGTACATCCTCTTCACCATATTGGTACTGCCGGTCATGGGATATCGAAATAAGCATGGATCACTTACAGCGCACATCACGTAATGAATAGGACGCGATCTGATAGTACAGACCTCTCAGGTAGAGAATTTCAAAGCACAAAGTGAGAAATGGAAGGTTCCAAACTTGACTGACATTTGGGTAATCTCTGGCAGGGCGATCAGGAGACCGTTTATTTCATGACTTTGTACAGTCGAACCGTCTTAACCCGTACCCCTCGGTGGACACCCAATGCTATGGGTTATGGGAGGTCATGGGTTATGGGAGGTCAATTTTGGTGTGCAATCTTTGGTTTGGTGGCAGCTCACCTATGGGTTACAGGGGTGTATGGGTTATCTCAGGTATGGGTTATGACAGGTTTTTCTGTACATGCTTGGGGTAGATGACACCACTTCCGACAGCGTCGGCCATTTGCAGACCAATGCGACGAACGGTTTGTTGTCTTACATGTATAAATAGACACATGCGTCCTTTTCGTCATCCCATCGCGCGACGCGACGACGTTTGAAAACGTCCAACTCGATTCTCGCAATCCAGCTCTTGCTTTTCTTTCCACACTTGGTCGCACACCCGACAACGTCCAACAACACTCGCATTCACGACTTGAACACGACGGAGCCATGCGACTGCATTGCGAGGATTATATGCTTCATTTCAAGGTATGTTCCTCCCTGGTCGTATCGAGAACAGCCAGCTAAAGACAGAACCTCGCAAACATGGGAAACGTAGTGTTTGAGGGATGTTTGGTGTCTGCCTACTTGGTGTCTACAGCCATGCTCAAAGTCCGGATCTCGTTGAGCTTGATACTACTCGACATTGCAGATATCGATGCAAATGCGGATGCGAAACACGACTTGGACACGACGCTGTCAACATGGAGCAATGCGACTGCAACGGCCAGATTATATGCTTCATTTAGAGCTGTGTTACTTCCCCGGTCGCATCGAGAACAGGCAGCTCACGCCCCGTTATAACCGAACCTCGCACACATGGGAAGGATAATGCTCGAGGGTACTTGGTGTCTACAGCCGCAGTTGATGCCGAAAGTCAGGGGAAAGACGACAAACAGGAAGAACGGAGAATAAGGGAGGGCTTGGAAGAGGAGGTTCCTTGTAAGCATCACAAGACGCGGAAGAGACATCACCACGGTATGTGCAATGCTCGACTTATCTCTCTGACTTATGGATCTCGTTGCGCTTGATAGAGTCTCGTTTTCAATCGCTACTCGAACCTCGCAAACATGATATGATCTTCTAGCTAGACTGACTGCATCCATGGGTGCCCTTCGAGTCTCGTTGCAAGTACACGCCGTCGGAATCGCTGCTCGAGACAATGCCGACTCAATGCGAGCAACAACACTCCCAGTACACATATCTCCCTCTACTCATCATGTTATTCGTCTCAACAATGTAATGGATCCCGCACTTTCACCTTGGCAATCATAATTGAACCTTGCATTCCATTTGTATCGGAAAAAGTGGTTACTACTTTACATATCGCAAAGCTCGCAATGTCCCTATAGCTAGCAGACTACTGACGACCAGGTGCAACGCAGGACGAATCCAAAGTACCTACGTTCATTGTTGCCATTGAGAGCAAGGGCTGGCGCTTTGAACCGCCGCTCGAATCAACTTTGACCGCAAGTCCCAAGCTTGCCTGGATACTTATCGTCTCGTCTGTCTTTCACCGGTCCACTACATTATCTCATTCTTCTATTATCCCGACAATCGAATCCTCAGTGGCATCGGCAAAACGCACCCGCATACCAGGGTCTAAAGGTGCCCACTTTGCCAGTTCAAGACCGTCGTCCTTCTCTTCGCCAACTCATTTTCCCTACTCTTCCATTTTCCAACCACATCTTCCAAACCGTCGTCAGGGCCCAGCTCAAAGCCACTACTATGTGGCGCAGTCTCAAGGGCACAAGCAGGCGTCAAGACGGTTCGCCGTCAAAACGGCGTTCTGTGGAAGGTAGGGCGCGTAAGCGCGTGGGTGGTCAGGGAAGGAGCCATACACCTACCGGACTGTCGCAGTCTCCGACGACGACGACACAAGACCAAGCATATAGCGGCGGCAGAGACGTTCTCGGTCAGCTCAAGCAAGGTCAGTCGTCGTTCTATTGCTAACCCTTCTTTTACTTCATTCTCATCCTCATCAGGCCAGCTTAGCATTATGGGTGCAGTCTCAAGGGCGAAAGCAGGCCTTCAAGACGATTCACCGTTAAAACGGCGTTCTGGTGAAGGAGGGACGGCATAAGCGCGTGGGTGGTCAGGGAAGGGCCATACACATACCGGACTCGTTACAATCTCCAGCAACGACGGGCAGGCCCAAGGGTCGGCAGGCGACGGTGGCGATGAGCCGGTTATTGCGCTCGGTTTATCCTCAATAGCAAAGCAAGTGAGCACACCGTGTTCCGGTGTCTCCTTCGTCATCCCCTCGGGTAAAATTCCAATCCACCACCGCCAGTGCTGTCGTTCCCCGCCGTCGTTCAAGGGCTCTGGAAGGAGGGACATCGAGGGCTGTAGCTGGTGCGGCACGTCGGGCAAGGCGAGAAATGGGTGGGTGGTTCTGTGGATAGCAAGTCGGTTGAGACGGACGCGATATTAACGAGACCAAGGTCAGTGCTCACCTGTCCTCATTATCCTCTTCGTAACAACTCTTCGTCAGCCGCAAGCACGGCTCGACAACGAGCGGGCGCGTCTGTTGAAAGGACTTGACGGGGTTCTCTGCGGACGGCGAAAAAACCTATGAAAGAGCGGGAAAGGTGCGGACAGCGAAAGGAATCGATGGGAACAGAGGGGAAGAGTGAGCCAGAGGTCAATGTGGGAGCGGAAGCGCGTACTTACAGCTGTCAGCCACTCCATTCGATCTCATACAAGCCACGGGGTCGATCAGGACGTGCTGCGCGTTCAAGAGGGGCTCGGCATGCGACGTTGGCAAGGGGCGGGTGGCAGCGAAACCTAAGAGGACGTGAGTGCCAGTCATTCCAGTCCGGCCAACGATGTGACTTACAGTGCTCGCCAGCTGGCTCGACCGTCCACGGTGCCGCAGCTTGTCAACACCAACGACGCCGGAAGGATTCAATATTAGCATCAACGGCGTGGTGGGCAGTGAGAGGATGCTGGCGTGGCGAGGCGCGTCGGGCATGGCAAGCGATGAGTTCGCGAGTCTGGGGGTGGCAATGGGTTAGGACGGATGCGATGTCAACGAAACCAAGGTCAGTCAGTGCTCACCTTTTCTCGTTGTCCTCTTCATCTTCGTAACCACTCTTCGTCAGCGGCAAGCACGGATCGACAGCGAGTGGGCGCGTCTGTTGAAGCGACTTGACGGGATTTCCTGCGGACGGCGACAGAACCGATGGGAACAGAGGGGAAAGGTGAGCCAGAGGTCAATGTGGGAGCGGAAGCGCGTACTTACAGCTGTCAGCCACTCCATTCGACCTCATACAAGCCACGGGGTCGATCAGGACGTGCTGCGAGTTCAATAGGGGCTCGGTATGCGACGCTGGCAAGGATAATGGGAGGCGATAGGGCGGGAGCGGGAACTCTGAAGAAAACGTGAGTGAGAATCAACCGAGTCCTTTATTCGACTTACGCTCTCCGCCAGCTGGCTCGACGTCGTCTCAGCCGTATAGTGTTAATGCCAAGGAGGGGTCGACGCGGTGGGCAGTGAGAGGATGAGAGTATGGACGGGAGTTGGTGGGAAGGGATGAGGATTTTTAATGACTAGACAAGCAATTTCCCTCGCCCTCTTATATGTCTCTAACCCCTTACTGGTCTATATGAATAACAAGTGTTCGGTGTCCGGTGCTAAAAATATTGCAGGGTCCTGGACCAACAATCCTAAGCGAGACGTCATGTTGAACTTTGTGATCGACCCCTCCCGCTGCTCTTTTGGACATTCTCAACCGCCTCAGCTGCCCGTACGATATCTCTAGCTGGCCTTGCACTCATTCCAGTTATGCAGACGCAGGAATAAAAGCAGAGAGCTTGAGCCCCATTGCGAGCATTCGGCTTCAATCTGGCCTCGTCGATTCAGTTGCAAAACACCTGCTCTCAAATTTACCCTCCCCTCTCCGGATACCCACCTGGTCTAGCCTCAAGTTAGCCGAGCGCTCACCATCGCCATAAAGACATAGCCGACCCACGGAAATACGGAAAAGAACAGGGTTTTCGTATTCGTCTTGTTTCGTGCTTATTCCGCCAATGCAATCCTCCGAGAGTCTGGAGACGACCACTGGGCTGGCTGGTTTCCTTCTGACACATGATCTCGCTAGAAGAAGGACCCTTGATGAATATACTAGCCCTGCAGAACTGTCCGGTACTTTGCGAATGGCGTTTCAAGTTGAATGGGATTCTGAAGAGGGGGAGGAGGAGGACATCGGGGCCTCGGACTAGATCTTGGTGAGTGCACTTCCAGTACTTCACATATACGACTCGCATACTCACCGACACTCCCCCACGACAGTCGAGTATTGCTTGCATCTGCGATAAACGGTGGATCTGTACAGTTACCCGCAAGCGTACAAACGGATATTCAGGACGGCGAGCAAGCGCTTGGGCCGACCCTGCTTCGGAAGCTTCCATTCTGATGAGAACAGGGGATACCTGATGCCAAGCAAGAGAAAACCGCGAGCGATTCAGGCGGAAACGGGGAATTGGGGATGGAGGAGATGGTACCAAGTGAGTTGACCAAAGTTATCTCTATTTCATTGAGCATCGAGCCTCCGACTTCACAGCACCTACTCAATCATACGGACCACATTATAACGGTCTCAGCCGGGACATATGTACTTCCGGGTGAAGGCGTACAAATGTAAGACGGCCTTTGGTCATTTCACGTACGCCACACTTTCACGGCGAGGATCGCGATTCACCGCTCCCTCCGCCAGATCTCCTGTCGTCCATTCTGGTACGTTCATTCAGGAACACTTTTACTTTCGTGACGTCTTACATTCTTCTTTTCAATAGCTAACGGCACCCCAGGTCGATATTTGGGAGTAAGATGGTTTCAACAATGAGTATCCGCTTTCGACAACCCGATTTGCCGTTCCTGATAATCTCTCATTCATAGGGGATGTCATGGCTAACATACTACCGTGCGTGTACTTGTTCGGAGTATGCTGAAGTACGAGGATGGTGGTTCAAGTGGAATCGAAGAATTGGGGAGAGAGATATGTGGTTTGTACAAGCACCAAAGGTACCTTTCGTTTTACTGTTCTTCGAGTCGCCAACACCACAACGCTTACTAGAACATGGGGACCCCACAAAGACGCTCAATCTCGGCATCGAGACGAGCCGTGAAATTGCAAAACGGCTTTCGTCTATTCTACCTACGCCGCGCTTGTCCACGGCGAGGATCGTTCTATGTCCAACAGATCTTTTGTTTTCCATCCAGGTACGTTTCTCCAAGGTCTCCTATACTGCACTAACCCCATACAGTTGCATGTCTGAATTGGTATTCGGAGCATGGTGAAGTACGGGGACGGTGATTCAAGCGGAATCAAAGATATGTTGTTTATACAAGCTCCAAAGGTACCTTTCGTTCCACTGTTCGTCGAGTCCCCGACGTCACGACGCTTACTAAAACATAGGGAGCCCATTTAGACGCTCAGTCGCAGCGTTGACACGAGACGTAGAATCTCAAGACGGCTTTCATTTATTCTGAGTACCCGACGCTTGTTCACATAAATTCAACCAGATCTTGTATTCTCTATTCAGGTACGTCTCTTTAGGATCTCTTATACTTTATCTACCCCATACAGTCGCATGTATGACGAGGTATTGGTGTGCCTTCTCGAGGGCTAACATGAAGTCGGTGATTGTCTGCTCGTCTCTTTCCCTGATGTAATCCGCAGTGTATACAAATCGTAGTACCTTCAAATAATACATATGCATTTTCGATACCCTTTCGTCATTCTGCTTCGTCGTCGGAGTGGTGTTGCAGTGCGGATTAGTTGTTGAAACTCGACTCGTATCTCGCATGAAAACGGATCCAAAACCCGTCTTTCTCGCCATCTAGCACTCCTAAAGCAATTGAATTCAAACACTCGTTATATTCAAATGTAAACTATCTACGGTAATACACACTATCAGATCTGTACGACGGGTTTCTAGTAATGTAAATGGACTAGATAGAACGAAGGAATTGGATATAGACATGTTAAGATTGACAGATATTGAAGAAAGCGCACACCGTCATGAATCAAGTCCCGTTGCCTACACCGTTGCTACGTGTCAATCCCCAATCTTCCGGTTCGACGAGTGCTGGAAAGTGTAATGGTTGAAGTGGGCACAGTTGCGCGAATAAGTGCGGAAAATCTGCGTAACTCACCTTTCTTTAGCCACGTAGCATCCATTCTACATCAAGACCAATTCCCGCAGTCGAGAAAACGGAGCCTGTGGGCGCTTGACACTGTCAGTGACACAGGCGACATATTTACTTGCCGTAGAGTGCCAAATTGACCGCTGGTAGAAAACTACGGTGAATGGTAAGTGCGGTTCCCAACTCATCAATTGCGGACGTACTCACACTTTTACGGCGTGTTGGTGATTATCTGGCCCAACAACATGGTGGGTACTTGCATTTCGTGATGCCTAATCAAGGGATAGACAATTCAGTGGGACTGGAGGCGGGACTGTGGACGCACAATCCATGGCCGTTAGCAATTGAATTCGAAGATGTTAAGCAGTATTGGTGTGCAACACGAAGGCGGGTAAAGGGAGACATGGGGGAGCAAAGAGAGGTGAGCAACCAAAACATTCTAACCGACCATGCCTGACCTTCATTGCCAGCGCGATGTACGCAATTATTCAGATTCCGAATGTGGCGCACACCGCTTACCCTGACTCAAATTTAGTGTCGGCAAAACATTACACTTCGATCATTCACTTGCGGGTTCCGCCATTACTGTTCGTACAATGGTTACCCAAACCTGGGGGTCGTCTTGGAGCCAGTACAAATCCCGGTAATTCCACCAGGACCAATCACTTGCTCATTCAAGGGTCACTGATATCTACAATTTCTTTCATGCTCATTTATTTCTTGAACTCTTCACCTATCTTATCTCGGTCGATTTTAAGACTATATGTGAGCTACTTCAGAGCTGCTCAAATGAGAGGAGGGAACAAATTCAGAGCTTATGATCCAGATAGGGGACGTGATTGAATTGTTGGTGTCACTCAGGTCCCCGGAGGTATGCTAATAGCACTTCCAAGGGAAGCTATTGTACCCTGCTCAATTCTTGAGAGAAGTGATGGAACCGAAATAAGATTCGTTACGGGATTTTGACCCTTGGCATAGGAGAGTATAAGAACTGCATGCTTAACAATTGATTTCTTCAGTCCCTTCCCCAATCATGCTCGTCGTAATGTCAGTCTGTTTTCTCAGTTCACAATAACCCAAGGTATGTTTCTATTCCGTCGTACATTGAACACGCTGCTAATTCAAGCTGTTTTCAGCTTGTTATTCTCCGCTACGCTGGAACTCTCCCGTCCAATACACCTCTCATTCTTCTCCTACTCACCAGTGTGCAACCACGGCCAATTGTACAGCCTTCCCTTAGGCTTGCCTTGTATACGGCCTCAGCAACATTGTCGTGCAGTGCGTTGGAACAAGTCAATGCATCAACAAACATTGATTGCAAGCTCAATTTGATTTTTGGACTTCCGCCAATCACTCTTTCGCCACTCCTTCCTTGGCACACGACACTCGCCACACACGCCGTCCTTTCCTCCATTGACTCAATCACAAAGCGTTGCTGTGATTTCCTTGCGACATGTTATATCTTTGCTGTCATTCGATTTTTTGATATTTGGACTTCCGGCAATCACTGTTTTGCCAACCCAAAGCGAGCGCCTTTTTGCGCAGGTATTCCTACAATCCATGCAAAATTGCGGACATTCCTTGGTACGCAGTTTAATTTGAAGGTACAATCTCCACTCATTAGGATGTTGCAAGCCGTCTTCTTATCATTCTGCATCCAGAATATTGACCATTACTCTCGACATATCAATTTCGGGCAATTGATGTTTACCATACATGTCCCAAGACAATGGTTCCACCAATACGGCGCTTGTTGAGCGCTTGATCTATGACTTGAGGTACGCGGCTTTATTTCATGAATGTTTTGCAAGCTTACTGACAATATTAGGTTCTATTTTCGAGGCTAGAATATGATTCTCAAACACCGGAGTCCCCAAGACGATGTATCGCTTTCCGGCAACCACTGTCGTACCTCTCCCCAACTACAACATACTTCACACCTCTGTGAATGCCCTGAGACAATGTACGCAATCGCTGTCGCACTTGGGCGGACCTCGGACCTCCAGGAGTGCTCAAGACGACATATCGGCTTCCGGCAATCGCTCGCAGCTACAACTCGCCTCACACCTCTGTGAATGCCCTGAGACGACGTATCGCTTTCCGGCGATTGCTGCAGCACCTACAACTTGCCTCACACCTCTCTTAATGCCCCAAGACGATGTATCGCTTTCCGGCAACCGATGTCGTACCTCTCCCCAACTACAACATACTTCACACCTCTGTGAATGTCCTGAGACGATGTATCGCTTTCCGGCGATTGCTGCAGCACCTACAACTTGCCTCACACCTCTCTAAATGCACCGAGACGACGTATCGGCTTCCGGCAATCGCTCGCAGCTACAACTCGCCTCACACCTCTGTGAATGCCCTGAGACGACGTATCACTTTCTGGCAATTGCTGCAGCACCTACAACTCGCCACACACCTCTCTGAAAGCCCCGAGACGACGTATCGCTTTCCGGCAGTCGCGGTCGCGCCTCTCCCCGGCTACAACTTACCTCACAACTCCCTAAATGCTCGAGACGACGTATCGAGTTCCCGCAATCGCTGTCGCACTTGTGCGACTCTCTCCCCGGTTACAACTTACTTCACATCTCCTTGAATGCTTGAGACAACATATCGAGCTCACCCCTCCGTGAGGTCTCGACCTCCTTCCTGCCTTTGTACATGCCCCAAGGCTATATATCGACTTCCCGCGAACGCTGTCACGACGAGGCGGCTCTTGAGGTAAGCTACAGGTCTTGTTATCGTTCCAAGACCGTACTTACAACTCGTCGCAATCTTAGCTTCATCTACCAACCTCTGGGAAAGGTATTGACTCTGCACATGCCCCAAGGCTATGTATCGACTTCCCGCGAACGCTGTCACGATGAAGCGGCTCTTGGACATGACGAGGTAAGCTGGTGGTGCTCTAGTGCTTTTGATATCCCTACTTACAAACATGGTATGGTCTTAGGTCAAGTATACAAAGTGAGAACATCTTCATGAGGCGTCGA
>JACGCL010000028.1:0-24317 GCA_014925845.1 Crassisporium funariophilum | reverse complement strand
AACTGCTAGTACGTTCCTTCGAAACATCAGGGCGTCATGTAACGGGCATAGCCAGGGGGCGTCACATCTGTCAAGCCCAATGCCCAGGGAGAATGTTCGTTATCACGTAGCCAAACCATTTGTCGATGCATATCATCCAAAACGTTCGTCGTCCCTTCCTGATCCTGCAGCTCGAACATTTGACTTCGTAGCTGCGCAATCCGACTTGCAAGGTCGAGTTGTCGACGTGTTCTTGGAGGAGCAAGTTCCAACGGCGGCAGGGATGTGGTGATGGTTTGGTCTTTGCGCCTGATGGACGGTCTCGGGCCCTTGGGCGAGGGGACGACAGGGGCCGAGTGCAGGGGTCGAGGAATGACGATAGTACTGCTGGGTAAACCTTGCTCGATATCTTGTGGTCGTGTCGGTTCAGATGTATCGGCGGACGGGAAGGTTATGTTGGCGCGAGAGAGCCGGCGCTGGACCATCATGTCCTTGTGGAACGTGAATCGCTTCTTGATGGCTTTACGACGACGGGAGATAATCACCACGAGGGTGGCTAGAAGGCCAAGGAAGATCAATGAGCCGATCACCCCGCCAACGATTGCCGGTAAATTTGCCCTCTGTTTAAGGCCAGCCACAGGAGCAGGACTATTGTAAAGGTATGAGCGTGATTCTTTGGCAAGAAGTATACCATGACTCACTCTGTCGAAGTTGGTAGCGAAGAGGCGGTATTCCTGCTTGGAGAGGATGAGCAACAGATTAGAGAGATCGAGAGATTACATACGTGGACGACGCAGTCGATGTCGCGGTGGACGTCGGAGCTCTATTTTGTATCGTGTCAGTTGTTGTCTCCGAAAACACAGCGGGAGGGACAGACGGAGGTGCTGAAGGGGGTGGAATTGAGGTGGTCGAGGTTGTGGGTAGAGCGATCGCTTGAACCTCGTTACTAGTGCCTATGACAGTGTTGCTTGGGCTCCTCAGTGAGGTAGGCCAAAGGCAAAAATGACCATCAATTCAAGCAACTCACCCACTGACTGCCTTCAACACGTAGCTCCTGTAGTCGAATGATCAATCATTGCCCGCCATTTATTCGAGGCAACACGCACCCAGCCGAAGGAAAGATAACCGAAACTGTGCCAAAGTCATCTGTTGCCTCAATATTCGCCGCAGCAAGCCCAACATCCGCCAGACCTTGGACAAATCGAAGATCAAAGCGTACCCCTACGACATCAGTGGGACCCCTCGTCCATAGAACCATCGACCCGCGACCAGCAATCGTATCCGGTTGAAGCACGAGACTTAGACATGCCACACTTGCGTACAACGCAGAAAAGTTGAGAAAACTGACATTGGCGGTCGAATCGTCATAAATCATCGTTATCCGGGAGAGCTCAATAAGAAATCGGACTCACAAGAAAAGGCATTTCATTGCTCCAGCGCCAGGCGGGATACAATGTTAGCGAAGAAAAAAGTAGGCCCGACAACCGCGCCAGGCGTTTGAAGGTAGAATAGAGAGTGTCAATTGACCCAGCGTGAAGACGAAGGCGAAAGAAGCACGCTGTACTTTTGTGAAAGACTATTCGTACTTTACCGGAGATAGGGTTTGATGGTTACCACGCTGGTCATCGCCCCTCGGCTCCCTTCCGTCCAGAGTTCGTTGATAATGAAGTTGAACTAGAATACAATATGGCAACGCCTGGTAGCATTGTACCCAGGTATCCCGAATATTCTCTCTCAATGGTTTCAGCAATTTGGCACTCTGTTTTATGCCTCTAGGAAGACAAAACATGCAGCTCCGTTTCGGTAGCCTCGGCATGATGCGGCATCCTGCCTACCGCCGTGGTGTCCGGCTAAAGCAGATTTTGGGTATCGACGGATGGATAGACGAGGCGAGCTCTATATTTGACTCTCTTGTTGCAATCCGATGCGAATGCTGTACATGAGTAACTATGTGGACACCTAACTTTCAGGGTGGCGGCTTTTTATATTCGCACGTATACCCGTCAAAGATTTTGTCGACCACGCCGGGAGCAAGATAAGTGTGATATTCAGGGCTGCAGGTATACGACACAAGTGCATGCGAATCAAAGAGCGACAGGCCCCATGCTGCTACTTACTTTGGGAGCGAAACAAGAAGTATCGCGGGCGAACTTGGCACATTTCTCCTACAAACTATCTACATTATGTAGAAAGAACCTCATGAAGTCCACGCTTCACCTGTCGTTGTTCTGTCCAGCATCCTGGAGGACCTTCCGGTCAAAGGCTGGCAGAGCTTCAGGGAGCCCGAGCACAACGCGATGATGGCAAGAGCCAAAACGGAAATAAAGTTCAGTGGGATCATTTGTCATCATCAGTCGCAAAGTTGTTTTTAGCTCACTCACCCTCTCTGCCTTCACCATCATCGGTGGCCACTGTCAGCATCGCTTTCTTTCTCAGTATTCACATACTCTAGGACAGATGGGTAGAAGAAAGATAGAAATACAGCCCATAACTGTGAGTCTTCTCTATGGACATGGGATGACCTGCCGATTCGTGCGGTGTCTTTGTCTGCTCCTCTGCACCATGCTTTGTCGCAAGCTCTTAACGCTTTTTGCTATGTAGCATGAACGGAATCGATCCGTGACGTTCTTGAAGGTGTGTAAAGCGCTTTACGAGCTTTCAATTAATGCCTATTTTTGTGCCGACGGGCTTGGCACAATATCTCTATTCTTACTTCCGCTTTTTTTGTCCACCTGTAGCGCAAGAACGGACTTTTCAAAAAGGCATACGAACTTGGGGTACTGTGTTCAGTGGATGTGGCAGTAATCATCTTCGGTATGTCGTCAATTTCTCTTTCCCGCCCCACGAACCTGGTAACCGACGGCTGTTCTATTTTTATCCTGCAACAACAGAGGATCGACCAGGCCACGATCTCAAGCTTCACCAGTACAGCTCTTCCGACATACGCGACATTGTGCAAAAACAAGTCCGAGTAGGTAGTCCTCTTCCTCCTTGCGAGAGCTGATGCTTATCGATCAACAGCACCAAGGCGAAAAGGACATCAAGATTCCTGGCGATTTCTCGGGTGCTGGAGGAGTGAAGTTTGACGAAATTGGGGATGGAGACGATGATGTTGTTGAAGAGGAGGAGGAAGCGCCTGTGCGGAATAACAAGCGAGGAGGGAAGCTGAGCTTGCCAGCAGACGTGGCTACCACCAGTGTATGTCCGCGTCCTATCTGTTTGAACCATTCCACTGATCTTTCCAGGCCGAGTACAATCCTCCACTGGGCATTGAAAGCGGCAGTCTGCTCCCAGTATCAAACGATCGTGTCTCTAGTCTGAGAGATTCGCACACGCGCTCTAACAAGCGCCCACGCCCACCCAGCAGGTCTCCATCACCCCCTCCCCCAGGGCTCTACCTCCCAGATCAAGCACCAGCGCGGTACAACAGACAAATCCGCCACCTTCCGCCTCAATACCACCACGATGACCATCCATCTCACAACTTCCACCCGCAATACACACCGCTCTTTCCCACTCCTGCTCGAACGTCGCCGCCTCCCACTTTCATTCCTGTCCACGCCAACTACATACCATCCCGTGGCCCAAGCTCATTCCCTCGCGACATGGGCGCACCGGGAGGCTCCATGTACACCCATCATCCAGGAAGCAGACCTACGGATTTGCCGTACGACCCCGCGCTGTACTCAATGATGCGTCATCAAGCACCACCACCCCTGCCCCCACCGCCGCACTCGCGGAGAGAGGATAGAGGGGATATGTTTGGAACCTTCTTGGAAGCGGATGAGAGGCTCCGTGAACAAGCCCGTGTAGGGCCAGGATCAAGTGGTTTGGATTGGCCGGTGCACGAGGAGCCGATCCAGCGAGGGACTGCGGGGCTTAGAGGGCAGATGGAAGGTTCTTCGAGCATGGGTACGTATTTCCGTTCTTGCTTGCCCGTTGTCCACTCCTATTGATCTATCTATTAGCGACTGCTAAGCCGCAGAACGGAAACGAGACATGGTTCGATTTCCTCTCATCAAGCGAAGGTCAATCCAGGGGAGGACGCAAGGGTGTGTCCTGGGAGCGGGGAGCAGGCGGGGTTTCGAATGGTAACGAAGTGGCTGAGCTCTTCGCGGCCACAACACGAGATAAGGGGGAAGGACAGCCCGGTGGTGGTAGTCGAGCGCCGAGAGAGGGAGTTCTGGAGTTGCGCTCTGGAGGGTCTGCGGAGCGGGGCAAAGCTCCTGTCGTCGACTCGGAGGATATCACGATGCAACCTCCTCCGCCGCCGCCGCCGCCACGAGGAGCTGGTACCAAGAAACCAGAAGGAGTGGAAGATGGATTTGGAGACGGAGACAGGGCGGAAGAGGGTACATCTGATGCGGGAAGTTGAACGCTCGTTGAGATTCTGTCTGTGCGTCTATCTTGCTAATCTACTGCTTAACGTAATGCCGCAGCCGTTGCCCGTCTTTCTTGCTGCATGTATTCCTGAACCTCCATATTATCTTCGTCCTCGTCTATCGCACTTCACGGGAATTATGAGCTTGTGTCTACTATTGCCAGTGTACAATGACTGGATGTCAAGGTTGTATGTCAACATACTATTTCGCACCGTAATTATTCATGTTGCTCTATTCTGCGCCTCAGGAGCTTCGTGTCACTCTGCCATGTTCTGGTTATTGTGTCCATTACCAATATTTTCTTTCCCTAGTCTCCGTTCATCCGATTTGACTCCGTGGACCTCCGATTATATGGGTGGGGGGCTGACATGCACGTTAGGAGGGCAAGAGATGATATCGGTATGCCTGCCTTCGCATCGCTGTAATCATTTGCCTGCATCGCCAGGGAAGAGTTCGGAGATGCGATCGCAGAGAATCTGAGTACCTTGTCAAAAAATATGTTTTGCTACAGATTAGTGTAGCTAAATATAGTTTCATATTCCATGGGTATTTTTTTGAGAACCCTCGATAAACGTTGGAGTGAGTAGTGGATCCAAAGTCGACGCAAGGGTGTCGAAAAATTCATAGACAGCGTAAGTAACCAATAAGTATCCGTACTTGCCCTAGCTGACGAACGTCAGTCTCTGCGGGCAGATAGATCACCACATCATCAGCGCCCTTCATATTACCTGCCCTTCTACTAGTAATCTCTGTAAGCACTGTTCTACCTGGCGGAGGCCCATACTCCGTGATTGCTGTCGGTACAATACAGATTATTCACACCACATCACGACTTTTGATCGTTGGTACTTTCCTTGTCTCTAGGAAACGTCTTAATCCCAGGATTAACGAAGCTGTGCTCTCGTGGTCGTCGCTCTCTAGGCAGAGAAGAGCGCTACGAGTACATAGTCCATAGTCCATACACTAGCACTAGCACTAGCACTAGCACTAGCACTAGCACTAGCACTAGCACTAGCACTATAGACGAGCTAGGGCGCTCATTCCGGACTCTGCGCAGCTCTGCACGGCTCTGCGTGTATGCAAGCATAGGGAGGGAAGTGGGGAATAAGGTCGCAAGGATGCTCTGTAATCTGAGCATGAGGAGGTTCCTGGATGTTGACGGTGGAAGAGGTGGACGAGGTGGACGAGGTGGACGAGGTGGACGAGGTGGAAGAGAGGAATGAAGGACGAGAAAACATGACTCAACCCGCACCCATACCGACGACCCACCCTCGCGACCCAGCTCCAAGCCTCAACGCTCCAAGGGTCGTGCCTCCCTCCTTCTCAACCTTCTCCTTGCCCAAATGCTCTGCCCTGCTGATAAGCATCCCCACCGACCTAGCGGACGCGAATGCACCCTCTCCCTGTCCCACACCGCGGAATAGCGCGCTTTTTGTTCTTTTTGGTCGAGGCACTGTCCTCCTGAGCGCAATCGCAGTGGATGGGAGAGTGTGTGTGAGGTGTGACTGGGGTGCCATAAGCTACGTGCTATACGCTATACGTGCTTCATCGCCCCGCGCAACGTGACATTTGCTTGATGGCGCAGATAACGAAAATCCGTCCTCAGGTCGTACAGGCTCATATCATCACGCCGAGTCGGAGAACGTACCGTACCGTACTATAAGTATGCGGGATCGTCGACTTCCCAACGAGGGCGAGGGCGATGGGACAGAATCAGGGCGCACAACAGTATGCCATCAAATGGTACTACACTTACTGGCGTTTGCGTTATCATGCGTCCCCTTTGGTCGCAGTACCTGACTTGACTGGAGGCGATCTCGAATTGGGGGCGTGTGTGTTTGTTTCCATTGACGATTTTGATTGATGGAATGACGGGGTGGAGGGGAGGGAACGAGTTGGTAAGTAATTGGTAATTGTGTGAATGGAAGGACGCCTCCAACGAACTCGGATGACTGAGGGAGGACAATTGGACCCACCGTCCATTCCATTCATTATCTTATCCAATTTCTGTCCCATTTCATGGATGGGTACTTAGATCAAGCAATCATATATCATCGTGAAAGATCTATCGAGTGCGGAGGCGGGGGCATACATAAGTAGAGCGTATTTAGATACTTCATGAGTAGTGTATAAGTTACAAGCTGTACGGGAAGGCAAGGAGAGAGAGTGAGAGAGAGAGGAAAAAGGGACGTTCGTTTGATGCCGCAGGTTTGGCGCAGATAACAAGCACCCGTTTCCGAGTCAATGGACGTGCACGCTCATTCCATATCAGGACACGAGGCGACGCACATAGCATCTGGCCGTGCAAGGCACTTTGGATGGACGAGTATGGATGTTATCAATCAGCGGTGTACGTTTCTAAGCAGGCCGGAATCAGAGTCCGGGATGACGTTCTTTCTTTCTTTCGGTTTGGGAGGGTGTGCTCCGTGCGTGCATACGAAGAAGGGACTTGGATCGATGCATAAAACAAGACCAAGACCGAGATAGAAGAAGTCGTCGACGGTGAGTACCCATCATACCGCTCGGCTCGAAAGCGAGATAGAGATAGTGGGTGTTACACATCAGTCGTGCTAGGCAGTACTTACTTAGCGCTTATAGGGACGTCCGTTTGTGTAAGTAGCGCAGATAAAGAACCGTCCGTTCTAGGTCAATGGGCGTGCAGATGTTATTACGATAAGACAAAACACAACATGGCACGACATGGCACGAGGCGGGGCGGAAAGACTGCGAGTCAGAGTCAGAGAACGGACGTTCGTTTGTGGTAGCGCAGATAGAGACCTCGTTCCGTTCTCGGGCCAACGGGCGTGCAGATGTTGGCACGATAAGGCATTACACGATAAGACAGGACACGACACGACACGATATGGCACCAGGCGGGGCGGAAAGACTGCGAGTCAGAGTCAGAGAACGGACGTTCGTTTGTGCCAGCGCAGATAGAGAACCCGTCTGTTCTCAGGTCAATGGGCGTGCAGATATTGGCACGATAAGACATTACACGATACAAGACTGCGAACCGTACTGTATGCGGGATCTTCGACTTCCCAAGGAGGGCGATGGTGTTGTGATGTGAGGATCAGGTCGGTACCTGACATGAGGAGTGTCGACGGTTGGTTTCCGTTGATGAGTTTGATGCGATGAGATGGAATGAAATGACGGTGAAGAGGGCAGGGAATGGATTGAATGGATTGAATGGATTGAATAAATTGAAGGGATCGAATGCGTTCGCAATGCGTTCGAAATGCGTGGCGTGAATGGAAGGAGAACTCGAAAGCATGGGACTCCTCAATAGTCCTCTCTCTCTCTCTCTCTCTCTCACAAACTCGAATGAGCTCGACTGAAACTGAATGCGAAAACAATTGATAATTGACGATTAAATCCACCGTCTATTGATTCCATTCATTCTTCATTATCCAATCCCTTCCCATTCAAGGATGGAGCTTTGATCAAGAGAACATCATCGATAGATCAAGTGGCGGAGCAGGGCCTGTTCATGCGCTCTCTGTCTCTCCCTGAAAAGCATGGGACTCCTCTCTCTCTCTCTCTCTCTCTCTCTCTCTCAAACTCAAATGAACTCGACTGAATACGAAAAGACAACGGACAATTAACTCCCCCGTCCATCCATCCATTCATTCATTCATTATTTCAATTTCTGTCGAATTTCACGGATGGGAGCTTTGATCAAGAAATCATCATCATGATAGATCAAGTGGCGGAGGCGGGGGTTTAAGTGAATACATAAATACATAAGTAGACCTCGGGCCTGGATTGGATGGAGGATGGATCAGAAAGAAAGAATTGATGTGCTCGCAGGTCACGCCGGTGTACACCGTATTACTTGGTTGTAAGTAGGTGGTTTGCGGAGACGAGGTCAACCGTACATACGAGCAAGTGCTACGCAAATCCAAGGAATACTCGACGACGAAAAAGAAGACAGAAAAGAAAAACCCTGGAAAAAACCCACGATTCCTCCGCTCTCCAACCCAAACCTCGGAGCCGCCGGGACTTGTACGTCGGTCTCATTACAATCCAATTGTCCCGGGACCTGCCCGGGAGTCGGAAAGCGCACTTGGCAGGGAACATCCCCCGTGCGAAACTTGCAAAAGCACACCCCAAAGGCCGGAACAGGCTAAACGTGACATTCTTACAATGTGTGATGAGGCGTGACGCATTCTAGAACTCCAAGAAGGAAGGAAGAAGGAAGGAGCCAAGCCACACCACAGCAGGAGGGAGCTGGCAGGGTCGGATGAGGAACAACGACAGCGCTAATAACAACAACAACAACAACAAGACAACACTCTTTTTTCTTTTTGTACTTCCTTCTGCTCGACTTTGACTGTGTACTACGTGGACTTTGCGATTTAGAGACTTTTGGGGATAAGCGACTCGACTCGTCTTCATCGATACGGGTGCAAGAAGAGATAGAGAGGGATGGACGTGCGCACGGAACTTGGTTCCCCTTCTTCTTCTTCTCCAACGACATCCCCTTCCTCGCCTTCCTCTTCCTCTTCTTCTTCTGCGTCTGCGTCTGCGTCTGCGGTGCGTGCGACAATGACATCGTCATCGCCACCATCAATGCCCTACCCCACATCGTCATCGTCATCGACCTTCTCCTCGCCCTCTTCACCCCCCACTGCAACCGCCTCGACCCCCACTCCGACCTCCGACGAAGCCCGAACGACGTCTTCGGATAGTAAGAGCACGAAGAGCAGCAAGAGCAAGACGGGCCAGCGACTGCGCAGGTTCCTCTCCGTCCCGAGATTCGTTGGGTGAGCTGCGGTTTTGTAGGTGTCTCGCTGTGGGGTCGGGGCTGATTGGGGTTGTGTAGGTTGAATTTGAATCTGAAAGGCGACAAGGACAAGGTGGAGGAGGGGGTTGGGGAGCAGGTGCGGGTGGATGTGCCGCCGGTGCCTGCGCTACCGGGGAAGTCGAGGATTGCAGAGTTGCGGAAGGAGAGGTGGGTTTGGCTTTCGTTCTCGTTCTCTTTCTTTCTTTTTCGTTCTCTGTTTCTCGTTTCGTCTCGTTGCTCGTTGTCTCTGGTCTCTTCGTCTCTGGTCTCGCAATCTAATGTGCATCGATGCGATGCCGGGCAACTATCTACCACACCTTGCCTCATCACACCATCCGCTTGCCAACCTACCACCTCCATCACATCGCATCACATCACCCACTTCATCACCTCACCGCACCCCATCCCATCCATCCATCCGCACCCCATCACCTCACCTCACCCCATCACTTCCCCTCCCCTTACGTACTCCCTCCGCCCTAGCCTCGCACCCAGGGCCGCCCCCCACCATCCACCCTGCCACGCAGTTCTTCCAATTCCTCCCGTCCCAAATGTGTTGCCACACTACCACTACGCCCCCACCCCAAGCCCGACCCCGAGCCCGCGTTTTTCGTGGGTTCGGAGGACGGGAGGACAGGGACGGGGTGGATTGGGGAGGGGGGATATGGGTTCTTGCAGTTGCAGGGGTGGTTTTTGGGGTGGTGGTTCTGCGTAGTGGGGAATGGGGAAGGGGGCCGCTTTCCTCTTCGCTTGCTTGGTCCAGTCGCTTCCCCGCGTTTGTGGGTTGCTCGCTTGGTTGTTTCCATTCATTTCGTGTTCATTCATTCGTTTCATATGATTTAACCTGTCATGCCGTCACCTCGACCCCGACCCGCGTTTTTCGTGGGTTGCGAAGCGCGTGCGGGGGGCGGACAGGGGTGTCGGGATCCGTGGATGTCAGGATGAGTGCATGCATCGATGCATACATGCATATATGCGCGGTTGTTGGCCCACCCCGCGCTGCGGAAGTGTCATCGCTTGTCTTACGCGTGCTCTTCTTTGCGGAGGAGAGATGTCGGATGGTCCTACCCCATCCTGATGCTCTGTTATGTTTCTTTCCCATCGCGTTCCATCTTCCCGAGTCTTATCTATCAAGAGTATACTCTACGAACCTCGATCACTGATTCCGACCTTCCCATTAGATCGATTGCGGATCTGAGGATACCCCCGGTGCCTGCGCACCCGCCGCCGACGCCCCCTGCTACGCCGAGTGCTGCGAGTGCGAGGCGGTTCGAGACGATGCAGACGCAGGGGGAGGGTGAGGTACGGGAGCAGCGTAAAACGCAGAGTCAGACGCTTATACCAAGGCAAAGCCGAAGCCAAATGCCAACGACGATGCAGACTCAGACGCAGACTCGGACGCACATCCAAAGTCGAGTAGAGGGACCAACGCCAGTACAGGGAACATCGGCGTGGAAGATCTCCCGAAAAGCGTACGTATCGTGAATCATGACCAACACGCAAAGCTAGTCCTCACCAACCCCCAGATCCACGCGCTTCTTCAAAGCCCTCTTCTCCGACTCACCCCACCAACCCTCCAAACACCACACCACAAGCCTCCCCACCCCCCTCCCCACCCTCCCCTCCAAACCCCCCCACACCGACCGCACCGACCGCACCTACCTAACCATCCACCCACGCAACCCCGCCCTCTTCTGTCCCTCCCTCCCCCCCGAACTATGGCTCCTCATCCTGCGCTACGCCTCCTACCCCCCTACCCCGCCCCCTCCCCCTCCCCCCTCCCACCGCACCTCGACCCCCTCCTCTACCCCGCCCTGCCGCCCCCCTCCGGTTCCGTCTCCTTCCTCACCCACCCGTCCCCCGCGCGGCACCCGTCGTGCAACCCCGAGCCCACGTTCGCGACGCGGAGGCGGGAGTATGAGGCGGGGCTTGGGGCGAAGAGGGGGTTGGTGCGGGTGTGTAGGGTGTGGGCGAGTGTGGGGGTGGAGGTTGTGTTTGAGTATGTGTGGATTGGGAGTGCGAGGGAGGGGAGGGGGGTGGCGGAGCGGTTGGGGGTGTGGTGGGTGGTGCGGGGGTGGAGATCGTTGCTGGTGGGGGGAAGGGGAAGAGGCCGGCGACTGCCCCGACGGAGACGCAGAGTGGTGGGAGTGGGAGGATGAGGCAGAGGCAGAGACTGGATAATCCTGGCAAGTTCATCCGCCGCCTGCACATCGAGACGCCGAGCATGGAGCGCTGCTCCCCACACGACCTCCTCCTCATCCTACAACACTGTCCCCTCCTCGAAATCTTCGAGGACTACAACTCCGTACGCCGCCCGCAACACCCTCTCGCCTTATCCCTCTCCCCCATCGTACCTTTCTCCTTCACCTCCGGCATCAACCCCTCTTCCTCCTCCTCCTCCTCCTCATGCCCCGACCCGGAATACCCAGGGGAAATAACAATCCGTCACCACCAGCAATTCCTCACCCCCGACTTCCTCCTCACGACCCTCCTCTCCCGCCCGCTCAAGCGGCTGAGCTGGACGAACTACGACTACGACCCCGCGGACTACTGGGCCGGCATCCGCTTCTACCAGGAGATCGTCGGCCCGCGGCTCGGCGACCCCCACATCGGGGGCGGGCTCGAGTTCCTCGAGGTCGGCGTGTCGGGGCGGGGGGTAGCTATGAATCCCGGGTTGAGGTTGCGCGGCCCGTCGGTCGGGGTGGGCGCAGCGGGGTTGACGCACCTCGAAGCCAAGCTCCTCTCCGACACCACCCTCTCCCTCCTCCCCGACCCGTCCGAGCCCGCGTTCTACACACTCACACTCCCCTCCCTCCGCGCGCTCAAAATCACGCTCGACAACCCCACCTTCGCCGTGCTCTCCACGTGGTCCCTGCCCGCGCTGACGCATTTGTCGGTTGTGAGCGCGGATTTTAGCTATGCGGGTCCCGGGTTTAGGGCGTTTTTTGAGAGGCATGGGGGCGGGGTGAGGCAGTTGGAGTTGGGGCATTCGACGGGGGAGATTGAGGAGGTGTGGGTTGTTGGGGGGCCGGGGTATGGGTCGTCGTCGTCTTTGGCTACTGCAACCACCGCCACCACTGGTACCACCAACGGAGCCGGGAACGCGAGAGAGGCGTACCAGATCCCACTGGCGGCGTGGACCCCCCTCCTCACCGAATTCATCGTCTCAGCAGACGCCGAATGGAACTGGCACACCCCCGACTGGATCGCGCCGCACGTCCTCCTGCCTGCGCACCCCTCGCTCGAGTTTATTGGGGTGCGGGATATGGAGAAGCGCATTGGGGACGATTTGGAGGCGGCGGAGGGGAGGAGAAGGGGGAGGCGGGTGCATTCTGTTGGTGGGGGAGGTGGTGGTGGGGGACAAGGGGGAGGGCAAGGGGGTGGGGGACAGGGACAAGGGCAGGGAGAGGAAAGAGAGGAAGACCCGTTATGGGCGTTAGAGAACCAAATGGGCTCCTTATTAGACCGCACGGCCTTCCCCAACCTGCGCTACATACGGGACATGAGCTGGGGTAGCGACCTCGTCCGACGCACCGGGATGGTCGGCGGCGGGGCGTCGCTGCCCGTCGTTCCGAAACCCGCTCTCGGGGGATAGGCTACGGCTGGACGCCCTTCACCCCTTCTCCCCCTCCTCCCCCTCCGCCTCCCCCTGCCCCTGCCCCTCCGCCCACCGCCCCCAGCTCCTCCGCGTCCCTCGTGAAAAAGCACCTCCACCTCCCCACCGCCGCACACGCCCACGCGCAGCGGGAGAGGCAAAAAGACGAGGAGAGGGAGCGGAAAGACGCGGTCGCAAGGGCGAGGGGGCGGATTGTGGGGAGGTTTTGGAGGAGGGTGGTTGAGCGGTGTAGGGAGGGGGGGGTGTGGTTGGAGGATTGTAGGGGGTTAATGTGAGGGTGGGGGATTTGATGAGGGTTGGGGTGTAGGTTGGTGTTGAGGGGGAGGGGGGAGAGGGGGAGGGGGGGAGGGGTGGTTGGTGGTTGGTGGTTCGTGGTTGGTGGTTCGTGATATCTGGTTTTCCTGGTGGGCTTCTAGACTGTTGCTCTGTTTCGTTTTATTGGTTCTATTTTGTCCCATTCCATTCCATCTGGACTTGTCATTTCTTTCATATATGCATCCCATCATACATCTTCACTCGGATATTTTGTTTCTCCTTCACTTTCTCTTTCTCCTTCTCTTCCGTCGTTCTTATTCACGACCTCTCATGACTTTTACGACGCGTTCTTCGTCTCCGTCTTCGGCTTCTTTCGTCCTATGCATACCTATTCTATGTTTATGTGATACCATAGCATCGTGTCGTGTCGTGTCGTGTCGTGTCGTGTCGTTGTCGTTGTCGTATACTTCGTTAGCTCGGTTCGGTTGAATTCATCGAGTTTCGTTCATGTGCGTGTGTGCGAGTGGGGGGTGGGCTGTGTGTTCAGTCAGGTTGGGTGACCGTCTTCGCTTGGTCATGCTTCTGCAACTTTGGAAGTGCGGGTGCTCTTATGTGGAACCCTCCTCCGATCAGGAGGAGACACCGCCGTCATTCAGCAATAAGCAATAGTTGTATACAAAGTATTATGAACCGTCCCATTTTATCGATCTGACAGCCAGATGTCGCGCATTGCACAATCGATGCAAGTGGAGTAAGTCCAAGAGGAAGGAAACAAAGCAAGCATGTAAATTGTGGTAGCTGAAAAAGCCTGCGCGAGAGAGCATTTGGGCCGCACTAGAATTTGCACTTCACGCGGATTATCAATAATTTCAACATCGAACCCCAGTCGTTCCGACCTCGGGACCACAATACTGGATCTCTCTCTCTCTCTCGCTTTACCGATCAATCGTCGCACAATCTCTTCGTTCTTTCTTGTAAAAGCAACTCCCAGCTTGGAAGGCCATATTTCTCCGGCATCGTCGTCCAAAACGTAGACATAGCCTCCTCCATGCTCTTCAAGAATGCCATCCGACAATTATAACAGACTTGCTCGCGGATTGAACTGTAATATTTATGGGCCAACAATATTGGGTCTCTGGATCCCCTTTTCAATTGCAATGGATTCGTACGGAGAGTTGAAGCTGTCTGTAGACAGTTCACATGATCCGTACAGCGCTGGGATGGAATACTGAGCAATATGGTTTGGACGAGGTCATCCAGCATTCGGGAATGTGTTTCCCAGGCGACAAGGCAGCCTGGAATATTTGAATCTCCATCATTCGCGACGATCTCTTCCTTCATGTGGCGGAAAAGGCTGAAGAAGGCTGCCGGTAGCATCCACTTTGCCTCTATAAAAATGATGGTGCTTATAATGTCTAGCTTCGTGGTGACATGGTCGAGAGCGGGTTCTTTGGCCAGGGCCGATGTCTGCCCACGGTTGTTCCACCCTTCAAGGGTGTATGGGTAATGGGCTTCCAAATGGTCTATGGCAATCAGGAGAAGGTCGTCGGCGTCATACTTCTTAGCCATTTGGGCCACTCTGAGGAGGATTGCAATTGTGGTGGGAGCAGGTGGGTAGGCGAAGAATCTGGATGAAGGAGAATTGGATTGGTATTTCAAGTCAGCATATCGCTCGTCTTGATCATCTTCGAGTGTACGCACGAGCGATTGTAGTGGGCCATGAGAAAATACTGCACTGAGTGAGCGGAATCGTTAAGGGGGAAATATTCCTCTACACCGTCCGGTAATTCGAGCAATTCATTGAATGGCAGCGATCGATTCCTGAGGACGCGTTTGTGGATAAGAAAAGTGCAGCCGTCGTTCGATTCGATTTCAAGATCGCCATCTTCGAAATACAATATATTGTTTACGTCCATCTTTGACGTCGGATCTGTTGAGTACTTACGTACCAACACAGTGGATGTTAGGGTGATGATTGAGGCAAATCAAGAGGGTCGCAAGGAAATGTGAATGGATACCATGGTGTCGTGGGAGGAATACTTATCAAGATTCAATCTAAGCGCCCGTCATTTTCACCGTCTTCCCGGAATGTTTTCCGTGCCACTCATTGAACTCAGTGATTCATGTACAGTGTATCTGGCCAACGTACTGATGGTGTCAATACCTGGGACTTGCATCATGAAAATCCGGCAGGCGAATGCAAGGGGGCACCGGGCAATCAGTTGTGGTAAGCAGTGGCCTCCGGCCTCTGGGCCAAAGCTGACTGAGACTCAATGACTTATTAAATCAGCACAGCTAAACATCGGCGGTCGCTTGAACTTCTCAAAGAGAATCTGGAACGGGGTTAATGTGGGGTTTCAAAGGTGTTCAGATTGCGTGACCTTCTGTGCATCGTGACGGTCATCGAGAACCATGTCGACATACTGTTGCAATTTGAAAGTGCGAATGCTCCTGAGAGAGAAACCAGCATTTGGGCCACGCCGGATGCACTAGGATTTGCACTATATACGTATTATCGATACCGTGTATGCTGTCATGTTACGAATAACATCGCTTCACCAGTTAGCTCATGTCCTTTCTACTGTGGTGGCGTATCAATGGCAAGGTATTTACGCAAACATCGCCGCTCTTTTGATTTTGAGCTCATCCCAGCTTGACATGCCATAGTTATGCGGCATCGCCTTCCAAAACTCATTCGTAACTATTTCCATGCCTTCCAATAATGCGCGTGGACAATCTTTACAGAGTTCGGTACAAACTAAATCGAAATATTGTCGGGCAGATGTGTGTGCGCATCTGGATCTTCTTTCCAGTGGCCACTCACAGGCGGAATATAGAGCTGCCTGGAGACATGACAGTCGAGCCGCGCAACGCTGGGCTAGAATGGAGCTTAACATAGAGCTGAAGTGGACGTGCAGCATCCGGGAATGTTCTGTCCAGGCGAAAATGCACAAGTCCTGAAGACCGCCTATATTGCATTCGTCCCATTGTGTATTCTTGACGATATCTTTAATATCGTCGAGGCAAAGATCGTACATGGCTGCCGGTAGCAGCCACAATGCTTTCACCAAATAGATGGTGTGAACGACTTCTAGCTTCTTGCTGACAAGGTCGAGACCCCTGCTGGGTTTTTCGAGCAGCGTTGATGTTATCCCACGGGTTTTCCAGCCATCAAGGGTCAATGGACAATGGGTTTCTAGATGGGCTAGGGCACGCCGGAGAAGGAATTTGACCTCATACTGGTAACTCAGTCGGGCAATTGCTTGGACGATTGAAAGTGTAGTGTGAGAAGGTGGTGGCTCGAAGAATCTGAATGAAGGGTTGTTTGAAGTCAAGTCAGCTAATCGCTCGTCTTCATCATCTTCAAGCGTACTCACGAGGCATCATAGATGGCCATGAGAAAATGCTGCACTGACTCGGCTGGATTGGCCAGATGGATCACAGCACAGCCCTCTACCCTTTCTTCATCTCCAGCGGGCGGAAGGGACTCAAACATGTCTTTGAACACCGACGAGTGAGCTGCGATGACGCCTTTATGGACACGAAAGTGTTTGTTTTCCGCCTCGAGAACAACACTGCCATCGGGGAACCACAATTTGGGAATACGCTCCAATGATTCGCTTCCATCCATCTTTGACATCAGAGCTGTTGATCAGTATCACAGTGGATGTTATGGTGATGGTCGATGCAAGGCAGAACGGTTCCAAGGAAACGCGAATGGAACATGGTGTCGTGGGAGGAATACTTATCATGATTCAATCTAAGCGCCCGTCATTTGCACAGTCTTCCCCGAATGTTTTCCGTGCCACTCATTGGATTCCGTGATCTATGTACAGTGTATCTGGCCAACGTATCAATGGCGTCAATACTTAGGACTTGCATCATTCAAATCAGGCAGGCGAATGCAAGGGGGCACCGGGCAATCCGTTGTGGTAAGTAGTGCCCTCCGGCCTCTGGGCCGAGCTGCCTGAGAACCAGTGACTTATTAAATCAGCACAGCTAAACATCGGCGGTCGCTTGAACTTCTCAAAGAGAATCTGGAACGGGGTTAATGTGGGGTTTCAAAAGTGCTTTATGAGCAAGCGACGTGATCCATATATTTCTCGTCGCACATCGCGAAGCCGTCTTCCAGAGGTGTTCAGATTGCGTGACCTTCTGTGCTTCGTGACGGTCATCGAGAACCATGTCGACATACTGTTGCAATTTGAAAGTGCGAATGCTCCTGAGAGAGAAACCAGCATTTGGGCCACGCCGGATGCACTAGGATTTGCACTATATACGTATTATCGATACCGTGTATGCTGTCATGTTACGAATAACATCGCTTCACCGGTCAGCTCATGTCCTTTCTACTGTGGTGGCGTATCAATGGCAAAGTATTTACGCAAAAATCGCCGCCCTTTTGATTTTGAGCTCATCCCAGCTTGGCATGCCATAGCCATGCGGCATCATCGTCCAAAACTCATTCGTAACTATTTCCATGCCTTCCAATAATGCTCTTCGACAATCTTTACAGAGTTCGCCACGAACCAAATCGAGATATTGTTGGGCGGATATGATTGGGCTTCTGGATCTGCTTTCCATTGGCCACTCACAGGCAGAATATAGAGCTGCCCGGAGACATACCAGTTGATCCGCGCAACGCTGGGATAGAATAGTGCTCAACATAGAGCTGAAGTGGACCTGCAGCATCAGGGAATGTTCTGCCCAGACGGAAATGCAGAAGTCCTGAAGACCGCCTATATTGCATTCGTCCCATTGTGTATTCTTGACGATATCTCGAATATATTCGAGGCAAAGATCGTACATGGCTGCCGGTAGCAGCCACAATGCTTTCACCAAATAGATGGTGTGAACGACTTCTAGCTTCTTGCTGACAAGGTCGAGACCCCTGCTGGGTTTTTCGAGCAGCGTTGATGTTATCCCACGGGTTTTCCAGCCATCAAGGGTCAATGGACAATGGGTTTCTAGATGGGCTAGGGCACGCCGGAGAAGGAATTTGACCTCATACTGGTAACTCAGTCGGGCAATTGCTTGGACGATTGAAAGTGTAGTGTGAGAAGGTGGTGGCTCGAAGAATCTGAATGAAGGGTTGTTTGAAGTCAAGTCAGCGAATCGCTCGTCTTCATCATCTCCAAGCGTACTCACGAGGCATTAAAGATGGCCATGAGAAAATGCTGCACTGACTCGGCTGGATTGGCCAGATGGATCACAGCACAGCCCTCTACCCTTTCTTCATCTCCAGCGGACGGAAGGGAGTCAAACATGTCTTTGAACACCGATGAGTGAGCTGCGATGACGCCTTTATGGACACGAAAGTGTTTGTTTTCCGCCTCGAGAACAACACTGCCATCGGGGAACCACAATTCGGGAATACGCTCCAACGATTCGCTTCCATCCATCTTTGACATCAGAGCTGTTGATCAGTATCACAGTGGATGTTAGGGTGATGGTCGATGCAAGGCAGAACGGTTCCAAGGAAACGCGAACGGAACATGGTGTCGTGGGAGGATACTTATCAAGATTCAATCTAAGCGCCCGTCATTTGCACAGCCTTCCCCGAATGTTTTCCGTGCCACTCATTGGATTCCGTGATCTATGTACAGTGTATCTGGCCAACGTATCGATGGCGTCAATACTTAGGACTTGCATCATTCAAGTCAGGCAGGCGGATGCAAGGGGGCACCGGCAATCCGTTGTGCCAAATAGTAGCCTCCGGCCTCTGTGCCGAGCTGCCTTAGACCCCAGTGATGCCATTGACTTAGTTATCGTAGCACGGCTAAACATCGGCGGTCGCTTAACCTTCTCAAGGGCACTTACGGAAAGCAGATGTGGGTTAACGTTAACGTGGGGTCTCAGAAGTGCTTTGTGAGCAAGCGGCGTGATCCATATATTTGGTTTGGACTATTAGCAAATCGCGAGCCGCCTTCCACAAGTGAGCCACTAGATTCTTTCGATGACAAACAGCTGCATTCAAGGTTTTTGTTATGACGCAGATTACGGCTCGATAAAAAACGAACGCACCTCCCCGCTCGAATCACTGCTGACATATAATCTTCCATCATTCCCAAAGGCGAGTCCTACAGGACGAATACAACTTCCAGGGCACGTCGTCAAGTTGGCAGCTTGGATCATGAACGAATACCCTAAAGCATCGCCAAGTGGATCATGAGTTTCGATGGGTACGGGACTCTGATGAAACGGTAAACCATGAATGAGAGACTGCTGACACCAAGTTATAAGCGAGACTGACCGAACGACACCATAACCAGTGGGAGGGCTTCGGTCGAAAGAACCATGGAAAGATATAAAAGCATGTCCGTTGAAGCTAACAGGAAATGCTGTAGCACAAGCGGCAGGAATGAGGGGAGTTTGGTACAACTTGACATCGAGCGGAACGGAATGCGCCTGAGCACAGGTGATGTTCAGAATTAAGACAGCAGGAACGACGTGAAAATCTTCACCTGAAAACTTAGCACAGGAGGTTCATTATTCGCCTTATTCTGACACCATGGAATCGCCCCTGGATGGTTCCAAATTGAGGCTAAATTGGTCCCCTCGCTGCCTGTCCAAAAACTGAGGGTTTCCAACCGGGTCCGCGCGTGGGTTCCACAACGTTGTGCAATCAGGAAAACCGTAACTCTTAGGCACTACATGAACAGAGTTTGCCGTAGAGTAGTGACAAGTTCGAGCTCGTCAGCGGGATTGTCATTCACGAATAAAGGAGTGAGGCCCGTGACGTTATCGATGGAGGCCCCGTTTTCTACTACCAAGAGTGACTTTACCTTTGCGGGACTTGGACCCATAGAAGGGGAAGTGGGCAAGAAAGCGAAACCGGCCGGGTACGAATTCCATAAGCGATGACCTGGCCATTTGCCCATTGTAGAGGAGGTGGAGGGGAGGGATGGGCAACACGTTCTTGGGTAGAACGAAGCGCCGTATTTGTGATCGTCCCGAAGCAGGATCACGCGCAGTCTCGTCTATGTTGTTTTTGGGCCAGATGCAACGAGAGCGCGACAGTGTTACCGGATCTTTCTCAAGTTGGAGAGTATGTGTGGTTAGTTCTTGGGATGATCGAATTAATTCCATATAAGTTCGTTGACGAATTTGAGGACCATACCTCCGTCGGCTGGGATACCAGTCACAACAGAATATGCGGGTATATTTGTGTTGATCGACTTCGTCCTTGGATCATATAGGTACACCAGGACCTCCCCAGCAGTGCTCACAAACAAAGCTTTCCCGTCTACCATGATTCCCTGGGTCAATCCGACGTTCTGAACCACCACCGTGCGCGACCACCCAGATCCGCCTCCAGCGCCATCAGGAGTGTTGATAGGGGTGAAGGCGGTGACCCCAAACCCGCGTTCGACGACTAGAAGGTTCTGGAGAGAGTCAAAGACGATTCCACGTGGAGTGGTGAGGTTAGAAAAAAGGACGTGGGCGCCGAAGCCTGGCGCGACGGTCACCGGTGCTTTGAAAGGTACGCCCAGAGGCTGAAATGTGGCATCTGCAAGTGGAAAACCCGCAAGACTAATGAGTAATACAGCCGTTCGCCACTGAGGGGCAAGCATCTTGTAGTTGGGTCCTCAGAATGGTTAACTTCCAAAAGACAGAAATATAACACCCAGATATACCCGGGTCTAAGTTTGAACACATCGAGTGTGGTAAGTGTTGTGTTTTCAGTCAGGGCCCTGAAGGACTGTATGGTCACAAGTCTTGATATGCATTGACAGTTCGACAGGCTACGAGATGGCGAAATATTTGGGGTGCGAGTTATCAATTTGAAAGGTGATATTTTTATCGTTGAAACATTTCTTAGAGCTTATGATACCTTGACTGTAAGCGTTATCGTTGAATGCTTCACGAAGGGATGGCATGTAAGAACATTTCTGAAACCTCTCGCCTGATGATTAAAAGTTGCCCCAGGCGATAAGAATCTGCCCTGCATGATGGCAAAACATTGGGCCATCTATCCCCATGGTTGGTTGAGTTATGGCAGGTTTGGTGCACGATGGGTGCAGCAGAGATGACTGTCTACTCAGAATGAGCGGGGTTGGTTTCGAATTTGAAGAAGTTGTTTGTTGACTGAGTCACAAGGCTGCCGGGGAATGCCATTTTTCGGCATGCAGCCGGAGGGAAATTCCCATCACCAATAGCCAACCGTTGCATGCAATCTTACGTTCAACGTTCATCCGATGGTTTTGATGTCGACCGTCGTCTCAGTTGGCAGCGTGCCTCCTCGGACCGCGACTGGTGGATTTCAATCCACATGAACTTCGCTCTTTTCAGCCTGCCCTTGCTCGTCACTGGAAGTCTAGCCACCTCTGACCTCCAATCCTCTTTGATCTGTTTCAGGCGGGTATGGCGGCCTTTCCATGCGCACGACTCTGCTCATTTGTGGTAATCACAGCATGCTACAAATGGAGATAGCGTATAGAAATACTAAGCGCTGCACCAGCTGGTCAATTCCGCGTGCGATGCGTTAGGATTCTGATTCCCTTACGTTACTCTTGGATCTGCAATGCTTTCCTTCTATGCTCCAGCTTAGCCATACAACCCGGCCACCAGTCCATGGAACATGTCGAAGTCAAACTGAAGTAGGTGTTGGGTTGGGGGACAGAATCCCTACCTCTCAGGTGGTTCAAGCAGTCAAGTATCGAACTCCGTGCTCGTTTTGTTAGGGGAGAGCAAACAATAGGCTGCCAGAGTTGACAAGATGAGGCCTTGACCAATAAATCGATTTGTTGCGGGTGCAGTACGCATTTTGAATAGTCGGAACAACCACGGCGCAAATCGATATCTCCTCTCCGATTTCTCCTTGTTCCATTTTCTTCGGCTCTTCTGTCTACGGCGATGCATCTCATGGCGGCCCTCACCCGCGCATTGTACTCAGAAGTCACTAGGGCGGCGAATGTTTACCAACCTCTTACAGCACCCGCGAAGACTCGCGCCGGGCCCCCGCTTCCTGCTTTCCACTTCTCCAACGCATATAATCACATATTGTGGCGATTTTGGCGGGCCGCTGCAATCATCACCTGGCTCTCCCTCGGTTATCTTTCTTCTACCACTTCACAGCGCCACCTGGTGTTAGCTTCAGAACCCCCGACTTTTCTTTCTAGGCGGGTGGAGCTATTGTACAGCTAAACCCGGATGGCAAATAAGTAATATTCCACTCCTTCAACTGAACTATACCATATGGGTAGAACAGTTCTTTCGAGGATGGCTCTCTTACCGACAACGGTATAAAGTCTTCACATTCTTATTCTAATGATCATCAAGATACCCGGCATGTTATCCACATCTCAGTTTTTTCTGCTCTTGAGTCTCGGGAGAGCCGCTCTGGGGGTTGTTATCTCGATTTCTGTGTCTGTGCCAGAGAATGCCCCGAAGATTGCGCCAAACTTGGTGTCTTTCTCAATCGAACAAGACCGTTGGACTGATTATGTGGGGACAACTTCAAGAAACCAGTTTTTCTTCAATACGCTGGATAATCTAGGCGCATTGACTGGACAGCCACCAAAGCTCAGGATCGGAGCTGACAGTCAGGATCGAACAATCTTTGATTCCAGCGTTCGGGTAGCTCGTCCACTAACGTTATTGCCTTGGGTTGTGGCTCACTTTAGTCATAGTTCTCCGAGGCCACATTCCCAGCATTCACCAACACTACGCCATATCCTGAGGCCCACGAGGTTGTTGTTGGCGATGGTTATTATCAAGCAGCACAATATCTGCCATCTAGTAAGTTTGTCACGATGCATCGTCTGCGACTTGGCTATCTCATCACATTGTCGATGCAGACACTCACGTAATCTGGGGTTTGAATCTCGGAAGGAACAACCTTAGCGCGACATTTTTGTCAGCGAAGTCAATTGCAAAAGTGTTCTCATCGTCGACCATGAAAAGGAGGGGTATCGTTCTTGAAGCCCTTGAGATCGGAAACGAGGCGGATTTTTATGGTGCCAATGGCTACAGGAACAGCTCATGGAATATTGCACAATATGCGACAGAGTAGGCAATCCCTCGTTGGCGAGTCTGTTCTTCTCATTCAGAGAAATTCTCTAGATGGGAAGCGTTCGCAACAAATGTATCTGCCGCTGCAGGGCTATCAGACAAGTCCTTTACACAATTCTGGGGCGGAGCCTTTGCTTTGTCGTCGCATTCCTCGACCTTGAAGTTCTCTCCGCAGGGCATCTTTGCTCAGAATATGCTCTCGACTGCACCCGGAAAACTTATCAAAACGTATGCTCCTCTGCTCCCCCCCCGCCCATATATGCGTGTCTCATGATGTATGCAATCCATGATTAGGATATCGCAACACCGATATAGTGGATCCTTTTGTCAAGGCAGTGGGGGTCTCCTGCAAGATCTGATGACGAAGTCGACGATCAGAGGAAATCTTACCGTCTTCAATCCCGATATCGCCGCGGTGCGCGAGAAGGGGCTGGACTACGTCCTCGGTGAGACCAGCAGCTATGCCTGTCATGTGAGTCATTTTCCTGTTCAATGATTGGACTCTGCTCATCAACTTTCGGAGTTATCAGGGTGCTCCTGGGGTGAGCAATGTTGGGGGGGCTGCCTTGTGGACCTTGGATTACGCTTTGTTCGCGTAAGTGACTTACCAGCTTGAAGTGAAAACTATTTTGACTACTTGACATATCTAGATCACAAATTGGCATATCGAGAGTCTTCTTCCATCAAGGGATTGGTTACAAGTATAGTCTTGTTAGTATTCAGTATGATGACCAAAGTATCCCGTTGAGTATTACCATAGGTTCAGCCAGCTACGCTGACCCGATCCCCAATTGACGGCTCCACCCTTGCTACGCCACTCCGTCCACACATCCAGCCACAATACTACGGCGCCATCATTGCGGCTGAGGCCATCGGGCGTAGCGGCTCCACTCGCGCCGTGGAGCTTACTGTCAATGACAGCAGGATCGCTGGATATGCATTCTACGAAGGCAGCTATCTTAAACGCGCTATTTTAATTAACGCCCAAGCGTTCTTCACCGCAACCACGACTGAGCGACCCATAGTACACGTAAATCTAAAAATCTCGGGTAGTGCTGCACCGACGACTATGCAGGTGAAAAGATTGTTTGTCCCGTACGTCTTGCTTGCTTCACTTTCACGAAGACCTCTGACTGGCGTTGTTAACAGACATGCAGACGATACTGCAGGCCTCACCTGGGGTAGTCAAACATACGAAACAAGTGATGGGAGGGTGAGCGGCTCATTGAAGGTCACGACTATAAATGTTAGCGCTGGAGTTGACGTCCAAGCAACGGAAGTGGTG
>JACGCL010000027.1:0-26877 GCA_014925845.1 Crassisporium funariophilum | reverse complement strand
AGATATGCTGTTGAACATAGCTAACTTTCCCACCTGCCTTTGCTCGCGATATTTAGTCTTCACAGAACGTCCGTCTAGATAGAGTCTGGCAGCAAGATCACAGGCGGCATCCCATTTCTGCCATTGGACGGAGAAGGACTAAAGATTGCGCGTAGTAAATAGCCTTCTCGTCATTTACATCATTCTGCAGCTGTACACACACCTTGCCTGCTTCAGACGCGATCCAACAAGTAACCTCCTTCTTAGCCGTATCGACCACAGGCATATAGCACGCGGCTTTCTTCCCGTCCACTTCAACCCAGGCTTCCTGATTCGCAAATCTCAAGTATTCGTGTTGTGTCATTTACGGTCCCGGAAGTGGAAGATGATTGGGTGTGCACAGAAGTTTCTGTATTGCGTTGAATTGGGTGCGAAATGCTCCAGACAGGCACCAATCCATAATCCCCTTTGGAAATTTGTTGTAAATGATTTTTTTATGGAATTTTTATGCATTATCGTCAACTAGTACGCTATCTATTAAGACGCACGAATTAGAGACGTACTCAGACTGTTAACTAAAGGGTCTACATAAAGGAAGTGTCGAAGGAATATGGTATAGCTAATGGAATCATGTAGGTAGAAGGTAATGTAGAATTAGTCAAGGATTAGTTACGATTAGAAATTCGCTGTCAGCGGTGGCAAGGAAAGTTGATTTCTTTGTGATTTCTACTCCTTGTCTAATTCCTCGCAAGTTAGAACGTGGAATTCATGCAAAAAAAAGTCTGTGATCCTTGAGTGGCCCTCCAAGCCATGCAGACATTCTGTTTCCGAATCAATCGATCCCGGCCTGCAGTGCAACAAAATTTCTTGATCACAATGGCCACTATAGCCTATGTCTTAATTCATTTACGAGGAAGATGCACAGTTTGTGAATTAGACTGGAACCACTCGGGACTATGACCACTCGGGACTATGACCACTCGGGCATCGGAAAGGTACAAGAAGCATTGCGAAATGTGGTAGCTATCAGTTGCTGCGCTGAGAATGTCCAGGAAGAATATTGTTACGAGACACCATTGTGGCCTTCAACTACTAAAGAGAAAAGTGGTAACAGTGCGCTTTCGAGTGGTCATATGCAAAGAGGTGCAGATGGTCAAATGCAAGGAAAAGCACCAAAGTGCAATTGTTTGTTGGTACGCCGAGCATGGATGGTAGAATGATGGCTATGGGTCCCGTACCTATTGCCGTGATGGGCTTCACCTACATGGGAGTATGGAGAGAAGGCTATGGACGAGAGTCTGACAGACGCACCCCCTTCCTGTACATGTTGTTCGCGTCAGCAAGGGACGTCGGACATGATGATCAAACAATCTCGAAACACTCCAATGATGGTTCTCGTCACAAGAATGCCAGTTTTATGAGAATAAGTAAGTGCTACACGGAGATTGGTACACATCCCGGACGAAACACTAGTGGTCATCGTCACAGGTGTGGGATATGACCGCAGCACATCTCAGAACCAAGCAAGGAGTGATTGATCTAATCCACTGGCCTTCGCTAGACCAAAGCGCGGCCAAGTTGCAGGCGTTAACGAGTAGACACGATGCAGCGATGGCAAGGCAAGGAACACCTCGGTACCCAGCCGTAATGTTGGGGGAAGAGGGAGAGATTGTCGGACGCCGCCATGATCCTCCTGAACGCGCTGGTTAGGCGCAGTAATGCGAGGTCTTGAACATATCCCCGAGATCAAAGACGAACTAGGACCGCCGTATCCAGCATTGACCTGGCAAGTTGGCGACAGTCCAAACTTTCACTCGGATTGGAGTACCGAGAGACTTATTGTAATCGATGAACAGCGCTTGTGAATAAGAGTCGGAGCATGAGAAGGTCGGCTTTTGGGCAGGGCACGGGGACCTTTGGTGTTCATGCGTTTCAAGGGGTTGTGGGCTCCTGAACGGGGAGGAGATGGTGATGATCCGAGAGCGCCGAGGATTGCTCACCAGGGTGGACGACTCTTGAATTGCGCTGCATCATGCCCATCCACACCGAAGACAGATTCCGGTATCGTTTGCTTCATGTAAGAACGACTTCAGTGCATTTGTGATCTTGGGATTCCGAGATAGCGATAGCTCTGCCCAAGGCAGAGAATGATGTGTTCATCGTCGCCCCACAGCTCTCGAGACTCGAAGGATGCAAGAAGGATGTCCAACAACGTGTGTCCAATGTCAATTCCGTGAGATGCATGTGAGACCATAGACGAGGACTCCAGGCCGGAAACCTCGAATGAGTGGCATGATCTAGACAGTCGAAGAGAGGAAGCAAGGAAGTATGATGTTGAAGTTTGTTAAGAACGGTGTGTTGCTTGGCATTCTCTCAGCGTTGCCCTGCGTTTGCCACATGCCGGCATCTTTAATGTCAAACGGAGGCAGTTCTTTCTTTTCGGTTGCAACTGCCTCCGCTGCTAGCTGCTACTAGCCAGAGCATGATCATCGACGGTCCGATTGTAGTGAAAGGTGTATTGTCGAGATGTATTGTTTGAGGACCGTATATTCCGATACCTGCGACTCTGATACTTGATCGATGGGCAGGAGAGGAATCTTAACAATCACCTCGGACGGCATGTACAGGTCATCCGGTGTACGGAGCTTACGTCCAACCCCACACTTTCCCCACACGCCCTACTCGGATCTTCATCCCAGGTGTCCGGCAACACACCAACTCGCACCATTTGGAGCGGCAACTGATTCGTCGACGAGAACTGTGGGGAAATAGGCGCTTACACTGTGTCACCTGTCGTGATGGTGCAGGAGTCATGGGGCCAAATCTGTGGCGATGAAACGCCCCGCAGGTTCGTAAATTGACATCTATCAATTTTGGGATTTGGCGTTCATTGTCACGGTGTTATGAGCCGCGCAATTCTCAACGTCGAGCACCTCATACAAACACTCATCTCATAGTACTAACACACACTCTCAATCATCCACTACAATCATGATGGTCGTACAAAGTCCGGTTTTGCCTGGGGAAATAACAGATGCCATCATTGACCACCTCCATTCCGACTTGCGCGCATTGGGTGTCTGCAGCACAGTATGCTCCGAATGGCTTTTTCGCTGTCGACACCACGTATTCTCGACCGTCCAGCTCTGGCCATGGCGTGTAAACAGATTCTTCGATCTCGCCCAGTCCCAAAGCTGTACATTTACGCACTACATCCACCGCATCGAGCTCGACGATTCAAGGGCTCGGAGTTTGGCCATCCACGGCAAGAACGAAGACCAGGTGCTGTTTAACGACGCCATGTCCCGCTCCCACATCCCATGTCTCGCACAAGTCAAGTCCATCCAAGTGAGGAACGTAGATTGGACCCTACTCTCGCCGACGGAACATGTGGTGTTGCGCAAGCGCCTTGCCAGATTATCGAAGATCAATCGACTCGAGTTCCACTCCGTCGTCTTCCAAGACCTTCGTGAAGTCATCCGGATCGTCGATTCCTTTCCAATGCTGCAACAACTTTCCGCCAACATCACTTTCATGAAGTATGTCGAACACACCATCGCAACGGCGCTGGCCCTTCGCCTGCCGAACAACTTGCAAAGCATCGAGGTGGGGACAGACGATGGGATTCCAGTGATCCTGAGCTGCATATCAGGGAAAGAGGGATTGCCGCATGTGCTGGCACTGAAGCTGCAAAACATCAAATTCAATCATCTCCAATACATTCGGACCACATTGAGAAAGGCAGGCCGAAACTTGCAGCAAGTGTCGCTGAATTTCGAGGAGGAAAAGCAGCAGAGAATGCTCCAAGGTCAGCCTCCATAATATCCCTCGTTGAATGTTCTGACGATTCCTCCGAAGATGAGTTCGCCAACACCATCGACCTATCCCGTTTGAGTCACCTCCGGACACTCTGCATCGAAGGCATGAAGCTCCGGAAGAGTGATGCGCTCTCAGTCCTCGAAACAAGCCTCCCTCAAATTCTTCATCGCATCGAGTCGTGCTGCCTCCAATCCATTGACTTGAAATTCCATGTTGGAGAATCCGCCGACATTGACTGCTTCGACTGGAACCATCTGGAGCGAGTGCTACTAGCACACCATTTCTTCGGCATGGCCGTCGCACGAATTTTTGTCGTCGTTGAAGACGTAAACGACGATTGTCGGACTGTCGAACAGCGGATACGGAAGGCCATGGCTGACCTAGATTCACGTGGAGCCTTAGCTGTTCAAGCGGTCCACGACATAAGGCCAGATGGCAATGGCGTAAGTGTCAAATAACCTATGGTAAGTCAATTCATTCCTCTCAGTGACTGAATGTTCTGGCCTTATTCAACATACCAGGTTAATTTCAGGAACGCATCCGACGTCAGGGTCCTGAATAATGAAACATCGGTCTCAATAAATGCGGAGGACGACCTCTGGGAGAAGATATACGCTACGAACGGATTGACGAGGTGGTGGGAGGAAGAAAGAAATTGTTGAACGCCTTATCATGAACTCCGAGATAAGGGTTTGTTTCTCCGTTGTGTCACTGGCGTGCTTGGTTACACCGTCTCAAACAAATAACATAAACATAATTATTCTTGTCCTACATGTGACTCGTCCGTCACCGTCACAAACGTTCTTGAAGCCTTTCTAAGTTCTCAACCACGACAATGAGCGCTACAGAAACCGAAGTTGTGCAGCCCATTCCCATACCTCAGGCGCCTAAGCCTCCCAAAAAGCTAAAACCAGCAAGAAAGCAGGTTAAAGCTGGAGATGTCGTGAAAGAGGAGGCGGTACAGACAGGAAAAGAATACAGTGCGTCAAATGTTTACATTCGAAGCATTGGGGCAGCTCATGAACCTGTCCCCTTGTTTCATAGATATCTGGTACAACAAATGGGCTGGAGGAGACCGGGAAGACAGTTACTCAAAGTAAGCATAGTCCTGCATCTTGTATTTACAATCGACCAATATATTTTGCAGTAAAACCAAATCCCAAACGCGCTGCAACATCAAGCGCGACTCGGGCCTCACTCGGGCAAATACCACCGGGATGAAATACATCTGTCTCTTCTTCTCCCGTGGGTGCTGCCCCTACGGCTGGGAATGCGAGTACCGGCACACTCTGCCTGACTCCACGGATTCCATGCCAGATAGCTCCAAGGATTGCTTCGCGCGAGACAAGTTCGCTGATTACAGAGACGATATGGGAGGTGTGGGTAGTTTCAATAGGCAGAATCGGACGTTATATGTTGGCAGAATCAAAGAGACGGGGAATGGGCAGGAAACGGAAGAGGTGGTGATAAGGCACTTTAGGGAGTGGGGGACTATTGAGAGGAGTGAGTAAAGTCTCTTCTAATGTCCTTTCAATCGAGCCTGAGACGGGCGACTGATTCGCGTTCTTTCCATTCTTTCCAGTACGAGTTCTGCAATACCGCAGCGTGGCCTTCGTGACCTATGTCTCCGAATTTCACGCCCAATTTGCAAAAGAGTCAATGGCGTGTCAGTCGTTAGATAATGACGAAATCCTCAACGTCCGCTGGGCGACTGAAGACCCCAACCCCGTACAAAAGGTTGCAGAGAAGAGACGGCTGGAAGATATGGGTCAGGAGGCTATCAAGGCCCGCATGGATCCTCGTATCGTGGATGCTATGCGTTCCGTGCGCGCGCTGGAGGAGGGTGTTGTAGACGGGGATGACGATGACGAGCAAGGATATATCGAAGATATGGAGGAGATCAAGATGGCCAGCGTGAGGCGAAGCGGAGACGGCTCGAGATTGAGGACGGGGATGCTTCCTCACGGTCGCCGCCTCAGGATTCTTCAGGCCTATTAAGTGCTGATACCATGGAAGGGCTGAAGTACTTTGCGGAGATCAGAAGCCGCATGGGAAATGGCACTGCACAACAACGAGCACCTCCACCCCCTTCGAAAACTGGGCTTTGGGCTGGCAGATTACGGAAGTGACGAAGACGATTAGTTGTAGACGGCTATATATGTGAGCTCGCATTGTAAGACTAAAATGATACATACATGCAGCGCCTGCTGTGTAATGGTGGTTGTACATTATCGACGGCCAAGTTGTGAGGAGCACAGCGCAACGAAGAAATTTGTAAAGGTACATCTGTCCATACAATTTACATTGGGGTAGTGTGTTCGTAAGTGGTGTGAGTGTCAGTGAGGCAAGGCTCAATCTTGCCCGCCACCACTGCCTTCTGCTGTACCGTCTTGGAAACCTTCGTCTAACCCAAGGTTGGCGACTCGTAGCTCCTCTGCGGCATCGTGCTCTGCCTCTTGCTCGCGTCTGTATTTCGCAAGATCCCAATCGTCCGACGCGTCTCCTTCGTCCTCGTCTTCGAACCACTCCGGGTTGTATTGGAACTGCATGTTCTGAGGTTAGAAAACGAACGAAGAGTGACAACAAGAGGAAGCGACGTACCAGATCTCTTCCGCTCATGCCGCTGCTCTTTCCTGCATTGCTCTGCATGTCCTTCGTCTTCCTCATCGCTTCTTGCTCCGCCTCCTTCTTGTCCATTCGTGTTTTCTTCCATATGGCAAATGTTTCGGGAGTCACAGGCGTCAGATTGGATCCCAATTTGTGTCTCTGGACATGTCACAAAAGAATCGATTAGTCTCTGACTTCTACTTGATGGATTCATGAAGTACCTCGACCTCCAGGAACTCTTCTAAACTGATAACATTCGCCTTGGCGGCATCGTCTGCTGCTTTTCTCTGCGATTTGAGAACGAAACCAGGTGGTAGTGCATGTCGATATTGGCAATTCTCGCCATTGGGACATTCCCAGAACCATCCAAATTTCTGACTCTCGATGGCTTGGATAAAATGTTTGCATACAATCTGTAGAACTTTAGCATGAGGTGGACGGTGGAAAATAATTTGGACGAACATCGGTGGTGGTTCGCGGGTTCCCTGCTTTTGAAATGACGACGTCCCGCAGTTTCTGTTCGTCCCAGTTCTCCATCGTATCTGTGCACTGAGTAAGCAAAACAGCTCAACGTGATGTAAGATAACATACCGGCCAGTTTCTCCTCCCGACCATCCTCATACAGGTTCTTCTTCTCTACCTTCCGTCCCACATTGAGATCATGACTGAACTTGCACTTGTTCCCCTTCTCGCAGTTTCCTGCCTTGAAGAAGGCGCACAGCACCGTCTTCGGATCGACCCCAAATGGCACCTTCTGCTGTTGCACAGGCTTCAAGAGGGCCGCCTCCTCCTTCGCACGCTTCTCCTCTTCTGCTATGGCCTTTGCTCGCAGCGCTTTCTCCCGCTCCTTCTCTAGAACTTCGCGGGATTTTCCAGACATGGCTGCTTGTTGTTGGATCTTAGCGACTTCGGCTTTCACTTTTGCGGATTTGTTTTTCTGGACGCAGGTAGGTTAGCTTTACCAGCCTGCAAGAACATTGTATCATGATGTATTGAGAAGGTGGAAGACCGACATTTTTCATCCCAAAAGTCTAAAACACAATCAGTTAGCGCTGAAGTCCCTCCTGCATACAATCCGATCACCTTGTCGTCCTTGACCTTGCTCGACGAGCCTTGAACTTGTTTTGCTTTCGGAGGCATTGTGGCTGGATGTCTTCCTGTAAATTTAAGAAATTAGGATATAGGATACAGGCCTAGGTGTTCTAACGAGATATCCTGATGTTTCGTCGCTGCGACTGTAGAGGAAGGAATGGAGTGCAGCAGACTGGAGATGTGTCGTGTGCACGTGACAAACACGTTTATTTTTTGAGCGCATATTCGCCGGCGCATCGCGTTCCTGGTTGGCTGAAAGTAATATTCAGACACTCCCAAAAGGCTCTGCGACACCCTGAAACACATTTATATCCTGACAAGCGCCGTGTGTTATCTGTTTTCAACGATCATCAATGCCCAGCGACAAACAATCCACTCACTGTCAACGAAAAGGTGGTGTGGTCATAATTCGTACCTCTGGCCCATGATGCTCTGCAAGTATGGATAGAGTCGGCCAACCATGCGCAAAACATATCTCTTGGAGCAAACTGCGTGGAAATTGCACCGGTGTCCAATCATCCATCCAGAGAGTGAATCTGTGATGACGACGGTTTGGCGGTATACGTCGGTCTTCTTGAATTCTTGCCAACTATGAACTAACCATGGATAAGGCACCGTATTCATATACAACCCAGCCATTGTTGAATTCCACATCCATTTTGGGCGTCTTCGTTTCGGCTCTCCTCACATTCCTCTCTGCAATCCAAACTCTCCGTCCAGCCGAACCAGGGGAGTTTACCAGACAAGCGTTGTTGTGAGGGCCTTTGGACTTGACATCAGTTGAGGACTTGCACGATCTCATCGAAGCAGATACTGGGTCTCAAAGAGTGTAGGCTTTGGGAGGAGCTGGTGTCCGTATAAAAACCTTTCTTTCGCAAAGATGACTTGCCATGTACTACAATGAGAAACACCTGCGGAGTATAATCATTACTTCATTGGCTTCCCTGCCCAAATTGAAGCCTTAATCAACTTGGGAAAGGGCGGGGATATTGAGGAGGGGTGTACGAGCAGGGTAATAATTACCAGCTCACTTCTGCCACACAATCTGACCAGGTTTATGTTCTTATCTATATGTTTTTAGCTAGGTATCGAGCTGTAGCCTTGCTCTCCCACATTCAAGCATACCCCTTAACAGATTCGGCGAGTTCATATGTTTTGGGAACCAGGATGACCATGTTTGGGCCTCCCAATGCATAAAAGTAGTCTATTTAACTAACTCGGTAAGTATGTTCAATATTGTCTATTGATAGTATTCACCGACACCTCTCGCTTTTGCCCCTTTTTCTCCATAGTGAATTGGCCTGCATCAATCGTGACACTGATACCAGGGACAACTCGCGATGTGCTGAAATTGACACTCGACATCGGAGGCTTACCCCACATACGGCAGGTTTGAGCCAGATGTGGTAAAGGGTATAGGTGTGCAGAGAAGGCGTAAGTTTTCCACCCTCGTCATAACTCGTGCTAAGCCTACAATTGGTCAACACTGTGCGCAACACCGACATATCTCTCTGTATCCTCCCGATGCCCGAAGTCCTCCACTCCTCGCTGACAGGAACTGAAAGACACCAGATCACACTCCCGGAGAGTATTCGACGTATCATCACCCCAAGCACTTACTTCCTATTCAACAAATGATTAAATCCCAGACCTCCATGGCTCTGAAAACCTAACATCTTCGTCGGCGGAATTTGCAGCCCAGACTTCGAAACCTTGCCAGCGAGATGCACCACGTAGCCACACTGTAGCCGACAACAACCTGGATCTCAGCAACCGAGCCTGGACAGCAAGCCATACGACAAGCGCAGGCACTCACGAGTTTTTCAGTCTTTATCAAGGCTCTGAAATTTCGGTATGTATCTGGTCCTCATGACTGATCCAAAATCTGATATGCAGATACTTTCATCAATTTCGATATTCATGATCCCCGCGCCAACCAAAGTAAAACACATGCACCCCTCATCACGCGAGCTAGACACCGTATCCGCATGCAGGTTCTAGCAGGCTTTCCTGGATTTACGTACGTGCTTCATTATCTTACTCCTAGTAATCGTCAACTAATTCCGATCTACCAGCTCCATCGGATATCGTCCTTGCCGCCGAAGAGCTTTGCTACGCTGCACAGGCCGTCGGACGAGTTACGGGCGATATAGGCACGGAGGACGTGTTGGATGCGTCATTTCGTGATTCTTGTATTGGCCAGTGTCAAAGAGATGGAGCTCGCAACGTTAGCATTCCAGTGGGCCTGGTTGTTGTGGTTCAAGGCAGACCATGTAAGATAAACCCTGATGTTATTTAGGTTATGGACAGGGTTTTACAGGCACAATTATTTCAACGGAAAGCATAATAAAGACTTGTGAAATGAAAAAAAAGCGAGTACGTAGACGAGAACATTAACTTGACTTATTCTTTAGTACGACCCTCCATGCGCACCCATAAGCCTCCCTATGAGATCTTCAATCAAAGGAGCTCTCATGCACGTCAAAAAAAACTTACCTTGGCATACATCGTTATATGAAGTCCAGGAGCGACCTTCTCCGTAGCCTTCCTCCCACCACATTCAGCCCATTTGGCTGGAGGCTTGCTCCACTCAGGTTGGGCATCCGGTGCTAGAGTGAATCCTGTGAACTGCTGTAGGAGTCGTACAAGGAAGAAAGATGTTTCGTTGTATGCAAACTATGTGGTCACGACATGTTTAGTAGGTTGAGCGAACCTTGGCAATATCAAAGCAGAGGGATTACCTGTTGTCCCACACAGATTCGAGGTCCAGCATTGAAAGGGCAGAAAATGTAGGGGTTCGGTGTGAGGTATTTGTGTAACCGTTCATCTAGGAAGCGGTCAGGATCAAACACAAGAGCTACAAAGATGATAACTATCAACACCAATATTAGACTAGCATGTTTTCACAAACGTACCATCCGGACCCCATAAATCTGTCCTGCGATGCATGATGAATACACTGTAAAAAACTCTGCAGATACGGCTGTCAAGGGCCGCTGATAACATAATGACGAAAGGAAATATTATACCGAGTGTTTGCTGGTACATAGTACGGCTTTGATCCTGGAGTCTTGGAAGTCCAGATGGCGGCCTTGCAAGACATCCTGTTTGAGTAGAAATTGAAGATTCAGGCTTCTGAACTCATGTCTGCAATGCAGATATGTGCGTACCTGCTATTAAAGGGCCTGATATTTGCGGAAGTCAGCTCAAGGTTCTATCGAACAAATGATACAAACAACATACACTGGTGGGTATAATCGCAACACCTCTACCATGCACCGTCAATAAAAGGAGCATCCGCCAAAAATAAAAAAGGACCATCATGGAGTATCGGCACGCACCATTAATAAATGCTCTAAGGTACTTCATCCCACGCATATCGTCGTATGTCGGTCTCTTTGAAGGTCCGACTATGGCAAATATCTCTTGGCGTAGCCTGTCTGCTATCTTTGGATTCTCAGCTAACATGTAGAAGGCGTATGTCAACGCGCAAGCTGTCTAGCAAAATAATCCCCAATTAGCATCATAACAAGGTGGGGGGCAATAAAGAGAGCAACATACCGTATCCCGGCCAGCAATGAGGAGGTTGATCAGCTATAAAATGATACAATTCAGTCTGAAGCAATCTGTATTGTTTTGGGTGTATTTACCTCATCCTTGAGGAAAATGACGTCTGTAGGACGGCAAGATATAAGCAACGCGAGATTGAGTGATGCACCAACATACCTTGTGTATGGTTGATAAGATGGGTAAGAAGAGTATCACTATCTTCCTCGGTCTTGATATCCTTCTCCTGTGCGGCTTTTTTTGCCAGCGCCTCGATCAGGAGGGGTTCAGTGAAACGGTCCATGATCTTCCTCAAAGGTATAATCTTGTCATGCCAGAACTCCGCAAGAGGCCAGTTCGGCCCAACTCGTGTACGAAGTGAGGATAGTGTTTGACCCGCTAGGAAAGCGTCCACAAAGATGTTTGACGAGTGGTTCAAGAAACTGGCCGAATTTTGCACATGCGAAGTCTCTGGGTAGGGCAGTCCGGCAGCGAGAGAATCTACATTGTGACCAAACAAGAACTCTGTTGCCGAGTCAAGGGTAAACCTCGAAACCAAGTCCTAGCAGATTAACGACAAGTGAAGAAAGATAGGATTTTAAGGGTTGGTTAGGGAATAAGGTGTTGGTGATGACGATGAGTGCGTCGAGAGTGCGTCTGCGAAAGAGTATACCCTTACCTGGAAATCGATGGGATGACCATCCGCCAAACGTTTTGCAGCCTGGCGCAGCGCATTGTCTGCGTGTGCCTCAAAGATGTTGAAGTGGCTGATACGCTCTCGGCTAAAGAAAGGGCGCGTCATAGAACGGTGAAATCTGGGAGTGAATAGGCGCGGATGCGTTATTGATGCGAATTCTTTGGTCACAAAACCAACCTACTTCCACTTATCACCTTTGGGATTAATCCATCATTTAGATGAAATAGGCAGGGAAAAAAGAATGCAAGGCAGCGCACCATCTGTATTGAATAAACCATTACCCATTAGCGAGGCTAACTGCTCATGCAGAATAGGACCTTGGGGTTGACACGAAGTTAGCAGAAAGGTGTTGCGATGTTCAACCATCATGTCCTTACCTTTGGCGAAGGCATCGAATTGGGTAGCTAGAAGTGCCTAGACAGGAAAAAATATGAAACATTTAAGGGACCTCCGATATGGCTAACAGATACAGCGATACCTTGATATGCTCAGGTTCAAATGTGAAAATCTGTGGCATAGTTTCTTTCAGCAATCCTTGTATACATTGTTCCAAGGGAAGCTTACGCGATTGTCGGTCGGAAATCTCACTTGATAGACAGGCCCATACATCTCCATCCATTGCTGGAAAACATCACCTGTGGTATTAGTAGAGGTCAGAATCGGATAACATATAGCAAGGCCAAACTACTTACCCGGATACCCGGTTTTGAAGTCCTCAACGAGGGCTTTCACGAGTGATAAACCAGCGAAGTTGGGCCTCTTCTCCTGGACATGGGGAACTATGAAAGCGTTGTTGGCGGCCGCAGATTTACTGTCAGCGTATCTCGTGTAATAGCGATTGAAGATAGACAACAGAGGTCGAGCCAATACAGTGGCAAGCACGACCATCCAAGTCGGTGCATGAACCCCAAATTCGGGCCTTCTGGCAAGTGTGAACAGCGCATAGACCACAATAGATGGTAATGCAAGGAACGGAAATAGCCTGGCTAGGTACAGGGGACCAGGGGGAAGTGCCATGGCCCGTTAGCGTTGAATCGAAACGAGGGGTTTGGCAGTGTCTTAAATCCACGCCAATCCACTATTTAATAGGTTGGCGTTACATACTTAAGAGGAATAGCCTGGAATAGAAGCGCTGGCTTTGTTAACTGACAAGTATCCATGTTAACCGCAAGATCCTGATTCAGGTTGTAGATTGGGGAAGACTGGTTTCATTCGGGGCCAGTTTAGGCCTTTGCCGATTGTAAACGTGCCCGTCTCCGGAGAGCTAAAATTTTGTCCACTGATCTCTTGCTGATATATTACCTCAATTCCACTGGTGCTAGATTGGTTTCAAAACTAAATGGACGCCGCACGCGCTTCACGGAGAGGTAGACATCGAAGCACTTGAGAACCTTCCACCAAACCCGCTCAATCATAGAAATATTGCCAGGTACTCATCAATCTTGACATATTCTTAGAAAATGCTCACAGAACAATTTGCTCATGTATGATACAACACCGTTGACCCTCTTTGCCTATGCGCAAGAATATATAATGCAGCAGCATCTCTTGTCGCTTTGGCAAAACCTGTCGAAACGACCAGTGTTTGGCAATCAATCATTGTCTACATGTTTCTGAACTGGCTCTTTATGGAAGAGTCCCGAGCAGCGGGTGTCTATTAGCGCAACTGCAAGCGTTAGCGAGATTCGCACATGAATTGTTGGCCGAGACGCACGGTAGCCACGCCAAACAGCTTGGCAAAGCATCACACTTCGCGACGTTCATTTCAAGAAACGATCCTCCTCCACTCGAGATCGTTTTCTGGATTGGCGAGATGAGCTAGTTTCTATAAACCTATGATGTGATGTAAGTACCGTTGAACGGAAACGCAGGCCCGAGATCAATGGATACAATGTGCTAGCCTGCAAGCTGAATCCTTCGCTGCGTTGACGTGTCCCTCAACAGTTCATACCTTCATTATGGTCCGTGGAGTCCCGTGCTTGCAAAGACCCACCATTCATAGGGACAATTTAAGCCGATGGATCGAGTCTCGGAAGTCTTAAGCGCGGAGCTGCACGGCACCGAGGAATCCAGCAACATACTGATTGTAAGACCGCCGCTTCTAAAGATAATATGGATGGCCATTGGAATGCGGTACGCAAAAGCTGCACTATTCAAGAGCGATACAAGGTCGAAAAGCACAACGTGTACGAGGAAGTTTGAGATAGGCACTCGACGCGGTTGGAATCACGTCCAAAGCGGGTCCGGATGACGAACTTGGGCAGTCCATGCAACGAGGTGAGGAGAATAGAAGGTAAGCACAAATTCAGCGTTAGGGTCTATAACGGCCTATTTCTTTGTATCTCACTATGATCGTTTTCTGCTTTAGCTCTTGGCAAATCTTCTGTGATCTAAATACGCTTCTCAGTCCACATCTTTGACTGGGTATTGACTTTTGAATCTGGCTTCGGTGAATTTGAATTTTTTGGAGGAAGCGCCACCCCTTCGGTGCCTGACGGATCCGGGCTATAAGTACTGACATCTTTGGATGTGTGGGTGACTGTCAAGCTAAAGCCAACCTCAAATCTCACATTTGCAGCGTAAATGTAATATTTGAGCAACACTTCGAGCAAGAACCTTTAGCCTACCAGTCAATCATTCTTCGGAAACCATACATACCTATATACTCAATCTATATTAGGTTGAGACATTGATCAATTGCTCCTGCTTAATCAATGGTTGAACCTGCGGGTTCATGCTCGCGGTGCATGTAATCCAAATGTAATCTCGGCTTTCTGCAGTGTCCTGACGCCACAATATTATTCTCACACGTTGCACACGTGGCTGGCGACTCAGCCGACATGACGCTTGCCACACGGATGTTCCTCACCTCATCGAGCGCACCGGTCAAAGGCTTGCATGCGACAGAAAGCAAACTCTACCAGTAAATTGACTCCAATTCATTGACAATTCTTCAATAGTAAGTTAACGTCTTGATTGTAAACTGTGGACGGAGGCACCCAGGGGGCTTTTTTCCGAGCAATCCCCACAATCAACCCAGGACCCCTGACATGTCGGTCCCAAATTTTCAATTCTTGTCCGTACCGATTTTCAGGAATTCCGTCCGTTTTGCGTCCGGTCTCTCTCTCATTTCCAAAATCTTGTCCGGGCCTCGATCCGGTCTTAAGATTGCCTATTTCGCTCTGAAATCCACTCTTCTTGCCTTCCCGCATCATCAGACATCGCAAAAAAACAACAGAAAACAGCAGGTAAGCAAAACAATCATTTGAAATGCTGACAGTAAGGAAACACTACTTTCTGTACTTAGACTGCATTGATTCAGGTGATCATGGTCACATTTCCTAGATGTAGGCGTGGAAAATAGATTTCGATTTGGTTCACAATTGGCTCAAGTTTCATTTTATCGCACATTGACACTCAAAATAGATGTCCGATCCCTTATGCGGACGACATTCGGGGCCTCCAGATGTGCCTCTTATGCTGGCGGAAATGGGGTCAAAGAGGGAGGTAGGATCCCTATGCGGTCGGAATCGACGAAAAGTCGTCCATACATAAATAAGTGCCAAAATATGGCCATTTTGGATCGGACATATCACAGCATTAGGTAGCGTATGGTCCTGGTTGATTTCAGGGATTGCTCGGAAAACAGCCCCCTGGAGGGACCTATTACATCTTGGACCCTTCCGTTGATTTCTTGATCATTTCCTGATCCAGTCTAGGTTCGTGAGTGCCTCGGCACCCTCTTGACTACAAAAGCGCGTCGGTGATGCGGGGTGCTGCGATTTCCCTTGGATTTCCCCTATGGACGCTGTTGGTAGCTTTCACGGCTTACACACTCTTGATGATTCCCGATACGAGCTAGGGTTGAGGGTATGTAACAAATCCTTCATTCTAAACATGATGGACCCAAGGGTCTTGCGCTCTGCAGTACTGACTTCTAATCTAGTACATGTGCTGCGTTAGCATGACAGTACTTGTGGGTCCCTACGTCCGATCTTGACATTGCATTTTTTGTTGATCGACAAATGATAACAGATATACGACTTTCTGTGTACGATCAAACTCGAGGTATTCTAGCTTTCATATCTCCGTGATGCATTCTGATCAATAAGCGTTCCTCGAAGGTCCAACACATTTGGCCTTCCAAGTGGACAATCACAAAATTGCTCTACCTTACTGCCCGATATGCTCCCTTCATCGACTTACCAATGACACTATATTGTAAGTTATGTACTCTCTCTCTGCCTGCGTTCATTAACCCTATGTTCAAGTTTATATGGCTCCAAACACCTCTATACCGGCATGTCGTCTATCTGTGGATGTTTGATCGTTCCTTACAGTCTGTTTCCTTGCTCAGGAATGTCACAAGATACACATGACGCTTGTCTGTACGGAAGACCGATTTGTCCTCTAGGAAAAGTGCTGATGTATTCACCGCTTAGGGCTCACGGGAATAGGTGTTGGGGCGGCGCAAGGTACTCAAACATATGGCTCATCTGTACCTTGACTGACTGTCAGGCTATTTCAGGCATTCTTGCGGTGCGGACCATAGCGCTGTATGACAACAGCCGGCGTTTGATGCTGTACATCGGCCTCTCTCTCCTGGTTAGTATTTTTCTTGAAACACTCTCGTGCGTGCAATAAGAACCAATATGTGCAAGGCCGTATATAGTCCGCTTAGCGTCCTTCTCGTCCTGTGGGCGTGCTCTGTATCGTGTACGAGGAGTGTCTTATGACACTTGCCATTTTGTTAACTTATCAATTTTGCAGTCGGACCTCCTGCTCCGGGAACGGGCGGGTGCCACCTTACAGATGGGAATTCCATAATTCTTGCCACTTATGGCGCAATCGCATTTACGGAGACAGGTATGGGCATGCGAAATCCTTGATTAGCCGTGCAGTGACTGTTAGCGGTTGCAGTCCTCACAGGCCTATCTATATGGATTGGCGTTAAGAAATATCGAACGACTGGCGGACACGTAATCACTACGTTTTTATCGTGATGGTATATTCTTCTACATCTACTTACTCCGTACGTGAAATACCTCTCTAATCAGGTGAGGCAACTAACCATCTATGATTCTGATACAGTGCTTTCTTGCACGAATATTGCAATGTCATCTAGCGGTCCAGTGAGTTCTTCAGCTCTCACAAAACTGCATCACTGTGTTTTCTTATTAGTTCATGAGTTAGTCTACAGATCTACTGGCCTCGTGCGTTCTTGTCTCGCAGTATTGGAAGTCTACTGAGACTGACTTTCTAGATTCCAACGGGTCATGCATGCCCGTATTATCCGCGAGATTAGTACTCCATCTTCGAGAAGCTGCCTGTGAACCTTCACAAGCCTTGTCAAGGATTACAAGTATCCGTTTCGGGCATCGAACCGCCCGAGAACCTGCCTGTGAACCTTCACAAGCCTTATCAAGGATCTCAAGTATCCGTTTCTCGCATCAAAACCGAGAACCCGCTTTTGAATATCCGTAGCGTAGACTAATGATTCACGCTGATACACATTTGAAGGAGTAAAAGGAACGTATGAATAAATGACATAATTGATATGGACACCTTCAGATGTGACAAAATCTTCTTCTTGCGCAAATCAAAGTTTCTGACTTGTTGGCTGCCAGATGATACGTCCGATCCCATGAACCGGACATGTTCGTGTCATGCTTTGGCATTGTGTCAGCAGCGCTGGATCGATACCGTCCCATGCGATGCAGAAACCAACGCGCAGATCATAACCTTGACCCTCTGTCGTTAATGAGAAAGTCCCATGGAAGCGGCACTTCTCGGGGCCGACAATGGTATTCAAGGCTGCGTCATTGATTATAGTTTTGATATCGCCGTAGACACATTGGCCGAAGTGATAATTATAGTTGGTGTTGCGACGACGCTAAGACCATCATCACTACGTTGGGCTAATTTTGATTGCAAATTCGAAGCAATCACTAGAAATGTCCTGTTTTTTGCAAATCTAAAAGTCAATGTTGATCCATCATTGCGGATAATGATGCTCAATAAGCACCAGCTGCCCGGAGCAAATATTCTGGGGACGATGGCCGTCAGAGAAGAAACAGGCAACAGTTGACAGTAACAAGCATTTGGAAGATACTCCTAGAGGTAAATGACAGGGCCATGGTAAACCTTAGACTTTAGGGTGGCAGAGCCGTACTCGACCTTGGGCCGAAGTGTCAAACCATATCGTTTATGTGGTAAACCCAGCTGATAGCCTAGCTACGGCGACGTCGTTGTATGGACGCATGTCGGGATTGTCATGGGTGACATGAGTTGGGACATAGATACAGGTTACATACAGAATTTTTTCCTTCTTTGTAAATGGTGGTATGTAATGGTGCAGACTTGCAGACGGAAAATAAGATATGACCATGGCGTCTGATTGCATGTTGTGTCGCATACTACCTCTAGATGAACGATGTTTTGTTTTGCCATTCTTTGATTTCGCTGTTAGCATAATTACTCCGGGCCAGACTTTGCGTTTTGTTTTACTGCCATGCAGATAAGCCAAGTGAGTGGTTGAGAGAAATTGCATTAGTTCATGGACGAGTGTCTTCCGCACACATGTGTGTCCCCAACACCTGTTATGTCAAGCGTTAGGCGCTTAAATATCAACAATAGAGAGTTGAAAGATATCTACTTTAAATACCATGGCAGTGAAGGGACAAACCCATGCGTAAGCATTGCTGCTCGCCCGTTCTGCAACAAATGATAGATCGTCGATGCGAGAAGTAGCGCTGCCGGACGGGAAGCAAGGACACTTGTGTAAACTGGTCTTTAGGATTTTCATCTAAGTACTACAGTATGATACAAAATGACCCCCGCAAAACAGATGCTATATATCCACAGTAAGCAGCTATAAATAAGCACAGTAAAAACGTCGGTGAGAGGAGCGAGGAATGACTGAGAAGAAGATATTGATTTAGATTGTCCCGAACCCGATTCGTGAGTAACGTAACGGTAAGCCAGTTCCAGCTGTGTATGGTAAGGCAAGGCATGAAGAGATGATAGATGATACATAGATAGGTATCAATAACTTGATCGAGGAAAGAAAGCAGGAGAAAACGATCGGTGAACGAAAGACAGAAAAAACAGAGAAAAGAGACTCTTATATCGTGTTCGTGGGTAGAGGGTAGCAGAGTCCAGCGTGATGAAGCGTGCGAGGGGCGTTGGTGATGAGCGAGCATGAATATGAGCATGAAGGTCGACAATGAGGAGGAGAGAGCAGGGAAGAAACGACGGCAGGGGTTATAACGCGACCCCTGACCAATCCCCACCCCACCCCACCCCCCGCACCCTCCTCCTCGCCGGCTTTGTCTCCTCCTCCTCCCATCACCCATACCCTCCATCCCCCATACCCCTCCATTCCACCCATTCCACCCATTCCACTCGCCCCGGCCACCTCCAACCCAGCCTCATCTTCGACCGCTCACCGCCCTCGCACACTCCGCCCCCGCCTCACTCCTCAGATGCCGATCAGCGCATCCATCCTCGCAAACTGCTTCCTACACCCCTCGCACTCAAACGGCCTGAAATTACTGTGCAGCTGCTCATGCCGCTTACAGTCGTGCTGCCGCGCGAAGCCCTTGCCGCACCCCGCCAGTGGCACTGTACGGCTTCTGCTCGTAGTGCGAGCGCAGATGGCCTTTGAGATTGAACCCGCGGGTGAAGTGGAGCCCGCACCCGGGGACGGTGCAGGCGAAGTTCGCATCTTGTTTGCGACGGCGGTGGGAGGCGTTGGCGGTGCGGCCGGTGGTGACGTTTTGCTTCGTTATGGGGTCGGCTGCTGCGTCGACGCCTTGGACACTTGCAGACGAGCCTGCGCGGCGATGTCCACCGCGGTTGGACACCTGCCCGTCGTCGGCTATTCCAGAATACGTCCCGCGGCCACTCAACCCGACCTCCTCATCGAATCCAGCGCTGACCGGCACATCCCCCAGATCTCCCATCCCCATCCTAACCCAAGTCCCCATTCCCCCATTACCAAATCCAAGTCGAGCTCCTCATATCGGCCCGCGGACTGACATTTGGACTGGGGTACGGACTCATGCGACGAGGAGCCGCCAGTGCCCGTGCCTTGCGCCATGCCTCCTTGCTGCGGTGCGCCGGAGCCCAGACGTCGCGCCGCGATCGACGCGTCCCCGACGAGGCACGACGGAAATGCCCTGTTCCGGGGGTTGGGGAGAGGGAGCGGCGGAGGGATGTAGGAGGGTGTTCGCATTCGCGTTGTTGCTTTGAGAGGGTGCGATTGATTGTGGAGGGGGGCGAGGACGGGTTCATGAGGTTGGGTAGTGTAACGGATGCAGAATTGTGGGCCTGCTGTTGTTGTTGTTGGTGGAGGAAATCGCTATGCGCCGTGGGCGGGAACAAGAACTGTTGAGTCGGCGCGCCACCGATCGAGTTCGATTGTTGGTGGTGGTACCCGCCGCCAGCGTTGTTGTTGTTACATTCGCGTTGTACGGCATAGGGAGACGGACGTCCTCTGACCGCGACCGGCCGGGTGCGAGTTCGTCCATTGCTCAACGAATCGGAGACGGTGCGGCGCATGAGATCGGGGGAAAGTAGCCGGCGTTGTTGGCGTTGTTGCTGCCGTTGTGGTTGGACGAAGGGCCGGCTCCTGTGGTCGAGTTGCCGCCGAAAGTGAACGCTTGCAACTGTTGGCGTTGTTGCTGCTGCTGTTGATGCTGCTGCTGCTGCTGATTCTGCTGTTGCTGATTCTGCTCTTGTTGGTGTTGGGCTGTTGACCATAATCATAGTGCAGATCCAATCCATCGATACGAGCGAGTTACCGCCGGATCCTCCCAAGAACGACGATTCCAATTATCCGATAGACTCTTCCTCCGAGTCAGCGCCGGTTGGTCAGCGAACAGTACGCATTCGACGACGAGGGTTCTCGTTGAGCCGCGACGATTGGTTGTCCGGGGAAGCCTCTGCTGCGCTGCGACGGTTGAGCTCGCTGTTGCTGTTCGATATCCACGTTCGACGACGCAAGCAGCTCAGCACCTTGAGTGAGGGTAGCGAGTGTTGTTTGGAACGGGACGGGTGCCCTGGTGTTGGCCCCACCGCCGCTGACAGGAGTTGCAGGCACGATATGGAGCGCGGCCATTCATGCCGTCCTCCCCATCAGGAGCATTGATAACGGGAATATTACTTTGTTGATCGAGAATACCCTCCGGCATTCTCAACCGCGGAGGCGACAAGGGTTTCTGTTGCATCTGGGGAAGGGAGAATGACTTGGGGAGAGCTGGGGAAGAGGATTAGTGCCCCAGTTCGGGCTGTGCACCGACATGTTGCCAAACGAGTTGGCGACGGCCAATCGAGGCGAAGGGTGGAAAGCGGGCTGTGGTGAGTGTGAACGGGCGCTGGACGGGCGAGGGGTGGTTGGAAGCGACAGACGAGGCCCGGGAGCGCCGATCGTCAATAGGGTGGCGGCGTCGTCGACGACGCTGCCGTTGCTGGACGGCGAGCTGTGGTCGAACGAGACCCGTGTGTGGTAGATCGGCGGCCGTCGTTGTTGGTGAGTAGTGCGGGTTGATGTAATCCGAATCGTTGGTAAACACAGTAAGGACGATTGCTGGTTAGGTGGGTCAAAATCCGCAGGCTCGTATTCTGCGTTCATGGGTGCTGTAAAGTCGGTGAGAAATCGATGTTAATGTCTTCACCCGTAAACGAAAGCTCAGAGTGCTGTGAGTATGGAGAGCCGTAGTAAGATCCTTATAAGATGGTGTGTGTGGAGCGGCGGGGAAGCGATGTTGTTATTCGTAAAAGACGAATAGTCGAAGGGCGAAGTGTGTCAAAATCGAGCAATTCACGGGGTGGGAGGGTGGAACGAAGGCGATGTTTGTTATATAGTCAGATCCTCTTTCTGAGTCGATGCCGTCCATCTTGAACTGATGTGCGAGGCTGTGGAGGTGGTGGTAGAAAGCAATCCAAGGCAATCCACAGCAATCCCATAAATATTTGGTTTCGTTCCGTTTTCATTCTCCGCTTGTTCTCCTCTGCGTGCTTACTTCCTCCCGTGCTGCCCGCATCTTACCCTCCTCCATCGTCCGCTGATCCCCGGAATCTCACTCTTTCCGTCTTCTCTTGGTCTCTCTAACGGATGTGTACATCCATTCCGAAATTACTATTCTGACTAATTCCGAATGAAAGGCCTCACACACCTCAATCTCCGTTGCCTCTTTCCCCCATCTTCCATCTATCATTGTTCCAGCGCGCATCCATCAAGGGAAACAATCTGTCACCTCCACTTACTTACCCCACACTTCCGGATATTCCCACTCATTGCTCGTATTGCGTCTTGACTCTTGTTTCCATCATTCCACATCATGATCATGCCTGACCAAAATATCGTTATCCCCACTCACCAGACCTTATTTGTTTCAGCCCAGCTGTCATCCAAGCCAATGGCTTCTTGTCCTCGGAATACATGCCACTCCCCGATAGTGTGCCGAAGCGACCAGCCCAATCTCATCTCCCAACAAGCTGGCTAAGATTAGAAATAAAGTTAGATCTCCAATCGAAACACTTCCCATCGTCGCCAGAGGGCGTTTCACACAGAGGCTGAAGCAAGATTCCCGACAATCAAAACTGTTCAGATGTCGGTTGCTTTGCGCTTTGCTTATCTCTACCGCTATCTCCATCATTCATCCTGTTCCGACCTGCCGTCTGCCGGTCCTGGACGAGACAGGACCCTTTCCTGATACCCCACATTGGATATAGTAACTTGCCTCGAATAGCTCATCGGATCACATACGGTCGGTGGGTACGTACTTGTTCCTATCCTCTCCTCGAGTTGTTGTCGTCGTGTTCGTAAGGACACGTTTACATCTCTGGATATTCGTATGTAGTCTCACTATCTGATTCCCCATCCATTCGGCTTCGCTCGCCTCTCCGGCCTATACTAGTACCCGAACCTGAACGTTGAACCTGCCCGAGCTCCCAGCTCATCCCAACCAAGGACGTAATTATACCAAAAATGCGGTGCACTTGAGAGGAACACGTTGTAATCATCAAAATCGATACGGGCAGACAAAAAATGTCCTTCTTACGCATGGACTGCGGCATGCGCAGTGTAATCAAAGGCACGAAGCGGCGTCGTTCAATATACCGCGTTGATACCGAGCCTGACTTACCCATGCTCTATGCTCATAGAGTAGACCGCCACTTGCTGCTTGCTGCGCATGGAATGGCCATATGTCATTAATTTCGATAAGCAGTATGACGTGCTGTAAAATTCGGTGGCAGTTGAACTGGCAGGCGGAACTTCGTATGTATACAGATGTATATTCTTTTAACCGGACAGTCGACAAACAATCATGTGCAAGATTTCTGTCGCGCGAGTTGTGTGCGATAGGCACAAGGCATGAGGCAGGAGTAGGTTTTAGGTTTCGTATGACGTGCTGTAAATCTCAGGGAATAAGGAAACAGCTGCGCTGGTGGACGGAACTTCCTGCTCCCTGCAGTCCAGTACCGGATAATCGACAAAGAATCATGTGCATATGCACCCTCTGGTGTTCGACGATGATAGGCACACAGAGAGAGTCAGTTCCGCGAATGACATATTATACATATCGCTATCAAATCCGACACCCCTCCGGATATCCCTGTTCCTATTTTCGACATCCCATGATCAGTTCCGTCCGTCTATCTATCAAACACATTCCGTAGACTATCTATCAAATCCATTCCGCGTCTATCTAACCACAGAGCTCAAGTAAGTTCCGTATCGCTCTCGCTCTCGAGTCCGGGAGTCCGGAAGTTTTCTATCAAGTAGGACAGAATCATTGATGCATGTATCACTGATCCATGTATGTCGTCAAGATCCAACTTCCGCAGCCTCGACATAGCCCGCAGGCCTGCCACTATCACCCACTATCACCCACAATCACAATAGCAATAGATAGCATGTACTATCTAGAAATAGGTTACAACGCGCCACCACATACCCCATACCCCATATACAAGAACCCACTGCCCATCCACCCGCAAAATCCGAGACGTACAACACGTTTCGTTGAAGTACAAGCCCAAGCTCCAAAGTACAACATTCAAGTACTCGTCTAATATCCGGAAGGCACCCGACCCCGGCGTCCGCTGTATCCTCGCCATTGCAGGGACACCAGCGCCTCCCGTACAGCCCCGGTCGACCTAGATGTAGATGCATATGTCCAGATCTCCGTCAATTAGCCTCCGCCTCTATTTATCTCTATTCAATCTATTCCCCCGAGCCCACGCCTAACGCATGACCGTACCGACACAGCCTCCCACAGCCATTCCACGATCATGATCAACGAGGATCAAGCACCTTGATCGCATCGCTGATCTACTATTTATCTAACTGACACAAAGGGCAGTAGCGCTAAGATGCAGATACGTGTTGGGTGTACAGCCTTGAGTTTTACATAGATTTAGATATGTTCTCAGTTTGATTCATCTTTCATCATGGAGTGAGAGATAACAGAACATGACGATTTGAACGCAGATTGAAAGTCTGGTGGATGATTCTTATTCCTCGAGGTTGCCTCGAGGTAACATTAACTCTCGATTCAGCTCCTTGTCTGGACTCTTCTGGACTGCACATGTGCAGCACATCCACTCACGCCGGCACGGGCCTAGCACACTCGGATATGGAGAACTATGAATAGCACGTCCGAGAGGGTGCCTATCACGGGGGATAATCGCATCGATTGCGATTGTCGGATTGTGATGTTCGATTAGCGCCTGTGCGCTAAAGTGATTGCGCTAAATTTTGGTAGGTTGAGGACTTGTGCGCCGTACTTTCTTGCGGAAGGAACTGAACTTGAACTGAATATGTTGACGTAACTTCTTGCGAGAATCTATCTTGTAACCGCGGCTTGGCAGGAGTGTGTACATGAATGGGAAGCGCCGATAATCAATAGATATAGCGCCGGCGGCTCAGGCGATATAATTACAGAAGTGCACTATGGCGCAAGTTCCGGGTGGCAGTAGCCTTGTATCACACCGACAATCGATAGAGCAATCGAAGTAACATCGATCAGATATTGACTACATAGTCCTCTGTTATGGAAGAGTCCACATCTACTGATAGACACGTACATTTCCCTAGACCGATCTCGACATGGCAGAGTGTGACATTCGGCAGCCGGCTGCGGTGTTTTGATCAGTGTGGCGCACTCTTGCGTTCGAAAATTGCATGCAAAGCTATAGATAGTTCTCGTACGTATTTGCCTGTCTCCCGAGTGGAAGCGAGGTATTTTCATAGAGCTAGGCGACTCGGTGCTTCGTTCCTTCCACAGCTTGACCACATAGGCCCATGAACTCCCGTAAAATCACCTCGCATCTGATGTGCTTGTGTTGCTGGTCGCTTCTGAACTATCCATTGAATGCCTCCCCAGAAGAATATGGAAGAGAGCTCGGGCGTCGTGACACGCTGATGCCTGAACACCGAGGAGGTGAGAGTTTGATGACCAGATAGTCCGCGAATGGTGGAATGAATACCTGCCATGTGCGTATGTTCTCGGTAGCATTCAACGTTGACTTGAGGAGTCGTATGTCTTCGGACCTTCTCTTCGAGTCTACCGGCTCGTGGATTACCTTGTAACTTTTTCCACACATGATATGCACATACCTTCTCGCTCATCATGCTTACTTCCCCAAGGCTGAAGTCGCGCCCGGACGTTGGAAGATGTTCCATCTCCGGTCTTGCCAAGCTGACATGCATCCATGGTATGTGCTGGTATCTAGATCCTTCACGCCTGGAGTTCTCGCTCAGTTGTTCCATGCGATCCCAATGCTAGCTCCATCTCCCTTGGACATCTTCGTAACCTCCTTTATGAAACATGGAAGCAGACCTACCCTACCACCAGCATATCCTTTTGAAGATGAGAAAACATCGGCATTTGAACGGGCGTGATAATCGCATCCTGGTTTGACGTCTGATGATATGATGCCACCGTGTATCCATCCCGACAACTCCGAGTCGTCTCGTCTTCTTGGTCTTAGAGCCGTCGAAAATCCTATCATCAAAACCAGGCCTTTCCTTGGCGATCCTGCTCAACTCTACGACTTCTTCGACCCGCTCCCTCCCGATGTGGGCGGATGTTCATTCTCCAAAACATCACATTATGGACCTGGAGGAGGCCCAGCTCATCACAAAGCCGCGACGCAACAGAACTGTGGCGCGTTGGTGTATCCCAATCATCAGACATCATCGTCCAAGTTCCATGCAGCCGCGCGCAAAAGACGCGGCATGGAAGTGGAATTAGAAGTAAAAGATGTGTCATACAACTTACTAGTGTCTTCTTCCATTGCTCATAGACCGCCACTGGCATAGCAACACATAGTCAATGATTTCCAAATATCTGATGATATTTTGCTTGAGTATCGTTAATAAGGAGTAAATGCAACAGACGGAATTTTGTACCACATGGCCTGAACAGTATACAATATCAAAGGTCCCCATGACCAGTTCCGTCCGTCGATCTATATATCAATTTTGTCCTTCCCCAAATCCGGAAGCTTTCTAACAGGTAGGATTCAATCATTCCTGTGTGCAGGGTGTTAGTCGTCAGAAGTGGTGTTTGGCCAGTCAAGCCCACCTAGTCTTCTACATAGAGGGATGGAAGTGGCTGTTGGCTCATGGGACGGTCAGAGAGAGCTCGACACATTAGACTTGGTTCCAGGCATCTTCCCATATCATATATGTCTCATGAGTTTTGATACAGTGCATTGGAACAGGCAACAATGCATATTTGGAGAGCCAGGGAGGAATCACCTCTCAGATGTCTTGCTTGCAGTATCCTTGTGTGATAAATCTGTAAGACAATCTTGTGCTGTGGCTGAGTTTCTGAACACCAGGGAGTGGAGCGGTGACCATCTTTATCATTCAAAGAGAGGGGAAAGAAACACATAAAATCGCTAACTCCACCTCTGTGGCTACACCATATGTATGGTAGGGCACGCATTGACTATTTTTGCGTATGGCTTTTGCATAGTACGAGTCAAATCCGGAAGATTACGGCGTTTTCCGGCTCGTTAGATGTCAACGCCTATATACAGAAGTCGTTAATGTGCGTGCAAACTGTGCACGCCACGCTTGCGCCACACCCCACGGCTTTTGCCGGTTACCCATGTGCGAT
>JACGCL010000026.1:0-30451 GCA_014925845.1 Crassisporium funariophilum | reverse complement strand
TTCTGTCGAACAAGTCAGTCGTGCGAGAAAGAACAAGGACTTTCGTCCTCACCCTGCGTCCGCGTTTCTCTATATTTGATCTCCTGTAGAAGATGAGAAACCTCGCCAGGAAGGTTGTCGACGCCTAATCACTGTTAGCCATCGGTTTAGATGTGACAAGAGTGTACAATGGCTTACTGTATATGAATTCCGCGGCTACGTTCGCTGCCTCTTCAAGATTTGGAACCTGACTGCTCATCCTGCGACTCCCAAGTCTTTCCAAGTCTTTGAATGTGGGGTATGTAGGTAGAGATAGGGTCGACGACGACCTACAACGACGACGGCAAACAAAGTGGCCTTGAACGGGGTTACGGCACCGCCATCCGCCCTTTGTCAGCAGAATGTTGCCCTAGTCATTCCGAGTCATCATCTCATCCCCAACCATTCATAACGACAATACCTTTCGGCAAGGATTCCATATGGCGGTTGGGATGATTCACACAAAATGGTGTCTCAGAAGCATGGCTGTACTCTGGGAGCTCTGACTTTGCTGCTGCCTTTCTTTTGCTTCATGTCTCTACGGCGTGCTCGAAGGAGCTTTCCAGAATCTCCTTCTCCGGTCAGATGCTTGCTTCCCCTCTCCTCAGGATCATGATTTTCCTAAATCTACCAGCGACAATCGCAGTCCTTTTCATTTTCATTTTCGGCTGTTTACCATCTGCGTGTTACCGTCTGCAGGCCGGATTTTGTGGCAATTGCAGACCCAATCCATTCCAGCCGTTAAGCTCAAATCTAGGTGCCGAATATCCGATTTCAGTGCAATTATTCGACCTCGGACGCCCTGTCAACGTCGCCAGCCAGAAATATTGATACTATCTCGGAAGCATGTCTGTGATCACCGCCCTAAGCAGAATCTCTTTTTTAAGCCGCATATGACTCAGTTGGAGATAGAACAAGGACGATGGATATAATATACGTGATTCAATGATACTCAAGGCATCAGGGCTGGTCAATTTCCGAAGCTTCCTCGCCTTGTGTATTCCCTAGATCTTTCAAACATGAAAGTGATGGTTTTGAAGCGCACAGACCGCTTTCGCCCTATCGAATGTTTTTCCATTCCTTGAATCCCATCAGTCAAACACCGCCCTGAAGATGTACTCCCGCACCACTCTTGTCGCTCTCACACTCACAACCCTTGCTCTCCTTTGCTACTGCACTGTCACAACGACCGTTACTGCCCCTGCTGTAAGTTGGTCCACCTGTCGGTATGCTCCCATAATGATCTAATTTTGTCTACTATCAGCCTGCATCGACCCCCAATGTAACACCGGCGGACTTTTCAGCTGCAATCAAGTCCAGGAGGTCTGTAAAGTAGTCCGTAAACTTTCGCAAGTTAACTTAACATTGAACTTGCGGTCCAACGTAGGACTAGTTGGCACCCTTTTGGATCTTCCCGGTGTTGTTGTCAACCCAATCACCGCGCTAGTTGGCCCGAATTGCAATCCCATGAAGTCCCCTGTACGGGTTCTCGAGGCCAATGTACCGCCCAACCCGTCTGCTGCCAGAACACCTCTTCAGTAGGTGTAACATCACGACTGGACGGATGTTTTTTCATTATATTTCCTCATAGAAAGACATCTTTGTCACTGGCTGCACGCCGTCGCAATTGGCCTCTGAGTCCCCCCACTTCTAACTATTCTGAATGTTTCCATTTTCTTGGAAGTTTGCTCATGGGAAAGAGTGACCTGGAGGATATGAGTAGATTTTTTTTACATCAAAAGTGTACATTGATTACGATGCTTAGATGCTTTGCCTCGAGAAAATGAATACATCCATAGCCTCCAGACTCTGAAAGGCCAAGCAACTTGGTAGGAACTTGCGCAAATAGACCGTTTGGTTGGCATGCCATCGCCCCCAACGCCATATTTGCACAAGTTCCGCTTGATCCGGATTTCCGAACAGTGTTAACAGCCAGCAAAAGCCTTGTGAGGTCGGGCTCTCCTCATGACGCTACCATAGGACAACCTCATGAGGTTTGAAGCTTGAAGTCTTATAGATGCAACTTCAATGAAAATGTTACAGATCCTAAGGCCTTGTGTGGAAAACCTACTTTGCGATTACTTACCTTGCAATCAACACGAGATACATTTTCTTGAAACAACCAAGTTGGTGGTTCATACAGACACTGTCTACAGGCTTGTCTGTCAAACTTGCTTGGTCCCTGGCGCCCATTGGTTATAATGCACCCCAAATCTTACTTCTCCAAGGAAACCACCATTGCGGCACGCCAAATGACGCTACCACGCTGCAGGCGTCGAGGTGTATCACTGTCCTGGATAGAGCAGTTGTGTGCAACTAGATTTCTCAATCAACGGAACTTGAGACAGCTCATATGAAGGCAATTTTTGTAGCCAAACAACTAAATTTGCACATTCTCATGACAGCTACCTTCTCCCAAGGCTTTTCATCCCTTAAATATTGTTCCAATCCAAGGCAACAAGGAGGACATCCTTTGTCTTGGGAAAATACCCCAAAACTCATTGCAAGTGATTCATGAAAGATCCACTTCAACAATGTTAGCAGAAAGAGGACAGTTGTACCTGGTTGCGGATATGTCGAGTCAACATCACAACAATTCATGGACAGCATCGACAAGATGTGTGAAGGGATCTGTGGAGCGCGTCATTCTATCTTGTTGTGTTTGTCCCTAGCAGAATATCAACGTAAGTACTTTGCAATTTTGGTGCTTGGAAGCTGACTTTGTGCACAACTCATTGTCCCAATCTGAAGAAACCACCTGAAGCTGCCTGAACCTTGTCGCGCAGCTGATGTCTCTTTTTGGAAGAGGATATGAACCTTACACAAGTTTCACAACGCACAGACCATCATGCCAGAATAAAAGTGTCAAGAATTCTCTCTCTTTCTTCATCAAATAGCTCCTACCAGCCTTTGATAAGCCAGCAATCAAGATGTTCTCTTGTATCTCCTCTGCTTTTGTATTCCTCTTCCTCTTCTTTGCCACCCTTGCGGCTGCCACTCAGACCGTAACTGTGACTACTGTGGGTGGATCGTGCACAAGGGCCTGCTCAATGCTGACCGTAACCTGATTCTTTGCATTATGCACCTACTCCAACTCCTCCTCCTGCCAACCAGTGCAACACCGGTGGACTCTTCTGCTGCAACCAGGTTCAAGTGGTCTGTATATATTGGTCATTTGTGTCTTATAGACCAAGTAGACTAACATGGCCTTTGTATTATGCAGTCCAACACCAGCGCCATTGGTACCCTTCTTGGCCTCTTGGGCGTGGTTGTCAGCCCCATTACTGCGCTTGTTGGCGCCAACTGCTCCTTCCATTGACATCCTCGGCATTGGCTCTGGAGGCCAGTGCACTGCTCAGCCTGTCTGTTGCCAAAACAACTAATTTGTAGGTTGGTCTTACTTTTCAACACTGAACAAGTGACTCAATAATGTTCTCCCAATTGTAGAATGGTGTTGTTGTCATTGGTTGCACCCCTATCACTATTGGCCTCTGAACACAATATCCCTTTCTTCAACGCTGTGTACAACATTTGGTTGCTCAGTAGATCCATACAGCATGAAAGTTTTGTGATTATGACGAGTTTATACATGGGTCATATGTTGTGATGTAAATTGTGGTTCTGGATTCTGGAATAAGATGGATGTTCAATCAGTGGAGATTTCACGCAGCAAGAACCTTGTCTAGATTTAGACACTTCATTTGAAGAACCCAAGCCCATGATTGAGAAATGTCTACGAGAGATCATATGGATAGCAGAAGTACATTCAAGTGCTTGCTGCATTATCTTGATTTTTTGCGCAAGAGCTAAGCCAAATGTCTCATTTACGTTGAACCGCAAGAGGCACAGCCTTCTTAGATATGACCACGACCAATTCAGAACAACTTGAGAGAGGGAGTCAACAACCCAACAATTAATCACTTCATAATCAGAAGACACATTGTCCGCACTGTCTAAATACCAACAATGATCAAATTACAGCCAGAAAGTACCTTCCCATCCTAGATCCCACTGTAAGAAAGACAGACTAGTGTTGCAATAATTCAAGGGAGAAGACCTACAAGATGGTCCTTTTGACAACAAGCCAGTTCTCCCATGCATTGACCTTCAAGTCCTTGGCCAAAATCGTTTACAGGAGTACAGTGGACACCCACACAACCAGTGTTGGTGTTGATTGTGATGGTGAGGAGGTGGGCAACTATGCCTATTTTGCCCTGCAGACATTACAATTAGTAAATGGCTTTGAATCACAAACTTGATACTCAAACCTGCTCAAGACCCTTGCAACAAAACAATTTGCCCTTATTGCACTTGGTGGTGGGAGTAAGGAACAAAGGCGGGCGGGTCTCTAGCTGTGTCAGATTAGCAACTTAAATAGAAAAGCAGATGGGGTGATTCTTGGGCACACACATTGGATGAGTGGGGTGCTGTGCCAAGAAAAGAGGAAGCAAGGACAAAGATGATCAACGGCGTTGGAATGCAAGAAATCATGACCGTAGATATTGATCACGTTAGATGCTGAAGCTTTGAGATGTCCTTCTGACTTCAACCGAGTACACTTATTCAACTCTATGACGACTTTATATGTTGGCCTGCCAAGCAAATGAACCATTGGAAAGTCTCCAATGTGCTTCGGACTTTTTGATCCTGTTGGTGAATGGCAGACACCTAAATGCCAGGCCTCAGGAATGCACAACAGCTGGAAGATACAGGAGATAGGCCGCCTGATAAATTAACTTGACAAGGTGTGTGGAGTGATATATGCCACACATTTAGGGAGCACCAGACCATCATACCAAAACGGCAAAGAGTGCCCATTTCTTAACCACCATGCCATCCTCAGGTCACAGTGTGCTATAATCAAACATAGTTGTAAAATGCCAAGATTGAAAGTTGCAGAGCTTGGTTTGCAGCAATCCCGCCTTTAGATCATGGAGGAATCAAGGAAGCCAGTGATCCAGTGTGGTTGCAGATCAAGTTTGTCTCAATTCCATTGTGACAATGCATATGCATTAGACCAACATCAGGGCATCCCCAGTATATATTTATTTTCCACATTTTCCACACCAAAGGTTACACAAAAAGAAAACTACAACAACCCCTAGCTAGACCTCCCAAATACTTGATGATTGGTGCTTGCACTAATTTCTTTCCTAGTAGAAGAAAGACTGGCTTCAAAGAAGATCAAAGTTGCACTTGGCCATTCAGAGGCCAACGGTAATGGGGGTGCACCCGATGACAATGAGGATGTTCTGCAACCCACAATAAGTTAGATTCAGAACATTATTTGTAGTTGGGTGCTTACAAAATGGTTGTTCTGGCAGCAGACTGGCTGAGCAGTGCATTGGCCTCCAGAGCCAACACCGGCAATGTTAATGGGACTGCAGGTAGAGCCAACAAGTGCGGTGACTGGGGCAACAACAATGTCAAGGAGAGCAAGCAGGGGTGCAACTACACTTGCAGTAGACTAAAAACGCTTGAATATGGAGGTAGCTGATGTAGGATGCGGATGTTAACTGACCTGCTGGACGCTGTTGCAGCAGTATAGTCACTGGTGTTGCATTGACTGGCTGGTGGAGGGGTGGGGGTGGAGGCGTACTGTAACAATGACTATTAGCGTTGAAGTAAATATCTGGCATTGAAGCACCACTTACAGTGGTCACTGTGATGGTGTGAGTGGCAGCAGCAAGGGCTGCAAGCACAATGGGGATGACAGTGAATGAAGAAGCGCTGAAGTACATTTTTCTGATTGCTTGGATCGGATGATATTTGAATGTAGAGATTCAAGTAGAATTTATCCCTCCAATATATGGTCTGTGCGTCTCAATCATGACCCAGATGCATTCTAACATCCCCTGTGAGTTTTCTTATGCTCTTGCCTGCAACTACTGCAGTACTCCTTGCCCAAATGGAAAGAAGCTGATGTCAACATAAATCCATTGTGGAATGGGATTTTACTAGAAATGAGTTGGCAGATATTGGCAGGTGCGGACGCTCCTGGTTCACCTCTATCACTTTATCAGGGATGAAGGTATTGGATGCAAAACTTGCTCACATGTTGGAACAACATCCCCACCCTTGGTTCTTCAAAATGGAGCACAAACCCTATGACATATTCTTGGGGTTTGTTAACAGTAGTTATCAAGATGGCAGACTACAGATTGAGGTGACCCAGAGTGACTGTGAGTTTCAAGGGCATGTCTGCTGCGTAAGAAGACAGGATTCAAATCAAAGCTTCCAAAGGATGTCAAGGTGAGGAGGGCGGCCGCGGTGGCAGAAGTGGCGGGCAGTATCCAGGGGACCCTCAACGGGCAGCTCAAGATCCTTGGGTGAGCTTTGCAGGCCCTCAAGTTCAGCTCGGAGGTGTTCTGTTGGGCTGCCCAAGATTGGTTGATTGATACCAACCAGGTACGTGCTTCCTTATGATTTTCTTCTTGATTCACTTTCTCATTTTGTGTCAACATGCTAGCCCCTTGAGGCCATCTCACACCCACATTTGTTTTCTCAAGCTCATTGTGCTTGTGTCTTGTGCTACTGCCAACTCTATCAGTGTTCCGACTGCTCAGGCTACCCGTGAAGACATCATTGACTGCTTCCACCAGAACGTCCAAGAGATGTCAAAGCTCTTCAATGTAAGTATATATCATCCTTTCATTCATTCATTCATTCATTCTCATCTCCTCATATAATACAGAGTACAAAGGTCAAGGGGGACGTCAGTCTCACTACCAATGTGTGGCAAGCTGGCAACCGTGATGCATACATGGCTGTCACTGGCCATTGGATCAAGGAGGTTTCCCCCAGTGACTGGCGTTTATGCTCAGCCCTTCTTGGGTTCACCTTGCTCAATGCACGCCATGATGGCAAGCGTCTAGGTGATGCACTGTACAAGATATGTAAGTGTTACCAAATTGCACACCAGATATTTCCCCACTTCACTGCTTCTTCCTTCCTCTTATCTCATGCCAACACAGGTCGGTTAGGTGACCTGCAACAATGCGTCAAACAACATCACCATGCTGAAGTTCTTTGAGGATTGACTGACAAACAACAAGCATTGTCATCATGCTGGTACTCCAAAATGGGATAGAAGGACTTGTCATATTTGGTAAATCATTTGTTCTTCCCTTTCTCTCCATCACTAACTCATTTATTCAACAGGTGTTTAGCCCATATCATCAATCTTGCAACCCAAGCTGTGCTTGCCACCTACAGCAAGACACCTCATCTCAATGTTGACACAGCCACCACTGAGGTTGAGGAGACTGCAGCCCAGCTTGACATCAATGGAGGGGATGGTGAGATCAGTGTTGGAAGGGATGAGGTTGGGCTTATTTGGGTGATCACTGTGAAGGTACATGCTTGCTTTTTGGTGCCATTTCATTCTTCTCACCCTATTCAGGCTCAGTCATCTGCTAAACATACTGAGATGCTCAAACAGCTCCAGTCAAAGGATGGGGTCAAGCTGCCGCTGAACCTCATCCTGGACATGAAGGTCAGGTGGTCAAGCAGTTATGCAATGCTCAAGCAAGCATATGATCTTTGACCCTTCATTAACAAGTTTATATTCACTGTTGCTACTGATGAACCGGTCTCAAAGCAGGCGTCCATTCTTGCACTTCAGGTGTCGGATGAGGGATAGAAGTGTGTCAAGTGGACACTTCAAGCTCTTAAGGTATGCCACTTTTATCTTTTCTCTTTCACCTTCTCACTATTTGATTAGTTTGCCGACCAACAATTGTTCTCATCAGAGACTGAGCCTGTGCTTTCAAAAGCAATCTTGGCACTTGTTTGACTTCACACCGCATGGACTAAAGCATCCTCACAGCCCCGGTTTGCTGCTCATGAAGAAGCTCTTGCTGCTAGTCTTGCAAAGATTTCTACTTATTACAACAAGACTTTGAGTGTGCCTGCCTACAACATTGCCATGGTCCTTGACCCCAGCCTCAAAACCCATCACTTTTGCGACAAGTGGGCAGCAAAGCAGGAGCTTGATGTGAAATCATCTGTTGAAAAGATTGTATGTTCCTTTTCTTCCTCTTTCGTCTTTCAATTTCCTTTGTTATTGTTGCTGACAGTTTCCATTTGTCAGTTTGCTGAACAATGGAAGCATCCCCATGCCAACAATATGGTGGCACCCACCTCCTGTCCCCTACATCACTCGTCTTTCAAGACAACCCTTGACTTCTCTCTTGACAACTCTGATGACGGCTTTGGTACTGCTCCCACTCCTCCTCCAGTTCTCTCCACCTCTGAGCCATGGAGGAAGGAGTTTGACAAATATCTTGATGGACATGATGAGCTTGACAATGACCAGTCTGTTGTGAACTGGTGGGGGGTACATCTTGTTTCTATTGTTTTATCCAACCACTTCTAATGTTCATTGACAATAGCCCAACGACTTCCAACATGGGCATCACTTGCTGCTGACTAGCTTGCCATTATGGCATCATCTGTGTCCAGTGAACGGGCATTCTCAGCTGCAGGGATCACAATTTCAAAACGCCGCAACCAACTGAAGGCAGACATTGTTGAAGCTCTTCAAATCCTGAAGTCACTTCTCAATTCTGACCTTATCTTTTGTGATAGGGATCTAACGGCTGACTGGGAGATGCGCACAGGTGGACAGGGAGGATGCTGAGATGGAGGAGGAGGCTCGGATTGCACATGAACAGGAGGAGGAGGACAGTATTGTGGTAGAGTAGCTAGACAATTGAATCTAATTTTTGCATGATTTTTAAGCTTTCATTACACTTCGGTACTTGGCTTTATTGAGTATGTAAGCCCATGCCTGAGCCCAAGCCCGGCCCAGGGAGGGCCCAGGCCCTAAACTAATCGGGCTCAGGGATTGGGCTTGACTTTGGCTGAGCCCAGGACCGTTGAAGCCCGACCCAAGCCTGGACTTCTTAATCACCACTTTCAAGAATCCCATGTGTGGTCTATGTGCGGTCAACATCAGGTCAACATGATCTGATCCGCGAGAATGGATTTTAAGTGGGTCCACAACACGAGATTACTGGTCCCCGGAGCATGATTCCGATGTTTGCCTACAAAGGCCAGAGTCAATGATCGTTAAACAAGCATATCTTCGTGATTTCCAACTGCTGTCCTTCAGGGTCCAACTTGGAATGTAAGACCTCGTGGACAGAAGTTTTTGACAGATTGACATGAACGAACAATTATGTGGGTCAGCAATTATTTCTCCTGTCTCTGGCGCCGCTGACGCAAGCTGTCAGAAACATAGAAAATGAATATGCAGAGTTGAGTCCTCGTCAGGATGATCCGACTCTTCTCACACTTACAGACTCCGGGTTTCTTCTTGCGGAACAAAACTAGCACTCGTCTCCAACTATCGGAAACCGCTCGATATAACATACCATCTGGCCCAGAACTGGCGGCTCGGGATGGCGTTCAAACCTGGTCAATTCTTAGTCAAGTTCTGCCGTTGTCTCAATTTATCTCGAGCCCAGTTATCCTCTTGGATACACTGACATGTAAACGTTCACTTGGATGGACCCTTTATCTCATAATATTTCTAGATTTCAAGCCGCACACAGTCCACTGTAGGTGGCAGACACGATAGGACATATCTGGACAAGCAAGACAGCGTTTGAGCTCCACAAAAATGGCATGAGGATAAACAAGATCTCCCTGCCTTCGAACTATGAACAGAAATCCTCTCACCCCAATCTCGTATCGTTTCAACGAGTTACCTTTTTAAACTGCGCATTTCGGGTTACTAAGCCTCCCAAAAGCAAGGGCCCTCACTTGCAGTCTTTAGTCAACTAATCCGCGACGCATGTACATGTCATCCAAGTTCTGATCCTTCTCGATATGGGGGCTGCTGTCAATCTTCCTGTGCACTTTGACGTACTGGCCTCACACCCTGCTTATATGTTTACTACTCTGGCATCATGCAAGCTCTGAATATTAATGGTCAAGGTCTTGTCGAGTTCAGCATGAAAACCACACCTCGACTTTAACTTCAAGGTCCCAGGTTATGGCGTGAAGCACCTTCTCCGGCTCAATACCGGGGGGGGGTGCTTCAGGAGTGCATTCTAAGCGCTGTCAATGTCTCATATCATATGAGCGAATGTACTGTCTCTATTCACACAACTTGTCATGAACTCGATTGCGTTTTTGTCCCTGATTTCTTTTGACAACGGGAGTCCACGAACGAAAGCTGTGGTACGTCTTCGTTTATCGGAAACTGCCAATGACGACGTCTTCCATATAGATGCAATATCTCCATTCCTTGAGAACTGGGTATCTTTTTCACACTTAGCCTCGAGCCCTGTCTGACGCACAGACCAATCTTCTACTATAAAGTCGTCTCTTGCGTCTCGAGTTTTCTTCATTCGAAAAGCATCTACAAGCCTTTGAATACTTACTCAACAAAATGTTCTCTCGTATCTCCCCTGCAATTGTCTTCTTCTTCTTCTTTATTACCCTTGCTGCCGCCACGCATACCGTCACAGTTACCACTGTAAGCTCTGGTATTGATATTGTCTGACTGGATTCACTAACATCCAGAATTGGTAGTACGCTCCTACGCCGACCCCTCCTCCGGCCAGCCAATGCAACACTGGTGGTCTGCAGTGCTGCAACAGCGTCCAGCAGGTCTGTGTTATTGCTCACCTTACGGGCAGGGATTCAGCAAGTTGTTAATCTCCTCATCAACAGTCTGGCGGGAGCGTTGTTAGCGCTCTTCTTGGGCTTCTTGGGCTTGCTGTAGCCCCAATCACTGCCCTGGTAGGTGCGACCTGCAGCCCCATCGACATTCTCGGCATTGGGGCCGGGGGTCAATGCACCGCCCAACCGGTCTGCTGCCAGAACAACTCCTTCGTACGTTATCCGCTAAAATAAAAGAACAAGCCCTGACTTACGCAATCCTGCAGAACGGTGTCGTCGCAATCGGCTGCACCCCCATCACCCTGGGCCTCTGATCTATAGGTTTACTCAACAATACTCGACCCTTGACTCCGGGTCCGCTGTTGTACGGAAAGCTTAGGTCTTTCATGCAATTCCGGACGGGTTGTAGCCTTCCAAAGTCGTAACATGATTCCTGATGTCATTAAAGTGGAAAACACATAATAAAAAAGATGGGGACGTTTGACATCCTAATGCTGTCGGGTCTGGTTAGATATCTGGAAGTCGTACTGAGAGACGACCTTACAACCGGCGGCTGGCTATCTCTGTTGCAAAAATCACATTACATACGTCAGACGGTAAGGGCGAGATAGCGCTATCGTTCAGTTCAAAAAGAAATTCTCCAATTCGTGAGATGACATGGCGGAATCCGACCGACAACCACTCGGGTTCATGAGTCTATATTTTCCCAAACATTCGTCTTAAGACAAGATGTCTGGTGACACACATCAACCCAACTCCAATCAGGACTGACGTTCCTAGCAAAGGAACTACGAGTCAGCAGTTTATGTTCACCCCAATCACGTCCACGAACCTGCATAGTAACCAACGGCTTTGAAATCGCCTGTTGCTGTGCTAATAGCTCCAGAGATTGGAGGTCCCGCTAAGGCACCAATCGACAAAATACTCATGAACATTCCTATTCTCCTCCCAACGTCGCCTGTGTCCCCCATTTCCATCAAAGGATTCGATAACAGGGAGACGTACGAGCCAGAGCAGAATCTGCGTTATCATTAGGGTGAGCAAGCAGTCAACATTGTTTTCAAAAGATGCGGACCCATAGATGACTGTGACGGCAATGAGCGCTGACTTGGTCTGCGCAAATGGCCACGCGTACGTCACAATTCCTGCAAAAGCTGTGAACGGAATCATGACATTCATCGCACCTGGAATTTGCCATCAAAAAAGCGTCCCTTGAAAGCATGTAAATCCCTCACCAAGACCATCGCAAAGGTTGCCCGCGACATATCGTCCAAATAGAGAGCTTGCGTTGGCAAAAGCCACGAAATAAAACGAGAAATCGGATGAAATTCCGATAGCGGTCGCACTGACACCAACGTAGGTCAATACTACAGGTTTTCGTTCAGTCGAGTTGTTTCGCAAAGCTTCATTTGACTTACCTGTGTATACCCCCAGGAAATTGACGAAAGCCGAGGCGCAATACACGGAATAGGGTGCCGATCTAAAGGCCCCGAAATTGAACAAGCCGCCCGCCACTCGCCGTGGGGGTAATCGGCGTTTCAGCATCTATGCGAAAGTCAGTCTCATCCGGTATCAATTTGCATTCAAAGAAAAGCTCACGATATTCGAAACACCAAGGGTTGTGAAGAGAATGAAGCCGAATATCCGCATTGTCCATTTGAACCTACATTGTGAATGGAAGAGGAGTCAGCATTTAACCTCTCACAAAAAAGCAGCACCTACCCGACCAGAGGTATCAGGTTCTTACCCGCGATAGGAAGGACGGTGCCGCCGATGGAGGAGCCAACAGCAACGAAGCCCATCGCCAAACCTCGGCGCTTCTTAAACCAATGAGCAATGACAGCACTCGTAGGTCCAAATATTCCTCCACACCCTAACTGTTTGTGTGAGGCTGATGAGGGAATTGAAGTATTTCTGGACATATGGACCTACCCCAACCGCAATTCCTTGGCACAAAACAAACTGCCAATATTCCGTGCACTCTGCGACAAGGAAAGTCGCGCCAACGAGAATGCCACTCGAGGTGAGAAATATTGATCTGAAATACCCGAGGTCGAAGAAGCGTCCTACAACGATTCCTGGGAGGAAGACGAGCGAATACTGTTAAAGTTGGAATATCAATCGGATGATGGACCAAGTCTCCGGTCTAGTTTATGACAAACCTGGATGGAACCTATCCATGCTCTTCGATATATTATATTTAGCCCAGGAAAATCTAATGAGCCGTGGTGCACATACATGCTTGAAGGCGAAGAACCGCTCAACACTGTCTGTTGGTAGTAATTTTGGAAGATCTGTAGAGCTGGGTCAGTTTCAAGACGTCATGACGCACAACTTTGAGGGCTGCACTGACACCCCAGGAATTGACATAACCGAATCTGTCGAGAAAAGGTCAGATGCTGAAGTAAAGGCAGAGTCCGTTTCCGGACTTCGGGGGTAAATGCCAAGGGGCGGAAACTCGTGACGTGATATATATATCATGAGAAAAGGGTGCGGTGGCCGTCGACTCTCGGCGTCAACACTAGCGGCGCACTTTCGTAGGTTCGCGCACACTCACGTCGAGAAGGTATTGCACATCGCCTGAGAAAGCAAGCAACACTGATGAGTAAAAATAGAGAGTGTCATGGATGACATGGCAAACCCCGCAAACAATCAACCACGCTCTGAGGCCACCATCGGGAAAGTCTTCTTCTGACTCTCCTTCCCGAATTTCTTCAATCACCGTATCACCCTCATATTTTTCTTTACTTATCGAATTGTCCGTCGAAATCCGTACGTTTTCAGCTGTGATGTCGTTAGAATGCCTTGATTCATAAAGGTCCTGATCATGATGAACCATGACAGACATAAGTGCCTTTTGGGAGAGGGAGAGGAGAGCACAAGTGGGCTCACGGAAGGGTTTGACGATTACATACTTGTGATGCTTATATGGCGAGCTCGTACTTTCGATTACATATTTTCAGATATTTCCGCACCGTCGACTGATCACATTTTGGAAAGGTACCGGCACCAAAATAACCCGTGCTCACTTGTGGAATTAGGCACGGAATGGGGTTACATAAACTTTTGAGGGCCGACGCCGTCGTTTGTGTCGGCAGAAGGCTTGGTGAGTCGCACGAGTGAGCTTGAACCCGGAGCGATTTCCATTTGGAGATCCGTAAGATGACCTGAGTTCATGATGCCCATGAGGGACCTCTAGCGGCCGGAGCGAGAGCCGCGGCAGAGAAATGGATGAACGCGATAGATGTCCATCTGAGCATGGTAAATTGAAGTAAAACATATCGATTAACGCAAATGAAATCATAGACAGATCGATGGACAGCTGCAGGGAGTGATAGAAGATGCTGTCATCTCCGCCACTGGCTTTGAAGGCAGAGTGGAACATCTGGAAGAGCTCGACAATAGTTAAGCATAAAATTTGGATTGGAATTGGAAGCCTCTCTCGTCCACAGTCGTCGCCGTGTCATTTCCGTGCAGTGTTGCAAAGCCAATCACGATCCGCTTCGACCCAGAGTGAAATGCAGACCACAGTAACGGGCTCGGAAGGTCTTCAGAAAAGTGCAATTTGTTGCATGACGCCTCGTTCGATGCGACCCCAGGAGCGTACAAAAGAGGATGAGCATAAAGAGTCGCCATCTAGAAAATCCTCAATTCCTCGAAGCCGGGAGCAGACGGAGCACGTAATTGGGGACAAATATTTGCAAGGGGTTTTTCGATCGTTCGTAGAACCTGGCATCGGGGTTGCATAACCAGCCTTCAAAACTCATTGAATCCGGGAAGATGAAGGATCAGGAAGAGACGTTGATTATTGCTATGGTCGCCAGTCGAAGTCAACTTGCTGAGGCTGGGAATCCTATATACTAACACTCCCCCCCCCTGGGCCACCCCGTCAAATGGGCCAGGTCACACGTGTGTCACAGCTGAATGTTGCGGGGCAGGGCTCAGATGCCACTGATAGTTGTGACCAAGGTGTGACTAGACCCGTCTAGTTGACCACCTTTCCGCAGCCGTTTTTCACAAAATAAACTTGATGATTTTATTGACTTAGTCTATGTGTGTAAGTACGTAGAATTTCAAGAGGAACGGGGAAGCCACTGGCGAGATATTTGCAACTGGCCCATTTGACGGGGTGGCCCAGGGGGGGGGAGTGTTAGTATTGAACTTTTTTTTGCAGTGCGTTAGGTGCTTATGTCATCACAGATAAGATAAGATTGCGTCTTGTGATGGTTGTCTTTGTTTGTGCAATCACTAAATCGAGAAACTAAAAAAATTGTTGTGAAGGCGCCTCCCACAACGAACTACTCAAAAAAAGTACATCACCGCATACTAAATGGCATTCGGTAAGTGACTGGTTAATCTTCCTCAAGATGTTGGTGCATAGGTTCACATTTTCTGTTAGGTGAATCAGGTGGTCGCGGTGGTTTCGGTGGACGAGGTGGTTTCGGTGGACGAGGCGGAGGTGATCGAGGAGGTCGGGGAGGTGGAAGGGGCGGATTTGATAGAGGAGGTCGAGGTGGAGGTCGCGGTGGTGCGCCATTTCTATGACTTTCAGATTACAGCGCTGACCTCCGTTCCAATGGGATAGCTCCTGGCGGTCGTGGTGGTTTTGGTGGAAGAGGCGGAGGTGATCGAGGAGGAGGACGAGGAGGAGGTCGTGGAGCACCCCGTGGGCGTGGTGGGCGTGGTGGTGCCCGGGGGGGATCAAACACCGTCCTTGAACCCCATAGACATGCCGGTGTCTTCATTGCCAAAGGCAAAGATCACATGCTGGTCACCAAAAACCTCGTCCCAGGAGAATCCGTGTATGGCGAGAAACGGATATCAATCGAAGGTGGTGTTGAAGGCACAAAAACTGAATACCGCGTCTGGAATCCTTTCCGTTCCAAATTGGCTGCTGGTGTGTTGGGCGGATTGGACGACATTTTCATCAAACCCGGTGCAAAAGTTCTATATCTTGGTGCTGCAAGCGGAACCAGTGTCAGCCACGTCGCTGATATCGTTGGACCTGTGAGTTCCTTTCCCGATTTTCTGTTTGTCCTGTCTTTGATCGTCCATTCCCATCGCAGGAGGGTATCGTTTATGCAGTCGAATTCTCACCGCGATCTGGTCGTGATCTGATCAACATGGCGAAGAAGAGAACGAACGTTATTCGTAAGTCCCTCTCACTAAAGTCCGCGACTGCCGCTGAAATGTATTCTGCAGCTATTGTCGAGGATGCTCGCCTACCCAACAAATACCGCATGCTGCTATCACTTGTAGATGTCATCTTCGCTGATGTTGCACAACCTGATCAAGCCCGTATCGTCATCCATAACGCACAAAGCTTCCTAAAAGACGGTGGCCATGTCGTCATTTCAATCAAAGCCAGCTGTATCGATTCAACAATGCCGCCCGAGACAATCTTTGCCTCGGAAGTACAAACCCTAAAAGACAATAACTTCAAGCCTCTTGAACAAGTAACGCTGGAGCCATATGAGAGAGACCACGCCATGGTTTCTGGTGCGCTCAAAATTTAATCGTCCTTCATCTCGATACTCAACGTTTCTTTTCTAGCTACATATTTCCGACACACAAAGCAGAACTGATCTCAATTTGGGTTTTGTGAAAGCGGAGTTGCTATTTTTGTTCGCTTTCCTGCCGTAAAATTGTCTCCATGTATTTGCCTAGTCGAGCGACCTCTTTGTGATCTTTTTTGCTTTCTATATGTATATCTTAATGGCCTGGTGTCTCTCAATGACATTGAGTTAAGAATAGAGGGTGCGGTTTCCCCTGTTGTAGCGATCCCTGTTGTAGCGATGTCTGTGCGGCGAAATCAGAGCGCAAATTGACGTGGCAAGTGATGCGCAGCTGATCATGCGTGTGACTGTTTGCGGACAGTATTCTGTTCTTAACATATCTTTCTTGACGTCTACCACCTCACCGCTTTGACTCTCCCCTTCCACTTTGTCGTGTCGTACGCCGACCAGGCACCACGCCGCCAGGCCAAAACGTTGGAACACAGCTGATGAAACCATCTGCAGTTGCGGTTGACGTTGACTTCGGGACTAGTGATCCTGACGCACCATTTGAATTCGAAGAGGTACCATATCCGACAAACCACTGGGCCAATCAGGTCCCGAATAGAGAAGAAGAACTGCCACTGCACTACATGTCCGAAGATAAAGCTCGTAGACGGGTCAAGCCCTCGACAGGCGCTGGGTTGGGTGAGTACGAGCATGTCGAAAAGGAGCACTATGGCGACTACTACGATGACGAGGGCAAAGACGTGTATAACAAAGTTCGCCCGAACAAAAGTCGCGTAGGCAGCGGACGCCTCCCCCAGCCTCCGTTACCACCACCAACCTCCGTTGTACGTTCTGAGCCCTGTCTCCGCATCTTTGAATAACTGACACACCGCACGCAGACTGAATTTGTTCTTCAAAACCTTGAACACCTCCCACCCATCATCTACACTCTTCTTTCCTGTTGGACACGCTTCCACAACATTGGCGGATCCAATATCGTTGTCTGGGACGAAGCTCACTTTGGCAAATTCGGCTCGCATTACCTAAAACGCGAATTCTACTTCGATGTTCACCCGCCGCTTGGAAAGATGCTCGTCGGGCTCGCAGGTCTGCTGGCAGGCTATGACGGAACATTCGAGTTCAAGAGTGGCGAGGTTTATCCTGACTCTGTTCCCTTCGTCGCCATGCGCGTCATGCTGGCCACGTTCGGAGTTGGTATGGTGCCTCTGGCTTGGTATACGGCGGTTGAATTGGGCATGAGCCAGTGGGCCTGTCATCTTACTGCTATGATGGTTTTGCTTGGTATGCTTTATTCAGGCGTGCGCTGGGAAAATGTTCTGATATATCGGTCGCAGACGTTGGCTGGCTTTGCATATCCCGGTTCATACTTCTAGACTCGATGCTTCTGTTCTTCACGTTCCTTACCGTTTTCTGCTTAACAAAATTCCACAACCAGCAATACCAGTAAGACCATTTTTTTTCTGCTGTTGATCGCCCAGCCTCATATTTTTTCAGGTCCTTCTCGATTGATTGGTGGGTGTGGTTATTCTTGACCGGTGTCTCCATTGGCAGCGTAACAAGGTGTGTTATTCTTCATTCTTGTTGTCATACCAAAGCTGATAATGTACAGTGTAAAGATGATCGGTCTCTTCGTCACGGCGCTCGTTGGAGTTTACACTATTGAAGACCTCTGGGAGAAGTTTGGAGATACAAAAATGACTATGGTGAGCACTTCCGCGACATGCCACGCGAATTTCCCAACTGAATCCTTCACAGCGCGATCAAGCCAAGCATTGGGGTGCCCGCGTGTTCTGTCTCATCATCGTTCCTATCCTTGTCTTCATGGCTTCTTTCAAGATTCATTTCTTGGTGCTTAACCACTCTGGACCAGGCGATGCTCAAATGAGCTCACTCTTCCAAGCCAATCTCGAAGGCAACGATTTTGCAAAGAACCCTCTTGGTATGACCCAATTGATCACATTAGCTATTTCTCCTCTCATCCATACCTACAGACATCGCATACGGATCCAAATTGACCCTCAAGAACATGGGCTGGGGAGGTGGTCTCCTCCACTCACACGTTCAAACCTACCCAGTCGGTTCGAACCAGCAGCAAGTCACATGCTACCACTACAAAGACAACAACAACGAGTGGGTTATCCTACCCCGCTGGGATGAGCCTGAATACAACCCGAACGGCGAGATGAAGTTCCTCAAGGACGGCGATGTGATCCGACTAAACCACGTACCCACTACACGGAACCTTCACTCGCACACCGTAGTAGCGCCGGTGTCGAAACTCAACTATGAGGTCTCGTGTTATGGGAATGAGACGATTGGTGATAACCATGACTATTGGAAGGTTGAGGTCGTGGATGACATCAAGCGAGGCACTAATATTGATCGGATCCACTCTTTGACCACGAGGCTGAGGTTCAAGCACAACATCTTAGGATGCTATCTTCGCGCTGCGAATGCGATCCTCCCACAGTGGGGTTTCAAGCAAGTCGAAGTCAGCTGCGAGAAGGAAAATAACCCAAGGGACATTCATACGTACTGGAACGTAGAAAGTCATTGGAATGACCGACGTACGTTTTTTTCTATTCGTCATCGTTCCGGACAGACACTGACTTATTGTTTATCCTTTAGTGCCCGCTGGAAATACAAAGTTCTATAGCTCACCTTTCCTGCGTGATTTCTGGCACCTCAATGTCGCCATGATGACATCTAACAACGCTCTAATCCCTGATCCTGACAAAGAAGATATCCTTGCTTCCAAGCCTTTCGACTGGCCTTTCCTCAACCTTGGGCTGAGGATGTGTGGCTGGGGCGATACCCAGATCAAGTATTACTTGATGGGAACGCCGGTCATCTGGTGGGGCAGTACTTTGAGTCTGTTCGTCGCGTTTGGTTCCTTGGGCATATACCTTCTGAGGAGCCAGAGGAAGTACATTGATATGGATGCCCGTGAGTCTATTGATTTCCTCGATATCTATAACGATTGACGTTAAACAAATGTATAGGCGAATGGGACCACTTCCTTTATGTCGGAAAGATTGCGTTCTTTGGATGGGCCTTCCACTTTGGTAAGTTTCCTATGAGTTTGGTTCTGATACAGAACTGACCATCTTTACAGTGCCATTCTTGATCATGGGCCGTGTGACGTATCTGCACCACTACGTACGTTGTGCCTACTCCTCTTCCAGGGATCTTATAATATCATTTCCTGCAGCTTCCTACGCTGTATTTCTCCGTCCTGATGTTTTCACACGTCCTCGATCATTTCATATTCTCTTCAAGACGATTCACAACGAAAACCAAAGGCATCGTGTTCGGTGTTCTCTCGACGATCCTCATCGTCACATTTTGGTGGTTCAAAGGCGTTGCATTCGGCATTTCAGGACCTATATCAGAGCATAAAGGTTTGCAATGGAGGAAGGTACGTGATTTCTGCTAGGTTCTTGAGCTCTTCCCGGGAAAGCTGACCTGTGCTGTCTTTTCTTCTATAGTCATGGAATATCTACACTGGCTGATGTGTTGTATCATTCTGGTATCGGCTTCGTGGAGGGGTGGATTGAAAACTATGATAGACTGTAGTTCGCGACCTCAGGTATTCTCTTCGAGTGTCTGTTAATTTAAAAAATCCAGGAATTCCTCTGTTATCGCTGCCTCTGGAAAAGACCAAGATAGCCCGACCCATCAGGGCCAATGCAAGCACCACTTACAGATACGTAAGATTACGTCCGAAGCCTCGGAAGCGATATCAGCGGCGAAGTTTAAATGACATGTTTGGTTGTTGTTTTTGACTGCGCAAACAAGGTAAAGTATGAAAGTTGAAAATGCTTCTCGCTGCCACCATTGTACCCATACCCGTCTGCATCAGCAATGTCTGGCCCTCCAACATCCACTGGTCCCCCTCCTCCTCTTTCAGGACAAGGAAGCAATGTGTTAGACGTACTCACGCGCTTGATACATGACCAGATACCAAGCGTCGCGAATGGCATGGTAGTCACCAGAGAAATTGTGGACAGGGTGATGGAAATCGTCAAGAAGAACCTTGTGTGGTTAGGCGGCGGCTTCCTCACAGCAGGGTTATTGGCTCTACTTCCATCCCTGCTCATTGTCACGATCAATGCCATTGGATTCACATCCAGCGGAGTTTTGGCTGGTAAGACCTTTCTTGCTGAGTACATCACACAAAGTTCGGCGACGTCTGACAATATTTGCCAGGCTCTCTCGCTGCGGTTATTCAGTCTCAATTTTATGGGGCCATGACGTCTGGTCTGTTTGCCAGCCTCCAATCATTTGGAGCGACAGCAGTTGTGGCACCCCCCGTATTCATTGGTCTCGGTGTTGCATCCTTGGTGATTGGCGGGGTGGCGGTAGGTATTTGGGCCTACAGAAGACATCGAGACAATGCAATTGGAGCTGACAAAAGCGAGAAGAAGCGTGAAGACGATGATAGTGATGACAACTTGCCGAACAAAGTTGTGGCTAGGCGGCGCTTTAGAGTAAGCTAACCTTTTTTTTAGGGTTTGCGTGTTACTGAAATAATGCATGCTTTGCAGATTTAGACAGGGGATCGGTCAGCAAGAACTGAGTTAGCGTCGGGGAGGATGATAAGACTCCCCGACGCCAACTCAGTTCTTCTATGTTTTGCCAGCAACCTAGTTGCATCTAGATGATACCCAGATTGCTGTCGTATCACCACATCGTCATCAGACCAACATATGTAGTGCTGCGAAATTGCCAGGCCACGAATGTGATATACTCTTGCATCTATACTTTAGTCATACTGCAAATATTGACGCTTCCCATGGTTGGGTCAGCGGAGACGCTGCCAGTGTGTGCAGACCTTGATGCCTCCCTCAAAGACGGTTTCGAGTCAACTCCTTAGGGCCTATTGTTCCCCAACCTTTTCAACAACCTGAGCACTCCAGGAATTGACTGAAAGGCTGTGTTGTAACAAGATGTCATTCATGGACCAACATGCTATATCCACCATGAAGAGGGACCTGATCCCAAACCGCAAGCCGAGCTGGCGGGCTCGGTAGGCATCCGCAAAATCATATAAGTCGACAGCACTCACCACAACAGTCTTCGGCGTTGGAAAACATGGTGGAGAACGTAGTTAAAGTTTCTCGATTGATGGACCCAAAAGTGGCAACATATACAGGAACTCCGCCCAAATGGGCAAGGCATTCACTCTTACCTTACCCAGAAGGCAACCAGAAGGTGTTAGTCTGACACACATTATTGGGCGCCTTGCACTACGAATGTCCTGCCACTTGGGAACAGCTTCACGATTACTGACTAGTCAAACCCTCAAAGAGATCTACAACATTGAAATGACTACAGAACCTGGGTTGGCTCTGAAGGGTGTCGTGTCATCTCAAACGCTTGACCTGCCTGCTCAGGAGTGCGTGATTCTGTTTCTGTCTGAACAGGAGGAAGGTGACTGTTTCCAAACACTGGGCTTCTCTCACCGTCCCCAACTATCTACACTTCATTTTCCCTTTTCGAGATCGCTTATTTCCACACGGTCAACATCATTGAATCATCGACCATTCTAGCGATATATAACTTGTCCGTTGCTCGCAGGAGAAACGTTGCTTTCTTACACACGCTTGTAGGCTTAGAGACTGCTGAATCACCGGGTTCGACAATTCAAAAAGAAACTCACAGCGATGCAATTCCCAACTACATAGGATTATACTCGTACTACTACAACGGATTTCTTGTTTCGCACTACAACCTTCTTTTACGAGTACAGTAGATCGTGTGACAGTGGTGATACAGGGTGAATGAATGGGGCGGGGAATAGATTAAATAGAAGAGGGTAGTGGATGAATGATGGAGAACGGGGTCTAGAGAGAGATAGCGTATGTGCGGACTGAATGGAGGATGGGGAGCGAGGAGATATGGATTAGGTTGAAAGTAAAACGGAGTGAATGAAAGAACCCAATGAAGTAAGACGAAGATGAGATTTCGAAAGCTGACGATTCAAAAGCAGAGCACGCACAGAAATAAGAAAGCAAGGGGACAAGACATAATCCAGCCAGCCCACAAAGCAAGAATGCATGCGCGCCTGGGCCATCCAACACGCTCCACTCATTTATCCTTTCTCCGCTTCGCCTTCGCAGTCGAGGTCTTCGTCGATTCCGCACCAGCACCATCAAACTCCATAACCACATCCGACTTCCTCTTCCTACCCACCGCCGTCCTGCCAGCACTAGCGCCACCTGGTCCACTCATGACAAGCTCGGGCGACACCTGCCTCAGGGGCTGCACAGGAGAGGCCGTAAACGTCGACTCGCCAGAAGTAGAAGCAGGCGTGGGCACCTCGTCCAAAAACGCCGTCGACTGCAGATCCCCATAATCCACTCCATCCTGGTTCATCCCCTGGTGCGCGTGCTCGTGTCCAGACGGACGCCCGCAGGTCCCGAGGAGGAGGAGGAGGAGGAGAGGTTGTTGAAGAAGGAGTCAAAGTCGAAATCGGCCGGTACCGATGAGGCACTCCCCGGTTGGCCGCTCCCTGGTGGGGGTAGATGCAGCCCGTCCATCTCGTCGTCGTTATTCCCGCTGCTGTGCCCCCCGGCCCCGCCGCCCATGTTGGCTTCGTCCAATAAAGAAGGGTCAAGCCCAAATGTCTGTATCAGGGAATTGATGCTTGAATTCAGGGCGTTCACGTCTTTGTCGATGTCTTCTGCCGCGTTCCACTGCCTTTCCATCCTCTCGTCGTGTTCTCGCTGCGACTGAGGGTCGTTTATCATGTTGAGATTGACGTCGCCCGTGGCCACGGGGGAGGATGGGTCATAGTGGTCGAATGAGATCAGGCCGTCTGGTGTTATCAGCGGCACGGGAGGACCATACGACGAGGATGGGTGGGTGTTGTTGTTGATTGTTGTAGCCGTTGTTGTTGGTGTTCTGAGGTGCTGGAGAGGGGGGAGGGAATAGTCGAAGGAGGAGGGTTGGTACGGTGTCAGATGCGAGCCGGTGACGGTTGCGTTTGGGTTGATGGTGTTGGTGGAGGAAGAGTGTGAGGGGTCCAAAGTGTTGGGGTCTGTGAGGGTCTGAGAAGCCAAAGACGCAATTAGGTGTTGGAACTGAAGTGGTGTGAGTTGGTTGAGAACACCCTGAATCCGGGGATCAAACTCGAACATGGGCATTGACGGAGAACGAGATGGTGTGACAGCTCGAGACAGCTGTTTCCCATGTTGTTGTTGTGGTTGTTGCTGATGTTGCTGTTGCGAAAAGGATGTCGGTTCTGCGGGATTTGACGAGGCGGTGGTGTGATCGTGTTCGCTCGACATAGCAGATTCTGGTATTGATGTGGGGTGACCGTGGTTGTTGTAATATGACGAGTTATCCGTGATAGATATATTATCCGACGCAGCCACAGACGGCGAGGGTGATGGAGCAGACATGGGCGTCTCGACACTGGGATAATCTACCAAAAGGGTCAGTAAAGTAGTTCTGAGAGGCTGGCAAAATAGAAGACTGACTTGTGTCATACATCGGCGTATCGAGATCTAAAGGTATCTCACTCAACTCTTGCACAACATTTTTTCTCGGCCCATCCCGCTTCGCGTCCTCGATCATCAACCTCATCTTCCTCCTCGTAATCTGGCCATTACCCGTCCCACCATCGCCACCACCCTCCTTCCCATGTTGACCAGCCGCCACCCCTGGTGGTCCCGCAGCCACACTCACCCCTCCCGCAGCTCCTCCCGCCCCGGCATGGTGCCCAAACACACCCGCCAGGAACTTGACAATCCGGTTAATCGTGTCCTGCTGCTTCTGATGCTTGCCGCGTGTTGCTAGAGCATCCTGCCATAGCAGCTGGTTGGACCGCTTGAGCTCGTTCAGTTCAGCTGATATTGTGGTCTGGTGTCGTTTTATAGCAGTGATGCCGTTGACGATGGAATGGATGTCGAGCAGCTGCCCTGAAGACAACGTAGCACTTCCTGAGGGTACACTAGCGCCCGACGTATTGACTGCACCACCGATGGTCGGAACGGCACCACCCAACGCAATCCCTGCGGTAGCTGGATCTCGCAGGTCAATGGCGCCGTCTTCTTGTGGCACCTGCTTTTTGCGTTGGATGAGACAAAGCAAGTCGGGTTGGCCACGGTGAAAATTGGCATGTGCGAAGTTCCAGAATTCCGTCTCAGTGTCGCTTTTGAGAACACCTTGTTGGAGGTGGGGGATTTTGTGAAAGCCGTACATATTCAATTGACGAACGAATGAACTGAAGTTTCGGTGTTTGAACCATCGGCCGAGGACTTCGTGGGCGAAACGCTCATGATCTAAGACTGCAAAAACAAAAAACTGTCAGATGGTAATGGGATTTCAACGCCGGAGATGAGCGGTAATAACACCTACCAAAGAACGAATCTCCAGCTTCTGACCATCGAATGAGTTCTTGATTATTTGGGTCATTCACCATTCTACAAAAGCATGCGAAGGTACGCAAGATATGAAAGCAGAAGATCAGTTGAAGGACATGCCAAAGATGCCAAAGCCACGCACTCGTATAATTTCTGTAGAAAAGCTGGCACAACCTGTCTAGCCGCCTTGGAGATATGTGAGGATGGCACCGGCATCCGATGCGATCTTGTAAGCGCCACCTGGTGCTCTGAGGCCATTGCTGCTGGCCTTTGAAGTGGAAAAGGCAGTGGATGGTGGTGGGATCCTGACGGTCAGAACATATATAGTGCACTTGAGCACTGCAACTGACTGTCATTACACATAATCTCGCGTGTCAAAAGGCTTTTGCACAACTCACACAAACACTAGAAAATCTTTATATCCTCATGCGAATGACTTTCATGATTTTCAAAAGGACAGAAGCGATATAAAGGCCAAGGTCTACAGAGGCGTTGAGTTTCCTGGATTTGTCTTAGGCTGACAGTTGTTTGACCCAAGTGGCGAACATACTTAAAGGCAGTACAATGGCAGCCCAAGGCGCCCGATAATGCTTTGTCAGCCCAGAGTAGAACAAAAAACCGGTTAGGAAGCGGGTGGGAATCTGGTGTACTGATCAGACTAGATACAATAATACTAATACTATAGTACTGGTATGAGAGGCGGCCAATCCCAGAATCAATGGAGATATGATATACTGTCGAGATCAATTATACGAAACTGCCATGAGATTTGCATGAGATTTCACATCCAAGGATCACACCATTATACTCGATGGTACTCAAGCGTGTGTAATAAAGGGAACAGGTTCCGATTGGTCTTTGCACAACTCTTGCATCTAATCCTTATTCTCTTGTTGCCATCCCCACATTCCATTGTATCACCGTTCTTATTCTTGATTCTGTTTCTTTATATTCCTTCATTGTATTACTACTGTCACATGATCACCGGTAGCGTTAAACAAGGTTGTAGTATCAACAAAAAACCCTTGTACTAGTACAAGTATGACTATATTATTGGCAATCACATCACCTGTCTGTTTGTCCTGAACATCGACTGATCCACCTTTCCCGATCATGTTGCCTTGTGACTATGAGAGTTGGATCGTGCCGTTGTTCTGTCAATCTTCCTGATTCACATTCCAGCACAGCACAATCTCAAATGCACAATGGGGCTGTGAGGTGCAGAAACTTCACCATTCAGAATGTTGTAGTGTGCCTATCAGAGCGCCCAAAGTGGCGGTTGATGAGTCAAACCACAAATCAACTTGACATCAACTCGCCTTGCTACAATAGTTTTTCCATTGAATGACGCATCCTCACTCGGGGAAACATTCTGTGCATATCCAACTTCACTTGTTTTTCTATATGTTGCCATCAAGTTGCCATTGTGGGTCCATCAATTCAATTGGGCCCCGTGTGTAAAACCAACCGAAAACAACACACTCAAATCATGAATATACCTTCACCTTTTTTTTACAGGTCCTCTATTCTTTTACCACACATCTACCATAGGTTCCGGCACCAAATCTTTGAGTGGTGAGGAGGGTAAAGTGTAAACTTCCCTGTGACTTCTCAACTTGTTCATCTGTCATGAAACAATTGTGACAAACAAATCATAAAATGGCTGAAAAAACCTTGTTTCTGGTGTGAAAGGGCTTGGTGTTGATTCCTTCCATTGTCAATGTAGTTTTGATTCTCATCGCCAGGCGAATTGCGCTGGAGAGCGAGCTCGCCAATGTACCCTTGACGGAGTTGCACTTGTGAACTTCCCACAAACTCCGCACAGTACATCATCAATTGGCCATAATCATCCCTACCTTTCGTTAACTGGCAATGGAATAAGGTCCTGGAGAGCATCTCACACTCAGGAATACCTGGCCCCACGTATTTCCCGTGTCTCTCGTACTCGACATCTGTGAAACCCTGGCAAAAATCTAGCTTTCTATACAGCGCTTAGCCACAAGTTTGATGGGCAAGTCATGTCATCATCATCATCATCATCTTTGACACCCTGCTCGCGTTTGCCAGTCCCATTGTCATTGCCCCGATGTCTGCTTTAAGCTCAAGATCCCAATGAATGAGGCGGCGCTACAGCTGCTGTAGCTCCGATAGAGTGGTGGGGCCGAACAGACCGCCCCGTTATGAGAGCCGTAGAAACGAGACTGAATATGTGCAGCAAGAAAGCCCGCAACCGCAAACAAATATAAAAGCCTGGCGAATATGGTCAGACGTAGACGAACTTTGGCAGGTGCAATCTGTTTCTGATTCATGACGGATATTCAAGCTTCCGTGAATGTATAAAAATTTCGTGGGGAGGAGGGGGCAAAAAGAACATACAAGCGAGCCGGTGGCTGTGCCAGAGGATACCAGGAACCTGGAGGAAGGACAGAAGCGCAAGCATAATTGCAAAGAAAAGAAGGGAAATGTTCTTTATATTATGAAAGACACTCTACCGACCCTCAGTCTACTCTCGAACGTTTCAATGCAACGAATGGGATGGAATTTAGTTGTGTAGTCGAAATAAAGTCTACTTGGATTGGACGAAGCCCTTGCCTTTGTAGTCTTCTGATGAGATACCTGTGAACGGAAAAGGTGCGGTGCGTCAGCGATAAGACATATAGTTATATAGAGACAAAGAACAAGGGTAGGAACTGGGAGCACCGACGATGGATCACGACACAGCATTGACGGTCCATCACAGTATCCGGACCGAATACCGCCAAGCCACCAACGCAAAAAACTACCAACAGGAAGGAAAAAGACAGGAGATGCACACGTACCTGTGATAGGGTTGAGCTTCATCTCCAATGCACGCTCGTTCGACGCTTCTTGCCATTCCTTGGTCAGTGACTTCGGTGGAGCTGGAGCTAGATTCGACAGCACGAATAATGCATCAAAGCGCGTTAGCACATTCCGTCTCCTGATGTCGGGCAAGGGAAGAGGGCAAGACGTACACATGGATTTGATGCCGTAGAAGAGGAGCCCGGCAAGGCCGACGAGAGCAGTAGTCGCGAGGGTGATTTTCAGGCCATCTCCGGGTTGACTAGTCGGTGCACGGGGACCATGGGGTCCAAAAGCCACATAGTAAGCTATCAACAACATACCATCAGCGACCAACCCACACCAATCCCAACGACAATACCAAGCAAGCAAAGCAAAGCAGAGCTAAAACGAAAGACCGCACTAACCAGCCTTTTTCTCATCCAGGGACAACGAAGTCCAGTCCTTCTTCTGCAAAGCCTCCAGCTGCTCATGCACGGCAAGCTTCTCCTCGGCGTTCAGCTTCTCCCACTGCGCCTCGACGTTCGACAGCGGAACGGGTGCGATGCGGGAGGAGGAGGCGGCGGAGACGGTGTTGGACGATGCGACCTCGACGTGGTTCGCGGTGGCGGTTGCCAGACAACGACGGCGGGCTAGAGGGACGGCTGCGGTGCGCGCCAGGCGAAGGGCTTGCATCTTAATACAAGTTTTTTGAGGAGGAGTAGGAGGCGGAGGGAGGGCTTTTGTCTGTATTGAGGAGAGAAAAGGGATCACGTTGGGTGGTTGGCGTCAAAACACGGGTAAATCGGAATAGCTGGGATTCGGATAAAGCCGGGTTTTTATCTTCCAGTCATCGTCGAGCAGTTTGATGGCCATGGCTAGTCTAGCTCACTCTCGGTGCGCTCTAGATGGCACTGCGATCTGAGGCGGAGGCAGCGCAAGCAGATATTTTGGGTCGTAAAAATGATACAGAAACATTCACATTACTGTACTGCGAGATTTCAATTCATATGTAGAAAACATAACACAGAAAGTGGGAGTGGGAGCAGAGGAAAGCATTGGGCAGGTTCAAGAATGGGTCGAGATGTAAACCATGTATGATACAATAATCGACGACGACGACGACGACAGACTCCCTCCCCCCATCACACGTCCTTGTGGTCACTTTAGGCAGCAGCTTCGGTGGTATCAGCACCAGGGCAGTCGCGGGAGATGTGGCCCTCGGATCCGCAGGTGTAGCATGCGCGCTTCTGGGGCTGGGGGCAGTCCCTGCTGATGTGGCCCTACAAAAAAAAAGTAAGATGTGAGCAACAGTGATTGGATGTATTCGCATTAGAAGATTACTTACAACGCCTGAGCAGTTGTAGCACTTTGATCCTTGGACACAGTCGCGCGACAAATGGCCTACACCGCCGCAAGAGTAGCTGGAAAAAAGCATCAGTCATAACAACCAACTGACATTGCATCGTTCAGAATCCTACCAGGTCTTTTGGGATCCACCACTACCACCGAACGAGCTGTAGTTTCCTGCTCCGGCAGTACCCGCCTCAGGGCACGCACGAGCGATGTGCCCGACCTTGCCGCACTTGTAGCATTCAGTACCTGATCCACCTCCGCCTCCGCTGGAGAACCCTCCTCCTCCTCCACCTCCTCCTCCAGTTGCAGCATCAGGGCAGTCGCGGGACTAGGAACGGTCAATTAGTCACCTGTGAAAAGAACCAAAGGTGGGGAGAACGCACGATGTGGCCTTCTTGACCGCACTTGTAACACGATTTCGCCTTGGTGGGTGCGCTGCAGTCACGGGAGACATGGCCCTCAGCACCACCTATGTTCCAGCAATAAATTGTCAATCTCGAGATATTTTCTGCAGAATACGGTGAAGCAACTAACAGTTGTAGCTAAAAAAAGATAAAGCAAGAAGGTTAGTATTCAGATCTCGTATTGAGCAAATCTTGCTCAAAGAGCAGCAAAAAGGCAGCCCAGACGGTAGAGATCAAAAACTCTCCCATTTGAACATGGAGTGATATAGATTGCGAAGAGACCAAAATTCACCAGGTGGGGGTACCAGCTTTGGGGCAGTTTGCCGCTTGATGGCCGACTGTAACACGCGTGAGACAGGAGATCACAGGCAGAGAAGGGCAAAGGGGGAGAGAAAGAAGGAGAACGATAGGTGTAGGTAAACGTCTATGTAAATCAGGAGAACGGGTTGGTGGTGCAGGGATGCAAGATGTGACATGGAAAAAAAATTATGCATACTATGTTTCCGACATGGACGATTTGGTATACGCCGACGATGAGGAACATAGAGCCGTCGATGCCCAGAAGAAAAATGAAGGTCGTAATATTGCGCGAAAAAAAGAAAGAAAGACAATAACAGCGGCCCGGTGTGTAGTGTCTGATAAAAATAGAAAGGTGAAGGCAGAATGTGGGGCAGTGAAGGTAGATGGTGATGGATAAGGATGATGACCCATAATCTAACTAGATTGTGGGGTTGGAATGTGAAAATGGAAAATTTGTAACGAAGGTTCGAAGTAAAGTCACCGTGGCGGGGAGATGCCCATCCTTCATGGAACACTGAAACATCTCCCGCACACGTTACGAAGATGAAAGGCAATAAATGAAGGGTGAAGGAGGGGGGAAGCATCTCTCAAGCAAAAAGCGTTAAAAAAAAACGCTAGAGCAAACGCCAAAAGGTAGGAAGCACAGATGTGGGGTGGGACAGGTGGGAAGGGGAAGAAAAAAAGAACATCAACGACAACGACAGAAACACCACGCACAACCACCGCAGTTGAAGCAACCTCTTGCGCCAGACATGATTCTTCTTGTTCGTAAAAGTAGTTTTGGAGAGGATTCAAAGAATCGGTTTTGATCTAAAGAAACAAAAAGACGCTTATGTCAGAAATCCATGTCTCTCCGTATGATCAGAATGTAAGGGACGAGATCAAGAGCTGTGGTAAGATTGTTACACCAGCGGCGATTGCCCAAATGCCTTTTCGCCATGAAACGAATGCTTAATGAACGACAAAACGACGTTTCATGCCAAACAGCCTTCCCTCATCCCCGAACCGTTCCTCATCGAAAAGGATGGCCCACAGAAGTTGAAAACAC
>JACGCL010000025.1:0-41782 GCA_014925845.1 Crassisporium funariophilum | reverse complement strand
CATTCCGACTCAACACCTGGATTACTCCAAGCGGCGGTATCAACCCCTCTTCATCAATATACTCCAGAATCCCCGCCAAATCTTCCTGGTGCCTACGCAGCAGCTCAGGGGATGACGTCAAGAACCTCAGTACCAGGGGATACAGATTCGGCCGTTGCTCTCCGTATTGCATCAAATGCTCGATGACCTTGTGCGATGCGCCGGGGGTAGTACCTTCACGGTCCTTGTCCATCCAGAAGCGGAGGACGTCTTCGTACATCCCCATTTTCTCCCAGAGAAGGACGAGGCCCAGAGTAAAGCCGTGTGTCGAGCAGAGAATGAGGGCATGCATGGAGTCGTAAGGGATCTCGTTGCTTCTCAGGACCCGCATTGCTTTATCTCGCATCGTCTTCTCGTCAAACACCACTTTCTTCTCCTCTGTACCTCCTTCCGTCAACGTTGATGCTCGTGGTTGAACAGGCAAGGTAAGATACAGCTCCAGCAACGTATTCCACACCGCAACCTGGTCAACCTTGTCCAACAACATCGCATGGTCATCGCTATCCAACAGCTCCTGCTCCTGCTCATCCTTCTTCGAACCCATCAAGCCAATAGAACCGGGTTTTAGATCATCAACACTCTGTCCCCACCTCCTCGCCGCAACCGTCTCCAGGAAAATCACAAATTGCTCCATATGGTCCACGAAATGTGGGAAATATACCCTCGGCGACAATTTCTTCAACACCGGAATAGGCGGTAGCGGCTGTGGTTGACCAGCCGTTGCTGGTGTCGTTGGTAGTCCTTGAGCGCCTCTTGCAGTAAGAATGGAAGAAGTTGGAGGAGGAGTTGAGGGCCCTGAAGCAGAGGCGGAAACAGGAGGGTCATACACCGAGCCACGTCGGGATGCGGTGTCTGCTCGGATAGTTTTGATGGAAGGTGAGGGCGGAGTAGCAGTTTCGGAGGAAACGACGGTAGCTGCAGTAGTTCCACGATTGATTGCAAGGTAGGATAGGTATGAAGGGACTGGGGCGGCTTGCTTGGTTGTAGACGGTGATGTCGACATCATTTCGTCGTCGGGTACCGAGGTCCGGTACACAGGTCAATGAGCAGCTGGGTCGTCTCTTCCGGTAGACTTTGCAGCATCGCGCGTCCGTATCGTGCTAAGTTGCTTTCTGCCTGAATGACAGATTCAAGGACCATGTCAGGAAATATGCAATTTGGCAGGAGTAAACAAAGTCAACTCACTGCCTCAGGACCGAGCTTCCTCAAATACATCAAAGCATCGCTGAAATTCCCCGCATCCTCAATCTGTATCCTCAGATAATCCTCATGCCTCTCATACTTCTTCGCTAAATACCCCCGCGTGTTCGAAGTATCCGGCCTGCCTACACACGCGAATCGCCGTCTCTAAATCAAACGGTAACTCATCTGAGTCACTCGAGTTCCGGCGCGACTCCGTTTTAATGAAGCTGTCGAGGCGTGTGAACGTCCTTGAGCTTAGTGTAGGTGTTGAGGAGAAGAGTTGTGTGATCAGCATTGGCAAGTCCTAAGGAATGCAGTTCTTGGAGGTAGGTAACGAGGTTGTGTATGCGCTGTGCGTCAAGGTACTACGAGAGGTGGCGATAAGAGTTTGAACGGAACTGAATGATGAGAAGGAGACGTACTTTTCGGATGACATAACTTGGCTGGAGACTGCCAATAGTTTGCACATACTGCTGCATGGCGCCGTCGTAGTCACCTTTGATGTATAGATGGTCTCCATACTGTCGATGGATGTCAGCTACACTCGATTCGTCCAGGTTTGGGTAGAGGCCATGTTGAGAGCCAAGCCGTACAAACGACTTTCGATATAGCATATCCAGCTTCGCCGCTGTCGATTTCTCCTGTAGGCATTGCAACTGTAGAGATTGGTTCAGAATTTTACCTCGTGATACGCGTAATAAGCAAAGGCAGCTCTACCTTCCCATCGGACGATAGTACGTATATCTGGCCCCACTGCGAGATAATCTCGCGCACTCCCTGCTTGAAAGTACCAGAATAAGCCACGAGCTTGTTTCCCGGATCGAATACAGTGACTTTCGTGACATCGGTTTCTGTGGCATTAGCAGAGCGAGCAACAAGATTGCGGACAGTCGCGGAAGCCGACGAGGCGGTAGGGAAGAATGGCGGCGATACAATGACGAGATAATTCAGGTGGATATGGATGGAGGATTTATGACCTTGATGATTTCACTGAATAAGCATGAAACGGAGGTCGAAGTGAATAACATTACCTTCGTATGCATAACAAGCCCCTCTTCCTTCTATCCCGCACAAGTAGATTGCCTCATTTCTTGCGACAACAATATCCTTCGCTCTCCAGTCCATAGTCGCACAGCCCAGCCCTGAGCCAATTTCATCAACTACAACTGACGCCGCCCCACTGCCTCTTCCGCTCGCCTGATATGAGAGTACCCGGTTTGTCGTCACTACGAAGAGGTAGGCATTAGGCACCTCCTCCGTTGGTTCTCTAAATCCAAGGCCGGTAATGGGTTCTGTGGGTGATTCGTGTACGGTGCGGGCTTTCGGGATGGATGTCAGCGATGTCGAGGAGGCGAGGGACTGGTCGAGGTGTCGGTAGAGGAGAACGGTGCCGTCTCCAAGGCCTATTGCGAGGTGGGCGAGGGTGGCGGATAGAGCGACTGTCGTCACCTATTATAGCATGATAGTTATAGGGTGTACAATTAGAACGTGAGGGAAAGCCGGACGTACGGGATGTGGTCTGTTGCTCAGCTGGACTTTGGTGGATCGAAGGAGGTTGGGTGCATTCGTCGTCTTATCCTTGTTTTCCAAGTCCCATATTTTGAGCAATGGAGACCTTACGGCGTCTTCTTCCTGAGGCGATTATGTCAGTAATCAAGTACGAACACATAGTGAGGTTGCAAACGTACGCCTAGAGTTACGAGTATCCCTCTCCGTTCCACCATATGCGTAACTCTGCCTGCAACATGCGCTATCCAGCTACTGATGGACTCAAACTCGCGGTTGAGGAGATGTATGCTGCCGTGAATATCTGCAACGAGTACACCAGCCGACGAAGATATGACTGTTGATATTTCGGGGGTCGCCTGTTAAACCGATTCAGTATGTATGTGGAGGTTTATGTAGGAGCAGGAGGAGACGACGTACTTTGAAGATGTCCGGTGGGCTGTCCAAATCGTGCACGTCCTTCACTGGGACCGCGTCAAAGAATGTGAACTGTCGCCACTAGAACGGGTATCAGCATTTTCGATGCGTAATGAATTGATTATAATGAAGAATTCTCCAGCTTGGACTAGATTCGACACCCAGGAATTTTCCACAACAAGCCGAGCTGCTGGAGAAGCATCCAATTCTGCCCTCGTCGCGCCCTCAATCACAATTGTGCGGGTCAACAGACCTGTTACACATCCCAACCGTGCATCATCCAACAGTTAATCCGCTCCAATATCTTGACATATAGAGCTCCTTGCATAATCTGTCTTGCTGGACCCTGCCTCTGCTCCGCAGATGAGCAAAGCACCACGAAGAGTGTGCAATCGTGTATATAATATATCTCCAACGTAGACGAGAATGTTGGGTAAATCAATTGTACTCACAGCCGGCGGAGCACTTGCTGACGCTCCAGTAGAGTTTGTGGCGTTTGCAGTCAGTATCCCAAGGTTTGAAGCCATCGATTGTTCAGACGCGCTTTAACATAAACGAACAGAGTAGATTGTGAAGCTGCGGTGCTCCCTTTAGTGCCAATCGCAAGCCTGTCGAACTTGAGATGGGGTGCTTGTATCACAGCCGCTCTCGCGCCTATGGCTGTCGTACACTACCAATTCCGCAAGTGAACGGGAGGTAGAAGTTTGAAGCCGGGACAGAATGCTGGGTTCGTGAACGTGCCCAACTCGGACACAAATCTGGATGAGTGTCACTCGAGTCTCAGAAAGGCAGGTAGTTCCCACGTGTCAATAATCCCAGCTCATCAACACAAACGGTCTCGCCCGACATTTCTACGACTACCACTACCCTACAACCCGTGCGTCCGCCAATATAGTACAACAACAGGTCTACTGACATTCTTACCTCTCAGACCACCCGAAAACAATGGCATTCCTGGGACTGCGTAAATTCCCTACACCCGTACGGTTTTTTTTCGGCGCGGTGGCGACACACGTTAGAGCAATGCTGACGGTAATACGTAGATCTTCAAGGTCTTGTGGCCTTTCATGGCTGCTGGTACCGTTACCATGTACCTTGTGGCCAAGGCTCAGGATTCGGGCGTCAAAGGTGCGTGCTCCAACTAAACGTTGCTCCCAGCGGAAACCATGAGGCAGCTCTAATTTTTTCTTTCCTCCAGCTGCTGAATGGCGTAACGACCCCCGCAACCCTTACGCTGCCCAACTCGCCAAGCAATCATTACATTAGACTCCAATGTTTCTCGCGTAAATGCAGGATAGGCAATAGATGGAACAACGATCATTTTTTTTTGCTGGACTTGAGCAGTTCGTTTGCCGGTTTCCACCAAATGAAAGCGGTGTCAAAGGCTTCCGCTGGTGTGTCGCATTACTCTCTTGCTAGAGTCTAGTCGTGGAAGCCAAAGGTATGAGTGACGCAATGAATAATGGTTGACGTTTTTTTGCTTGAGATCCGCTCACGAGAGTCCAGTCAACCCAGCCACGTCCCAGGTTCCATCCAGAAGTCTTAATGCAACATGAAACTCGCCTCTTGTTAATCGTATTACCTGCTGCAGTCTCGAAACCGCCAGCACGCAACCCCGCATGAACTCTGAAAGGCTCTGTGTTCATGGTGATTAGGTCGGCTACGGCGCAGGGCTCGGGTAGGCTCAAAGGCGATCTTCCGAAACTGGAGGATTCAAGTTCCAAGGCCAAGAATGACGGCACCCTGATCACAGCATATCAGTGCGAGCCCCAAGCTGATACTACCTTCTCGTTCTCAGGACGACAGTTAGTTGTTGCTTATGCGAAAAATTCTTTTGGGAATGGTTAAGACCTCAAGTATCCAACGTTCTCAAAGACCGAGTTTAAGAGCAGGTCCATGTGAATTTTGTGGGAGACAATATGTGCGCATGCATGGTCGACTTCAGCTCCACTCCGACGTCGCGGTCAAGAAGAAGACACTAACGCGTTCGCAGGTGATGCATGACTGTGTACGTGCGCCCCATGATACACTAGAATGAACGAAGAAAGACCGCTACAACACCGAACCTACGAAACCGAATTCTATCGTCTCATCCTTCATCGTTGGGGAATTGAATGCCCACCAAAGAAAGAGAATGCAGGACTCGATCAATGGCAATGATATTCACTGAACTGCCGATCAATGACTTGCTCATTCATGAAACCTACCGCTAACCTGAAGCACAACTGTAGCCACAGGTCCATTCACAGACACCACACAAACAGACACGATCTCGGTGATAATGGGCTACTGGTTAGTTCTCAATCATATTCGCATAAGGTGGATACGAGGGAGGTTGAACACAGTCTAACGCTTGTGATGAGCATGTGCTACAGCCTTTTGCACCCGTTAGGTCATGAGTTGACGCTCCTAATAATAGAATGTATCATCAATCAGCATCAACCGCGCAAGCTAGGCAAAGTGCAACTATATATCCCTGGCCTTCAAAACCTTTAAAAGCTTCTATTCGTCCGTGCGATCAGCGGAATGCTGCTCAATGGCAGTCAAATGGCGCGTGAAATAAAACCCTCATTGCCGGTAACCAATTCCGGCGTTGCTATCTGGTTGCCAAGCGCTGCATTTGACTAGTCTACCCCAAGTCTATCCCCTAATCTACCCCGCAAGTACGGGTACAATGCTCAAGAGTGATAAAGATGTCTGCAAGTCATGTCTCGAGTCTTGGCATCGTTCGAAGACGTGAAGCTACGTGAAGTCAACCAAATAACGGATCCCCATAACCTGACTGCAGGCCTCAGGATGAATGGCGGCACCCGCCAATGCACACGCGACAGGATCTTGTGGACAAGTGGGAATGCTTGTGATTCCTTCTCTGAATTCCTTGACCTTCTAAACGATTTCCAACCACACGATCGAAATCGACGCTTGGGGCTTCATACGGAATGCACCCTTTCACAATTTCGAATGAATGGGAAGCTTAGGCGCGTGAGTCGTCCTGAGTCGCCCAACGTCGACAAAATTTGTCCGGTGCATGAATTGTATATCCATAGTCCATGATGTCGGCCTCATACAGCCATCTTCGAGCCTATAAGAGTGGGCTCAGGAGGTATTGGAAACTCAGTTCGCTCGAGAACCTCAAGTGGCCCACATTGCTTTTCGAAGATGATTGCTTTCTCCACCGGATTGACCTTCGTCCTCGCTGCGCTCTCCGTTACAGCAATCCCAACCCCCAACGTTGGAGGCCTTGAAGTACGCCAAGCCTGCAGTGATGTGGTCGTGTATTTCGCTCGTGGAACAACGGAACCAGGCACTCTCGGCACGGTCGTCGGGCCTCCATTCCAGAGCGCACTTCAAAGCGCGCTGACTGGGAAAACACTTCAATTCGTGGGGATCAACTACCCTGCGACCGTCGATGGCTACTTGGCTGGCGGAGATGCTGGAGGTGGTAAAACGATGGCTGACAGCGTCACTTCGACCGCCAATTCCTGCCCGAAGGCAAAAATCGTGATGTCCGGATACAGGTGAGCGAAATGCCTACCAGGCCATTTGTTCAACACTGAAAGCGTCTGCAGTCAAGGCGCGCAGGTTACACACATCGCTGCAAATAGGCTTTCGGCAGCACTTCAAAATCGAGTGATCGCCGTTGTTACCTTCGGCGACCCTTTCAGAGATCGTGCTCTTCCCGGTGTCCTCCAGAGTCGCAGGAAAACCTTTTGTGCCGAAGGTGATCTGATCTGCGAGGGTCAGCCCATAGTTCTTCCACCACATCTTTCATATGGAGCGGTACGACATTCTTTTTTTCCGTTCGGGAGTCTGAGGCTGATTCATGAACAGGATGCCCCTGAAGCAGCTGCATTCGTGAAAGCCAGGGTCTAATCTTGACATTGCTTGAAGATTAACGGAGTTTTCAAGGAAAAAGGAAAATAAATTCCACCTTGAACATATGTTTTGACAGAAGTATGCAGAGAGTCTTGTTTTGCGTACGACCTTCTCAATATTGAACGCGTCCATCGGAGCCTTGATACCCTATCTTTGACTGGCAGGCCGCGGGAATCTACATCGTTCAAAATGACACGTTAAAATGCGTTCTCCGAGACTCGGTGCAGCGTCTCTGCACGTTTGGGTGATGGACTACCGCTTGGCGACGCTTGATTTTAGTGGCAATGATTTGTGTAAGACAACTCAGAAAGTTTAGAGATGCAAACTGAGCTATCCAGATTGCCTCCGAGAGCTTTAAGGAGAGGCGACGAGCATCTCCGAGGGACAAACAACCGATAACAACTAGTCGGCAAGGTCTTTCACCAACCACCTCTGGGACGTTGAGTTGGTGAACAGTCAAGGGTCAAAACTCCTGTTAAATTGAATCGCCACTCTAAACCGCTTATTTAATTCAATTTACTTACTATGAATACGTTTTATGCGTGTGGTTTTGGTGCGGTTGAATTTCAGTTGATGGAGCCTATCAGCTCATTGACAGGATATGCTATCAGCACGCACGCGCGCAAGATGAATGGCTCACAGACTTTATAGTTCAATCATTTGAAGCAGCGCCGATGCACACCGGTGGTTGGTGTACCGTTCATCTTTGAATAAGGTATGAAAGTGCACGATATCTTCTTTAATGTTATCACCGCGAAACTTCAAGCTTGAAATTGGGCTGAACTTTGAGGTAACCGAAATTCTCAAAGTATCCCATGGTAATACGTAGCCTATGTCTCTATCCAATAGGACCTCTCTACAACAAACTGCCCACGGCAATACATAGAAATCGCCCGAATCTGAAGTCGAGAGTAAGTTCCGAAAATACAGCGAGAATAAAGGTCACGCACAACCACGCTCACCGTTTACACAGCGATACGCGCAGTAGCCGTGGCTTGCCTGTGAAACATGTTCCAGTAAAACTCGGGATAATCGCTGGTAACGACGAAGCACGACATGAATATAACCGGTGATACTGCGATGCGCGTTGACTCCTCGTGCGCCCGGGATCATGCCTTCCTTGCGCGTGCCCTCGGTCGGTCACATATCGATGAGCTCGAAACCTTGAGTGCTCGGCCAAGACCAATTGATGCGAGATATGGGTTGAAGGTAGCACTTGATCGCACTTCCAGTAGAACCCGAGAGCTGTCCATTGTACACGTGAAACTTACACTCAAGCTGAAGAAGCCGGCGCCGTGAGGAAGGATCCATGAAGAACAAAGGTATCAGTTCGCTGGCATTCTCGATGTTTAAAGCATCCCTGTGGGACTTCGTGAGCCAGTATGTCCCAAAAGTTGGATGAAGAACCGACTCGCGGGAACCTCCCGCTCGCACATTGGACTGGACTGCGGACACTGGTATGGGTGGTCTCAAACCAGCAAGTGCATGCGAGGTTGCCATCAGAGCTTGAGTGAACTACTTGCATCTTCCAAGAGAATCGATACCGTTCCCTGTGAACTGAACTGGGCAGGCAAAGTCAATAAACGACTCTTCAACGAAGCCGGCCTCATTGTCTGCATAGCTCAAGCAAAGTGAAAAGACAAAATCGATCAATCATGGAATCGCTCGATCTGAGTATGTTCTGCTAGAACCCATGTTCACCGGCGCATCGATAATCAGGCTGCACGTAAATGCAATCCCAGAAGTCCCTTTCATCATTAACATTAAGGGGAGAGAGACGCGGAAAGGAAACCCTTCATGATCGATTGTGGCGATGATCCTCGATCACAAGAATTACATAGCTCGTGAAATCGCAATCGACCTGGATATCCGATGAGTGAGGACTCGACGTTGGAGGTTTGGTAGAGATCAATGAGCCTCGACGCTACCTCGTTCAGGGGCTCCGCTGTGAACCCAGCGAATGAGTCATGTGTATGGAGGGAGACCTGCACAACTTGCCTAAATGGAATCGAGCGCTATCGATGCCTTTAACTTATTCATCGGCCCAACTTCAAGTTACTCGCAGGCACGGAGTGCCTTTAAGCGAATACACTGATTTCGCGCGCAAGAGCGCCTGCGTGGCGCAGCGGCAGCCGGGTACAGCTGGACACGCCGGCACCCCACGTAGGCCTTCCACCTCCTTCCACTTCCGACATTCCATAATACAAATTCAAGGCAGCCCTTCCCCGCAGACGACATACAAACTGCGGCCCGTGGGGTAGATTGTGCCCGCATCCAATCTAATCTGATCAGCACAGCTTTCGCTCAGCTGTGCTCTCTGTGGCTCTCCGCTCCGCCACCCATGCACCAACCACCGACGTCCCCGTACTCAACGGCGTGCTGATACATAATCACTGAACGAATCGATCCACCCTTCCTATCGACTCGAGCGAGGTTAAGGTGGCCTTGCAAGTTCGAACTTCGAACTTCGAACCTAGAAGGCGAACGAAGGGTGAAAGGGGCGATAACGCGATGAACTCGGATCGGAGAGGTTTTAAAGCCGCTTCCGAGGTTCGTTATCGGTAATGCCAAGCCCAAGCCCACTTACTCCTCATCGTCCCACCGAAAAACTCCAGTTCGTGCATGGATGTGGGACGGAGCGGAGTGCACACCACTCGGAATTGCATATTTTCTGGGTGTCCATGTGAATCCACCATTACGATGGGTTTCGTGACTCCCGAACTGGTTTACCTGAGCGAAGAAAAGGAATATGACGATGTCCAGCAAAGCCAGCCGGAGAAATGTCGCAGCATAAGCATACGAGTACTTAATATGCACAATTCGAAGCCTGGGTATGTCGGCCATGCCAGTGAGCTGAACCAGCCTATCATTAGCAGAAGACGAGCGCGGGTCGTAGATAACTTACTCTGTCGTACAAGCTTTAACTTAGTATGCGATTCATTCTCGTGGTGCGGTCATTCCACCACTGATCACGATGTGCGCCAGTACCAGTCCCCATGGGATCAATGTGTATTGATGGTCATCGGCAAGGCAGTTGTCTAACTTAGGCGTTGTAGGTGGAGCATGGGTTCCATTGACATTACACTTGATGTTCTTCCCGCTGCAGCGCACGCCATGATCATTGGTTGCCGTAGAAGTTGGATGGATTATATATAGATTGAACCTGCTTTGATCTTGGTAGCACTTTCAAATCAGTCCAGAATGCATGACGATAATCTACATCCGTGTATGTATAAGTTCGCGTTTGCAATATAATGCCGGTAAATCATCCCAATCCTATATGTATAGCTAGCAGTATCAATGCCGACAGGAGCCAATGAGAGAGGAGCGCTCGATAGCCAGGGCGGACTGCAGATGAAGCGGGAAGTATAACCATACAATGAACCCAGTTCCATATCCACCCGACCGAGGTCACCGAGGTTCTTCCACTGACCACCTATCTGAAGCTTGGTTGATGCAACGGAATGGTTCGTGGAAATTGGCAGCGTGCACTTGGACTATGGTGGGGTCACTGCAGGGTACGACCACGACAGGAGGACCATGAATGAACGAGTCTGCCTAGTGATCCGAAGCACCTTCTCGCCTTTCCTTTAGATAGAAGCACTGCAAACAATGACTGAACGGTTCGAGATGAAAGTGATATCCGCAACGAGGCACACAGCAGATAGCGGGAACCGACTCCGAATTCAGCATGGATAACCAAATGAAAGTAGTGAAGCTTCTTCATACATAGCTTTCAAAAATGTGACACGGAAGCGCACAAGATCAACTGAATCAAATTCATGAGCTGGACGTGTGAGACGAGTTCGCCCCCGTCAAGAGCGGTTCAGGACAATCTTGAGTGATGCTGTGAAATCGCGAATACGCAGAGATTGAGAGAAGTAGCAGCTGGGATTCTATCCCATAAATGCAACACCGAGACAGAAAGCTGAACATAACAAGCGAAAACTGCCAATCACATCGCATCACCGATGACAATATGCCATACGGCCGCGCAACAGCACAAGAGAACAACAAGACTAGCACCGCCCCTACACTGTCACGTTAACTAGGAGGACGCAGGAGGAAAGCTGCTTGCAATGAGCAGGGCGGGGGATGTATCTGTATCGACATTGGCAAGATACACCGCACAGTCCTTCAATCCAACCCACACCCAATGAACAGCCAACGCAACCAAACATCCCGAGACCCATCCAAAGCTAAGCGCAGAGGTGACCCAAGGTGATCCAAAACCCAGCAGCAGAAACCCAGCCAAAGCCAAAGCCAAAGCACCCAAGCCGACCCAAGCAAGAACAAGAAACACAAATTCATCCATTCATCCATTGATTAATTACCACCACAACCGCCAGACCCAGACGAGCGCCCACCTCATTGAAATGCCAAAACGCGTGCCGCACGTCGATATCGAAGTAGAACGAGGTCGACGCGCAAGCTTCACGCGGATGGGCAATGCGGGAGTGGGCGCGGTGCTGTTGGTTGAGGCAGTATGGTATGGATGGGGTATGGATAGATGGATGGGTTTTGGGAGTAGATGGATGGCGGATAAGATGGACGCACGACCACGACTCACTAACGACTCACGAGTCGGAGCGAATGTCGACGCTGTAAGATAAACCGTGAGCAGCTGATTAGATGTAGATGACAGTCCATCGGATAGATTATCTCTATCTCCATCTCTAACTCTCTAATCTCTGTCATCTATGACATCTCTTCATCTGACTCTCAGATGGGATTGGATTGGATGGGGGGTGAAATGAAAATGAAAATCACTATCACTATCACTATCACGAAGCGGTGCTCCGTGCATGAGATGAAGTGAAAATGAAATGGAAAATGCAATTCAAAGCGGAATGCGGAATAAAGGCAAGCAGCAAGCGTATAAATCACAGCTTTTAACAGACAGCAAACAGCAGCCTGACCTGACCTGACCTGACCAAGACCTGAGCAGGAAGTGACAGCCCACATCAGATCAGTATAGATCAGGAAAGTACGACAGCAGATGAACGGAACAGCTGAAATTCCGATTAGATCATGCATCGATAGATGTGATAACAACAATCCTGGACTCGAAGCTCGAACGCGTAGATAGCAGATCACGCCACATCATATCCATATCTCCGTGCATCCGTCCCGAAGACAAAGACAAAAGGAATCAAACCAAACGACCCACCAGTCGCCCACCCACCAGCTCTCACCGGGGAAGACAAAAGACTCTAAAACAGAACACCAGCCCAGACCACCGTGAAAGAACACAGAACAGAACACCCGTGAAAGAAGAACGTGAAAGAAAGACCCTGGGTACGCACTTCCCAATCCGGCCCTCGAGCAGATGGACGAGGATGTTCCGAGTTGGGACCGAGCCTCGAGGACCGGCGAATGTAAGTACCTAGTGAAAGGAAAGGACAGCTGAATCGGAAGGCGTCGAGAATAAACAGCTGTGTTATAGGCGACCTGCTGTGCTGTATAAGAAGCTGTTATCGGACCGTTATCCACGCAAAATCAAGATGCAAGGCGAGAAGACCCGATATCGCCCGCGAGTGTTGGGAGCGACATGTGTTTGTCAGATATGATACCTCGAACCGGAAGCCGATGTGGTAGGAGGGAAGTGGGAAGTGAGAGTGGGAAGTGGGAAGCAGGAAAGAGTTGCGCAAGGGTTCGGCGGCTTTGAGAGTGCGAGTGTATGTAGATTAGATTACGAAGCGGAATCGCGGGAACGCTGACGCTGAGGTGGCGAGTCGGCGCTTCTTGCGCAGTCCACGGGCCGAATTGGGAGGACGTTGAATAGAGAGATGAGTCAGGTAACAAAGGACGGGAAGAAGGCATGCGAGGACATCTCGTTGCATGGGGGCTTATGAATGCGAGCGGCATTGACTGGCATTGATGAGCAAGACATGTGTGAGTATCACTATCACTAATGTGATGTTACAAAGCCCTTTGTCTAGCAGCTCGCAGCTCGCAGTCGCCGTCGCGGTTCGAAATTCCTCCGGGCACCGCGAGTATTAAGTAATAAGCGCAAGGGCAACCAGCAACCAATATCAAGCGCCCACCCAAAGCGATATAACATGTGAGAACCAGACGAACGAAAAGGCTGTGCCTTCCGTCTGCGCACGAAACTCGTGTTGACGGGGTAGACAGCAATCCGGAGTCAACCCCGCTGTAAAATCCAGTGCCAATCCCATTTCAATGATGAATGAACTGAGTAACACACGGACGGGGAAGCCACACCGAAAGAAAGCCCAAGGACACGTGTACTGCGCAGACGCACCGGCACGAAAACACGAGACACTGCCCCAGAAGGAGGGAGAGAGAGCGAACACGCTGCACCGGCGACACTGCTGGCGTCTGGGACTGGGAAGAAGTGTATGTTCTAGGAGGGGGGCAGCTATAGATAAAGCGTGTTTGATGTCCTCGCGGAATCGCGCTGGTCATCTGCTGCAGGCGATAAGATTAGGGGGAGGGGGAAGGAAGGCGCTTAGATTTGGACGGGACATACATCACATATGACATGCGAGACTGACGAGTCGTTGCAGCAACGAGGCAGACGCCCAGCATGAGGAAAGAGGTGTGACGAGCTGCTCCGAGCGATGACGCGACCCGGTTCATCGGCGCCGTCCCAATAGGGGAAGCGAGCTGGTTCGTTGGAAAGAATTGACCGGATTGGAAAGACCGGCGGGTGCGGAGCGAAGGGGTGGAAGATGGGGATTGTATGTAGAGCAGGTGCAGTCCTGTTCCAGACATCCGATTGAAACGAACGGATCTGTGATGCTGGGTGATAATCTAAATCTATGATGCTGAAGCTGATTATTATTATTCCCAACCTTCCTCCGGACTGGTACATACATACGACCCACGTCGCGTGTTTGCGTCTATAAGACTCTCCTCCCCGGATTGGGTGCGATTATAAACCGAACCCTATATTTCCCCCTCCCTTCCCCTTTGTCGCTCTGACTCACTTCTCCCGTCCCTCCCCTTATCCTTTCATAGATAAACAGCACAAAGACGAGCTGTTCTTCTTCCCTCCACATTTCCTCGAGGCGCTTTGACTCGACCAAAGCTGTGAACCCTTTCAACAGCACCAGCTATAAAGCAAACCATGCCGCGCTCACACTCGCCCTTCAGCGCAGAGTACAACTACGACCACCCCCGTCCCATCTCACCCCTCCTCTTCTCCCCAATGCACTGCCACCACCACTCCCAAGGGAGCAAATCCCAGTCCCGCGCCGCCGACATCTCGCGCCTCCTCGACCCCGCCTACTCCTCCTCCTCCTCACGCGCCCACGTCTCCCCCACGTCCGTGTCCGTGTACGTCGACCCCCACGGCGACCTGCACGACCCGGACTACCGCCACTTCCCCGCTGTGCCCACCACGTCCCACGGCGCGAAGAGACAGTACGGCGGCTCGCCGAAGCCGCGCTGGGAGCTGAGTCTGGAGAACGAGCATGCGCTGGACGACGAGTGCGATGAGCTGGACGAGGAGGACTCGTTCTTCCTCTCGACGAGCACGGCCGCGCACCCGCAGAACCACTCGCGCTACGCCTCGTCGCGGCGCTCGAGCAACAACTCGGGTCGCAGACGGCCAAGAGAGTCGTCGTTCACCACCTACGCTACGACGAACATCTACACACCGACATACTACTCCCCCACCACCACCGCATCCACCCTCCCCACCTCGTACGAGTCGGAAAACACGGTGTTCAGCCACTGCAGCGACTTGAGCGACGAAAAAGACGCCAAGAAAACCAAGAAGCGCCGACGCCTCTCAAAGGGCGACAAGGAGAAGGAGAAGATGCAGCAGAAGGAGAAGGAGGCCCTGGACACATCCTTCCGCTCGTCCTTCGAGTACTCACGCGATCTACCGCCGACAGAGGAGGAGGAGGGCGGTGCTGTCGTGGAGGCGGATGCGGATGCGGAGCGAGAGGAGAGCAGCAGGGGCAACGACGAGTACGTGCCTACGTGCACGGAGGCGCTGCAGAGACAGTGGCAGGCCCTGTCGTTGCGGTTCCGCTTTGGTGTGTTTCGCGCGCAGAGGCGGATGAAGCGCAGAGTGCACTCGATGCTCTAAGCTCTTCTCTGATTGGCTGGGGTTGACGTCACGCGTTCCTCCTCCTTTTCTCACTTTCGTCCACTTCAACTCCACTACGCCTGGGGAACTTGCCCAGCCCAAGATAGAAAGATGGGACGTGATTACGCTATCTATCTCATCCCACGACGTCATCGACTGGATTCGATTCCCCCCTCTCCGTTCCCATCCATTTGTGTATCATCATCATCCCCTCGTCATCGACATCATATCACAAATCACCCAGTCTCGTCAGTTCACAGCATGCTCTCATTCTCTCGTCAATCCCAATTCCGCACAGGACTACAAGCACCACTAGCGGCACATGTACTTTTATTTTTCCATTTCTCCATCTCTCCATTTCCTCTCATCCCACATCCTGTTCCGTTCCCGTTCCCATTCCTTTCCTTCGGACCAACCCAGTTCGAACTGTTTCTCTTCTGCTTTCCTCGGTTTTCCTTCCTTGTTTTTCCTTAGGCCTATCTGGACCCGGCATTATACCCATTCCAAGCGACGCATATCCTTATCTCCACTTCACTTCACTTCACTTCTCAACAAGGGTGCACAAAACAATCTTCTATCCTCCCCTTCCCTTCCTGACGGCTACCCACGCTCACGCTTGCTTCAACGCATTGCATCGGACTTCCTCCCCTTCTTCCCGTTATCACTTCTCTTCGGTTCGGTTCTTCGTTTTACATGTCGCTATCTCTATCTTTCTTGCATCTCTTCTCTTCTCTTGTGTTTTCATCATCATCATCACCATCATCTGTCCTGTCCTGTCCTGGCATCATCACATCGCATCGCACTCGCATCATCGGAAGGACTCTCCATGCTGTACTTTCTACCGTCCAAAGCCATTGTATACGTATATGTTATGTTTTCCATCTCCATCTCCCTGTTTCCATCTTTTTTATCTTGTATTTCTTCATGACCTTCCCCTTTCCCCCTCCTGTTTTCCCTTACCCCGCCACCGACACCGATATACATCCGGCTTGACGCCTTTTCATTCATGCACGTCACGACCTTTATGATGATTCGGCACATACACGCATACGCAAGCATACGCAGACGCAGATACGTTGTAGATACCAACAGTAGGTTCGGTTAGACGTTATATGTAGTGTAGGAATTTACAAACAATGAAATTGTCTTTTCAAAAACCTCTCTGTGTGATTGTGTTGACTTTCTACAAATCTCTCTGTGGATTCTTTAGGGCTTTGAGTCAGTTAAAGTTTGGGATAATTCCTTTGTTTATATCACCGAATGTGCGTATTGAGTCGGGGTGACGAGTATGTAATGTACAAAGTGTTCAGGAAACGAACACCTCTCGTATAATCAGATCGACTCAGAGCTTGGGATTCAACCTGTTGAATGGGGGTGGCGTCGATAATCATTCAAGCGGCCCATCAAGTCGACCGACCTGCTGTAAGTAAGGCCGACCTGCAACTCTACGAGCTTCTTTCGCGTAGCTTCTCTTACTCTTACAAAGAAAGTCTCTTACAACCAGGTCTTTGACTAACGATTGGATTCTTCTGTTCTGATCGGTATGATACTGGCTGAGTCGCAACGCAAAGGAAGATTATTTTATTTGCGCATGTCCACCATGGTAATGGTAATGATAAGTAATGCGGTTGGTTGCGTGGTGACCATTTTTCCGAGTCGTACAAGAAAGAAAGATGGGGGTTGTAACCTCGTTACTACTCGAATTCTGACGGAAAGAAAGGACGCCATACGTTGGGTTGTTGCGCGTTAATTTTACTTTTACTTTTATGCTCATTCGCGAGTGTGGGACATACTTACTTGTCATACGTTCTCGGATTGGGAGTGGGGCAACATCCGTTACGACGAAATGCGGTGGATCTACATAAATGATGACAGCTGCAAAAGTCATTCAGCGCATACAGTGTATCAATTCGGAACTTGCACACGAATGTTCAACTGCATCTGAGGCGTTATGTTTTCAATTTTTTCCGTTCCCGTTCCCGAAACTTGTCTAAACGCATATCAACACAATTACGCACCCGCCAAATTATCCACCGATAAATATCAGAGTAACAACACCTTAAGCGAAATAACAATGACTGGTACTTGACTCAGCAAAGCAGTCACCACGCAAGCGCACTCTGTGGGTACATACAAACGTTGGTGACTACTTCGCGTTGAGAATCATCAGCCAGTTTCTATCTATCGATCAAAAAAAATGAAAGCCGAACTTCGACTTGACTTCGACTTGAGTCTTTAGTAAAAGACCTCGTTGTAAGAGAAGCTACGCGACAGAAGCTCGTAGAGGTAGTTCGACCTTCGGCAGGGTCGGTCAATTCGATTCGACGCCCTGTGAGTGTGATGGCTTGGATGATTCTCGCCGGCACCCTTCAGCACGTTGGGTCCCAAGCTCTGAGTCGATCTGATTTTACAACAAGTGTTCGTTTCCTGAAGATGCTGCTCCATTCATCATCCCGACTCAATGCAAATATGTATACGGTGATATAATATAATCGCCCACAACACAATCACGCACCCGTGAAGGAAGCGAGTCCTAGTCAATGGCCTCGTTGTAAGAGAAGCTAAGTATGCGAAAGAAGCCTCGTAGAGTTGTAGTTCGGCTTTTCAGCAGGGTCGGTCTGGGGTGATGATCGACGCCGCCCTTCTACACGTTCGGTCCCAAGCTCTGAGTCGATCTGGTTTTACTACAAGTGCTCGTTTCCCTGCACTCAACATCCCGTAAGTACAGTTGCTCGGTGACTTCCTTTGTGTTGTGTTGAGAACTACACAGTATTTACCGATCTAAATCAAATAACTTCCGAACTTCGAATGGATTCGTTAGTCAAAGACCTCGTTGTGAGAGAAGCTACGCTACGCGAAGGAAGGCTCGTAGAAACACATAAACCAAGCTGTACTTCGACTTCAGCAGGTCGGGCAACTTGATTCGTCGCCCTGAGACGGCTTGAATGATTATCGACGCCACCTTCAACACGTTGGATCCCAAGCTCTGACTCGATCTGATTTTACTACAAGTGTTCGTTTCCTGAATAATGGCACACACTCATCCATCCCGACTCAATATGAACATTACTTACGGTAACAACACGATGACGCACCCGCCAAACTCTCCCCAACTTTCCCTAACAGCTCCCGCCCACAACCCCAAAAACCAACCCAACACCCCGCCAAACCCAAAATACACGCATCGGCTACTCATTACGTCCACCAAACCCTATCTCGCGGCTTGTTCAATTACCAGGTACGCCTAATAACCTAATAAATGGTGTGACTCATACCAACCGCGCGCCAGATCCTGGACTAGACCCCGCCTACCGCCAAGCAACGAGATGAAATGAAATAAGCGACTCGCTCGCTCATTTACGTTCGCGCACGGCGTTCGATACAGAAAGAAGTCAGAAGACAGAACCTCAGGGACGCGTCAGCCGTCTGTTGTTTACTTATTGGTTGTTTACGCACTCTGGGCTCCAAGACCCTGCAAGCGCGTGCACACGACGCGACGCGTTGGATTGGGTTTGGGGGGTTTATTGTTGGTTTACATTCAACGTGAGGAGACGCGACTTACGCGACGGTCATGTGATGCGGGGAGGCGGGAGTAAATCGCCCGGATCGGGTGATCATGATGTCGATGAGCGGGGGCATCGAAGACAGTTGGCCCGGCACGGGAGTAAATAGGACACTTGGGTTCGGCGACGGGAGTATATGCTCCCTTGTATGGTGGATGCAACATGCGGGAATTATGCGTGGCGGCCTGGGGTAGAATGAATTCAAACAAGCAGAGTAAGATATCATTCAGCAATCACTCCGTAGTCGAAAGACATTCGAAACACTATGCATATCAGCCTTTGTATTCAAGTCGCTAGTATTCTCTCCCCGTGCAACATTCATACTCATGGGAACGACATTCACCCAAGTCCTGCAAGAAGGGAGCTCTTGAATCCGACTCAGACGCGCTCTCACCTGTGATTCCGCAACAGTACCCACGCGATGAGTCTCTGTATCTATCAAGGACACCAACGATCGCTATCCAACATTCATTTAGGTTCCATTTCACCACCAGCCATGAATACAGTACAGTACATGCAGATTGACTGTCTATATCAATCAATCTATGATCGTACACAAACCAATCAGTACTCAACCAGTCGCGTATATGCAATGTGGACGATGAGACCCATCTCGATGATATACTCCCGCGAGCGTCACCACATCGGTTTCGATTCTACATGATCGAAACTGCTAAAGCAAAGTCCCATTTGAGTTCCAGGTATACGGCGACCAACTCGTGTACGCTAAAATGTGGGCGATGAGACCCAGCTCGATAATTTGCCCCCGGTAGCGTCATATTAGAGATCTTAAACGATCGAATCATTGAGCAGACTTCGGCATGAGCAGACGTAGCCGCCGCCTTAAACGTGGAAGCGGTATCGGCATTCATAGAGAGGCGAGCTGAACACAGCGGGGGCGCACCAGGTCGGATGCGATCGTATCAACGGATCAGGTGGTTCGATCAAGAAGTTAGCCTCAGGAGGCCTTAGGAGTTAGGCGCGAGGTATGAAAGGTTACTGTATGATTGATCAGAGGTGGAGCACCTGCCACAGTATCAATGCACGAGTACGAGCGCGAGGATGGGAATGGGCGTTGAGCCCATCGATGAGGCATCAGGTGTTCAATCGGAAACGAGAACCCTCCCACTCGACTCTCACATGCGTGAAAAAGAGCGAAGATTGTTGTCAAGGGTATATGATGGCTGTTGTCTGCAGTAAACTTGACATTCCAGGGAGCGCACGCTAGGCAGAATCCGAACCCATCGAAGAAGGGACACTTGCATTTGGTGAAAGCCTGTACGAACGGAAGATGCCAGCCAACGTGAAGATTTACGACTGCGAAGAACGGATAACAGATAGATCATAAGCGCGTGGTCGGCCTCGGATAGGATGCACTGAAGGAAGATAGTCCTTCAAACGCACAGATAGAGCGGGTCTGTGCGGCTTGGATGCTTCCTGCCATCCTAGGATCTGAAGTGTATGTGCTTGTATAGACGCCTGAACACTTCGACGTCGTAAGAGAGATTAGAACGAGGAAGGAAACTACGCACTTGCGATCTCAACAGTGCGATCAGGACGTCGATGAAGGATTGGTTCTTGGTATAGGAGATCGTGAGGATCCCAATGGTACACTTGCCTTAGTAGGTTCGAAGATCAACGCAGGAAGACAAAAACGCCTTGTTGTAAGCTCGAGGACTTCATTGTCAAGGAAAGGGTATTTGAAATTGAAAGAAAGGGAAGCTTGTCAGACTGCGATAGAATCATAGATAACAACAGAAAGAATCAAGTGCTGAACAATCTTCGCTCTGGATAATAGAAAATAGGAACCATACCTCACAAAGAATCGAGAGGAAGAGACGATCGCATCAAGAAGAACGAGGCCTCTTCAAGGTTCATTTCATAACGGAGATTATTACACCGGTGGGCGAGAAGATTCTGTAAACAAATAGGGGAAAATCGAGTTAATGTCTCCTCGCGAGTTACAATGAAAAGTATTTCGGCTAACATGAAAGCTGAATGGCGGACCCAAATGATCATAATCGACCGCCCATTGCCTTGTTAACGAGCACCCCAAAACGCGAAACCAGCGCTGCAAGACAGCCGGCGCAATAGTTGCCTCCCGAAGAGCCGCATGACCAGTAGATGTGGGTAAGAAAACATAAGGTAGCGGCTCATCCTCTGTTTATGCTCCGTTTATTGGGGCCAAATGTCAAGCCGGAGAAAGCAGGAATTAAATCTGCCATTGGCAAAAGGGGATCACCGGTCAGGAGATGCGTCAACACACCGTCATCTTTTGAGCACAGCCAGTGCAGCTGGAGCAGGAAGAACAAAGACCTGAGCAGAGGCCGCTCCTAGTGGCAAATAGCCGTGAATATGTAATGAAGCGATTTCAGGGTAGAGCTCCCTGCACGATAGACAGCATTGCCTTCGAGGCGCACGATGCCGCAGTTGACCCTGGCTTATGGGGTGGTCGTTTGCGGATGAGGTTTAATCCGAATTCACCGTTGATGGTGTAGGAAGGAAAGTCTGTCCCAAGAGTCCTACGAAAGGACAAGAAAAGTCAACATGAAACATGACAGCGGTGTGCGCCATAAGCGAAGGAGCGAGATAGGCGGGATCGAAGATAGTCAACTTGTGAACCTAGGCAGGTGTTTGCAGAATAGGGTGCCCGAGCGCGAGCCCTCTCAGGCGAGGAAGTCGGGGGTCGGAAGAGAAAGGAAAGCGGCGAATAGAAAATTCATCAATTATCTTGGGGTTACTGTTCCTAGAAAGCGATCAGCAAGCCAGTGTTGATCGATACCAGAGAAAAACGAGATGGGGTGCTAAAAGGCAAGTTGGCGAAAGAGCCGAATTGGTGAGCACGTTTTGCGAGTTGCGCTGGGAAAGACGAATATATGCAGTAAATCGATGGATTGACTGACAGAAGAATGCTGAAAGTGCGTCAATGCGGGCGTCAATGGCGACAGAGCAAGGAGATATACAATCTGATTTCCCCAGAAATCCCATGAAAGCCGTCTGGCGAAAAGAATTCCCCAAAGAATTCCTCCAATGATGGGCACGATTAGATGTAGAATTGCAGCCTGGAAACGAGGAGGAGGTCGTGGCTCAACAAAGAAATAAAGAAAATGCTGTCGTGTCATACGATGGTCGAAAACAACACGGATATTCGGGCAAAACCCGAGTATATTTCCCCGTTATTGGAAATCAACACACTTTTCCCTGGAGCTCATGGGGGTGGTGTCAAAAGGCACAGCCCGGTCCGCTGTGCAAAAGCACCCCTCCCTTTCTTGTGCAGTCGCGTCGTGTAATAAGCGTGTCGGTATTTTGAGGGAAAGGGTCCGTTGTTGAGATCTCGATGGTGGTAAAGTGAACCCCGGTTGTTGTGGGTAAAAGTGGTTTTTGAGGCGGTGTTGGTCAACCGAACCAGGTCAGAACCGCACAGCACGATGCTGCGGTTGCTTCCATTCCAAGTCGTGTCGTCAGGCCAGGCAGAAGGCGAGCGCCACCAAACCGGACAGACAACATGAGTAGAATGATCCAACGAGTCGGTAATTCAGAACAGAGCAGTCACGGAATTGGAAGATCTCCAGCTGCTGCGCCAACCGCAATAGACGCCCAGAGCTGGTCATTTGCAGTTTCCCAAGGGTACGAAGTATCACCTAAGCAATCATACAGCACGATATCTGAGCTTTCCAAATTGCGGTGTTCGACAGCAAAGATGAATCGCAGCTGTCTTGTGAATGTTGTGATTTCTTCTGTAGACATTCAATGGAAGGAATGGGTGTAGCGATCGAGACCATCTCGGAAATCAAAGCTCAACCAATCGATCCCAGGGTGCGCCCTAACCCTCGCTTGTCGCCATCCAGCTTGCCAGGAATAATCGATGTAGAATCTCACCATCATCGTCCGTAGTGGGGTGCGCCCGAATTCCATCAGATGACACCCACACGAGGCGGGCTGGTTGGTTGCCTTGGGGGAACAACAAGAACACCTTAAGCGGGTAGTTCGAACAGACTGGCTTGACAAGTGGCACGATTCTGAGAGTGGGAAATCTGAAAATGGGCTCTTTGGGTCAAGGGCAGGTAGCATGAGGCAAGCACGAGGCGGGAAATTTCCTAAAAGGTACTCTGGGGCGCTGGAATATCCCGCAGTCCCAGGCAGTCCTCCCCCAGTTCCTGGAGCTGCTGCCGGATACCTAATCGAAGTCCAAAATTACGAGAAAAATCAAGAGCCAACCTGTTCACTTATGAGAAAGAAGAGATGAGGTGGGAGATGACGGAGCATTTGTAATAATAAATAAGACGCGACAGGCGCACACAGGGGTCAAAATGAAGGCAATCTTCAGCAGGCTGCTTGAAAGGGCGCAATTTCCGTAAATCCGATATCGTACGATCGGCATTACAACCATGACGCTCGGGACGCCCCACGGGCACAAAGCCGCGATACTGTAATCTGGAATACACGCAACCTCCCGCCCCGGAGGATCTGATAAAGTCCCTGAGCCGGACCGACGACCAGCTAGCTCACCTACATTCCACAACACCAGCAGCGTCGTCGCCTTGTCGATTCAACAAAGCTTCGTGAAACGAACTTAAAAGCAGGGTTCTGGTAAGATGTCGCGAAATCCCAAATTCCGAGCCAGGGTCAGAAATGACAAGGATTTGCGACCCAAAAATAACGTTCAAGAATGGATATCTAGCTGTGCAAGCTAGTAAATTGCCTAATCTTCGACGAGAAGCTGCTCATAAACAGCGTGTTGTTTCGAACGTTTGTCGAGTATTACAATCTCGTGGATTATCGTAAGGAAAATTGCCTCTTTCGGCGTGTGGAAGTCGGAACGAAGACGATGACGTGGGAGTGTACCTTTGAAGTATTATATGAGCGTGTTTCGGTCTCTAAGTGACTGACAGAAGGCTGAAGCCGCAACTTCATTACTTGGTGGGCGCTGAGGGGATGTGATGAAAAAACCTGAGAAAGATAAGGGTTGAGTGATGTCAATTTCTGTTTCTGTGGCGCAATCCTGGCGGAAGACACATGCCAGTAACGAATTGGGAAACTGATGTAACCCGAGGGTCTCCGAAGAGGCCATATTCCCTCAAATTCAAGGCAGGCACTCGGTCCGCCCATCCTGCTGTTGCGGATTCATTGAATCAGAAAAACATTTTGAAAGGAGGCTTATCGACATGTTGCTTAGTGTTACCCCACAACCCTCTCTCAATCACTTGCTGTTTCCACGATGCGTCGACATTCGATAACGACTCGGGAGACAGCATCCCACACCGTGGCGAAGTATGATTTAGCAGCCGCGGGAGGTTAATCACCCTCGGAATGACTAACGATGACGAAAGTTCACCATGGTCTCCGTGCAACGATAAGGCATACCATGAAGACGGATATTAGCTCAGGCTCTTCCTGGAACGACAAATGACCTCGGGTTGCAAACAAGCCAGACCGGGTTTGGTGGTTGATCACAATTTGAAAGCCGGATGGTTGCACCCTGAGTCGTCCTGTTGACATCGCTCGAAAGATTGGCAAACATTTTTGAGAGATCAGTCCAGGGCACATCACGAATATTGTAGGCTGCCTAGGAAAGAGCATTTGCTCCTAGGGCAGGACTGATCGACGGTCCAAAGTCTTAGAATGGACTGTTCAGACCTCGAGAGTCAAAGTGTCAGTGTAATAGCCTTTCGGGAAATGGGAGAATTTGTACTGTTCTGAGCCGTAAGCTTCGAAACGTAATATGTTGTAGCTCTATGTTCAACGTTTTTGTACATAGCTGAAAGATGCATGCAGAAGCTTTGAGCGCTCGAATGGCCCGGCGGGAGGTTTAAATTAGTCGTCGGCTTTTCCGGAGTTTTGGGTCGGCAATAGATTACGTAGCTGTTACCCACGATCATCTTCCAGCAGAATTTTGTTTGTCAAACCTTACTGCCATTGAAGCAGCCTTGGATGTCTTTCTACGTTTGTATGATCTGCTCTGTTAATTTCTGAACGCTATACAGACGCCACAATTCCTCGAGGACATCAAACATGCTTTATGTTCAGCCTCTAGGATCTTCCGTCCTGCCTAGTCTGCTTTTTTCTTCCCAACGTGCAAGGCTCTGTCGACGCTGTGCAGCATGTTTCGAGTGTCTTCGCGTTTCGCGTTTGTATGGCAGCCCACCACACGTGTAATGTCCCAGCTCGACTCCCGGCTTGCAGAAAACAGCACTGGCTTTTCCATTTCCACCAACAATGCGCTCAAGGCTTATCCGTTGTCTGGGTGACTTATGACTGCGCTAGGCTGTTCTGGGTCCAGCTTACTGAAGGGGCTACTGCGAGCTGTCTTCACAGCAACAGAGTTTGTTGTGATATCACGCAGCGTGCTTCTCTGTGCTCTTGGTTCAAACTTCTGTCGATAACCATAGACGACATTCCATCTATCTGGTTTGCATCCTGTCCTTCCCGGATTGCCACCAATGTACGAGTGCACTTCCATTCTTCTGTGTCTATCATCTTGGCCATTCTCTGAGATGGCTGGCTAACGCATGTTTGCATTCGCTCTGACAAAAAGTCATTCGGGGAAATATAATGCCCTTGACCCCGGTCCGATAACAAGCTGGAGGCTCTCTTCGCTTAATCCGACTTGTGCTATCTGGCTTATAATAAACTGACAGATAGATGCATATTTTCGACTCGCACCTTCACCTTCACCCTCGGCCCAAGCTCGGAACCTCTCTATGGCCATGTCTACTTCTGGATTGGACGCGAGCTTGCCCCTATCCTTCTTGGCGACTTCTTTCAATCGGTTCGTTCGTTTCTCGTCCGGAAAACGGAACGGAATCAACGGATTCTGGCATGATCAATCACATTATCGTGATCTTGTCATCGTTCAAATTAGCCATCTCCGGGTCAGATCAGGTCAGATCGCAACACTAGCGGATCCAGTTATCAGATCAGCATCACCTTCGAGATTTCATTAAGATAATTGACCATCTTATCCATAATCTAATCAGCTGATCATGCGCGGCTGAGGACCAATTGCAAACAATTGCCTTGAGCCTCATTCACGTCTCGACTCGTGTTCACGCAATCCATGATCCATCCATCTATTTTTCAAGGATGTGCGCGATTTACCATGTCTCATGCCCCCTACCCCACGCTCGGTCTACATGATCCGTCCCAGGAGCCCCACAATGTTGATCCAAGGAGTATCTCCATAGTCAATGGCAGTTTTAGCAACGTGGCATACGCATGTATCAATGGTCCGGAAGCGCGCACCCAGTGGTTTTCGATGATTTTCAATTGGCGGGCAGCGGTGGCAGCCTCCTCTTCCATGTGATGTTCCTTTCCTTCTACTTCCATAAGATCTCGGAGTTGAGTAGGAAATGTGTGCTGCCAGGCGCACGAGAAGAACAGGTTCAGCTTGCCTTCGGATTTCTTATTAGCCTTCTATGTCCCTTGGTCTCCTTTTCACTACTCCACAACGGCCTTCTGTCACTCGTTTACGCCGTGTCTTTCACCAATCATCCCCATTTGCGTTTCTTCGGATACCTGTTACTCAAGGTGGTGAGAGCAGTACCTGAAACTTGGCAGTTCTGGAATCTATTCTGTTCCATTGTTTCTGCCTGGTTTACCACTCTATATCCCCTTCCTTCCTGGGTTTGATTTGCAGCCCTGTGAGTGTCTTTTCTATATTGTTGACCATGCTCGCTGTCCCCATGCTCTAATGCATGTGCGCCTCTTTCTTTCGCTAAGTTGCGGAAAAGATAGAAGGACTCTGCGTCTGTTCCCACACTCTGCGAGCACCCTCGTCAAATGGCGGTCTTCGAGAACAAAATCTGTCTCTCCCTATTCCAAATTATATCACTGATCTGGAGCTCTATTCACTCGAGGAATGGTGTTTGAATTGTATGGCGTTCATGCTCATCCAATATCTCAAAGGGTAGCATGATGTCATCTAAGTGGTTTCGCCTGTTGTTCCCTCATGGTCTATTTGTTTGGTCAACGAACTTGAATGGCAAACGCACAAGAAAGCAATCTGATCAGTTTTGATAGCCTCACTTCCTGTTTTACAAGATGAGATGTTATCCTTGATTCATGAATTGGATATGGCATGCGTCGTACCACGCCGTCTTCCTCGTCTTCTTGCTTCGTCTTCTTACGATTGCAGTCGTTGTCTTGTTGCGTCTAAAAGTTCAATAATTCAATCATAGATTGGCCTCCTATGTATCAAGTCTGAGCTTGCAAGTGGCCCTTACCGCAAGTTTTTGTCTTCTATCTCCGTTTCGTCTATCTCAGCTCCACGTACTCACATTTCTAGATTTGGAATGGGAAGCTCGAATACTTCTGAACCACCGGCCATTAGCTCGATTTCATGACCAATCGGTGATATGGCGATGGCAACGACCTGAAAATGAGTAAGGAATACGAAGTTGTTAGGTAACACATATCTGCTTCAAGTTCTGACGCTTATCCTACCTTGATCCACACGCCCAACTGCCAAGCCAATCAGTGATGTGCGCCTCTCCGAGTCCATTGGCAATGGCGTCGGCGCACATCGAATACTGAGCTTCTACGGTCTTCTACAGTGTAAATCTGACTACACATGCCGTACTCTCGATAGCTTGGGTTCGGTAAGGCCTAAAAAGCTCAGCCTGATTCAGTTCTTACGTGCCCTTCCGCGAAAATCTTCCGGTTGGCTTGGACTTCGTAATCGACACAAGCAAACTAGCTCGGAAGTTTCGAGATGGCATCTGCGCAATGTCACATACCATACCAATATCCTCTCCATGACCCGCAAGCTTCTGAGAGAATGAAGATTGTTAATCAGTCTCTCCGATGTGGACCCGGCGTTAAGATTCCCCGGTCCGTATCGTGCACTCGTCTCTGTAACTTTGACAACATCTATCGTAAAATTGTCCGATCCAATTCAAGTGGTGGTCCGACTCATCGATGCTTGCTTATATCACTCAAGAACATTCAGGCTGCCTGATACGGGGATCGGTTGATCCCGTGGTTTCCTCTGCGTGGATCAGATTAGATTGCACACGGGCACCTTGTTGCACGGGTCGCAGCGGAATGAATGATACCAGTATCCCGTGCCAAACCTGCTATGGCCTCACGGAGGCCGGTCCGGGACTGAACGATGCAATCGGTTGACGACGAGAGTGGTGTGCGCCACTGCGCACGGAATGCGGAAGATTTGGGCTTATTCTACGGAAACTGAAGAAGTATATCAACCATATACACCCCCAGCTGCATAGGGATTGAGTACGATTCACATGGAGCTGCTCAATTGATATCAGCGACTAATCCCATTCCCACAATCAGAAGATAAAAGCTAACGAGAGGTTTTCAATAACGTCTATGAGTTCGGTCTTTTAAATGTACAGTCAAGAAGATTGCATCAAGTTTGTACTCTTAGATGATCGAAAATCATTTTGTCGTAATCGATCATCTCCATCATGAAAGGACTTATTTCTCCGTCTTGCAATGAACTCTGAAGGCGATTGAATGCTGCTTATCGATGCGGGGAACATGCATGGTATCGCCTCAACTCTGGTTGCAGGAACACGATATTTAGGGATCGAGCGATTCCATCACTGATCAATTCGCCTTGCCGCCTTCTTGCTCGCCATCGGTCAAGTCAATTGTCTACTGACAGGACGTTCTCGAGCCTTGATCAGTTCAGTTCATGACCTGGTGCGTCTTGCCATCAATGAGTGGCTCGGTGTGTTGTCGGTGTATGTCTGTTTCCCTCCCTGTTCATTCAATAACCCTTGAACCGCAACATATAAGTAAGTCCATGATGCCGCCGCTAGGTACAAGCGTAAATCACGACATGGTTCTTCCGAGAACTCACTACTCAGTCTCCCGAATCTTCTTTAGCCTATCAATGCTATATGATTGAAACCGGTACTCCGATGCGAACATTTTCCGACTTGCAGGCTTCGGCAGTGACTCTGAATTCTAGCGTGAAGAATGGCTCAGGTGCTACTGTCTCCCGCGTCAATCACTTCCTTCGCCATGCAATTGCCTTTCTAGTATGACCGCCAAACCAGAAAACTCCATATGTTTCTGGCTTCTATGCTTATGGAAATGCTAGGCAACGAAGACGACCGCAAGGAGGACGCGACCACAAGCGCTACGAGGACGTTGTGCATGCGTGTGATGTACATGACAGCGTGCTCCGTTGCCACGGACAGTTAAGCTCCTAAGTACATGCACATGCCTCGCATGCGCGACGCAGCGCAATGCTGTCGCTGCCCGCCGTGTAGATGTGGTCGTAATCATATTGATATTAAACACGACCTCGCTCAATCATCAAAGTCATTCCAACTTTGGATTCGGGGATGTCGCCCGTTTATTCCGTGGCAGGATGTAGCCACACATCGATTGAGAATTGACCAGAGCTATTTCGGGCATGTATGTAAAAGTTTACCTCGACAGAACTGTAGCTTGACAGTTCTGCTTATAAGGCGATGCAAGCCTATAACTTTGTATCATCAGTGGGTCCTCTGGAATCACGGAAAAATAACTACCGGCGTGTGGCGACCAAGATACGATTTGAGATGCTAGACTGACAATGAATCTCACGCTCTCTGCGTTTCAATGAATAATTGGGAATTGAAGAAGTCGAGTACGTGACATGACGTCTAATTCTGGTTTTTGATCTTCAGCTTCAGGGCTCCTCCGTTGTGGTGATCATCAATGAATCTGGTGAAGGCTTTCGCCAAAGTCATTAATCTCAGTAGAATTTGATATAGTGGACTCAGCCAACACTGGCAGTTCCGAAAGCAAAAAAGATGGAGCAGACTAGAAAGCCAAAAAGTAGCTCCCGAGTTATAAATTGAACACAGCAGAATCACAGGGATACAGTGAGTGGTATCGACCCGACGAGGAAAGCACAGTCCAGGAATAATTTCGAGTCAGAAGGAAAAGGAGTCGCATGGAATAAATAATAATCTTATTGCTGAGTAGGGAAAGTGGGGAATTGCGGGGAAAGGTCACTATCATCTAGAAAATAAATTAGTTGGCGAACCCGTCACGCAAACGAAGGCAATCAGATGTAGCATTTATAGCGGGGATCGGTCAGTCCTTTCCAGCCAACTGCAAGAATAAAAAGACCTTGAGAGCCAGTCTTTAGCACAATCGAGATGAAGGGCTTACTGCAATGCCAACAATCCAGAAGATGGTCAGGATCGCTACAAGGACAAAAACAGAATGAGCGCTCTTCAGAGTCAGAAACAATGACCGAGCTTACTATTTGCTCTTGATCTGATTCAGTTTTTGAACGTTGGATCCCCAGAATGAAACTACAGGATGTTAGACAAGGAACGAATATCAAGTCACAGGTGGCACACCTTCGTGGTTGGGCTCGTGGATATCGGCTTCGTTCTGTGAGCAGATACGTGTGAGCAACGTTCAGGTTTGGAAGTCAAGATTTCGCAGTACTAACATGATACGCTCCCGAAGAAGGTGTGATGGCGCGCAAGAAGTTGGCTGCTTTTGTGCCTTGAGCATAAGCTGCCTGCCTGTCGGCCAGCGTCGAGTCAAAGAACCATGTGTTGACAAGAATCACCTGTTGTCCTCATCAATGCTGCCCTCGACGGTGCTATCTTTTTTGGAATGACTTGCCTGGTATAGGGACGTCCTCCAGATTGGGTTAACACTGGTGTCGCTGCCATTGGACCCTTTAAAGCCAAAGGGAGTTGTGAAGTGTATTTGTGAGAAGATCGTGTTGTTGAAAGCAGATATGAGAGCGGTCGAAAGCTGGGCGCGGCTTTGTGCTGTAGCGTGGTTCTTTTGAGGAATCAAGCGGGAAGTTAACGCATTCGGTAGACCAACGTTCTGATAAAGTCTTGAAACATGTAGCACGTGCTGGGACTGAAAACACTCACGTCTTGAGCACCTTCTCGCCCTTGAACGTATGCGTTGAACCAGTCTAGGAAGGTTGCTACCTGGGTTACGTTCGACACTCCTCCCATTGTCTTCGTGACGTCGATGAGGGTTTGCATCGCCTTCTGACCGTTTTTCACACTAAGCGTGGAAGTTGGGACTGTCAATATAAGGTTTCCAATCGAGGGCTATATCTGATATTCGACTCATGTAATAGATTGGTGTTTGGGAAGAACTCACGGTCAGATACCCTCCCCACCCTTGCTGAGCGAATGAAGTCGCGTTATTGAGAAAGACCGCCAGAACAGCCTCCAAGTTCGCGTTGGTCGGTGGCCAATTTATGTTTGCACTATTTTCGATGGTTAATCCATCATCATCACGGGAGAATGTGGTGTTCTTACACAGTGAACGAGTCGGCAGGGGATGCCATCATAGTGGCTTCAAGGACGACGCCAAAGGTCCCCCCTCCTCCTCCACGGAGAGCGAAGAAAAGGTCTTCATTCTGGCAGGCGTTTACAGTACGGAAAGCGCCGTCTGGAGTAACAACCTTGTACTGGAGCTGTAGTTTTATGAGTTACGGCTGCAAAGAAAGTCCAAGGGATGAAGATGTACCGTTCGATCAGCACCCATTCCAAATACTGGAGTGAGGGATGAATGACCGCCACCCTGTTATATTTTAAGGGTTAGAGAAGGCAGCAATCGTTTTAAAAAATCGCATACCTGCCCCCAACCCCCAGCTGCTCCAACAGACTGGTCAGAGCCACCAACAACTATAAGATTGTTATCATGCGCAAACTGAAATATCTCTTGGAATTGTTGACCAGCCTTGACAAAATTCGCGTTGGTTCAAGATCCATAATACGACAGTGACTACTTACCCCAAAGGTGATAGCGGATTGACCAGGGGTACGAGAACAACCTTCGGGAACGAATTTAGGAACTTTGTTGATCTGCAATCATTGTCAGACAGTCCGAGGGTCCTTCGCATGTAGACTCAAACTCACATATTTCATATTGTGCATCTGTAGTTATAGGTGAATATGTGAACCATTTTTAGTTCATGGATCGGCTTACCCATAGCGCCAGAGTCCCAGGGCCTGAGCTACGGCCCTTGAAGTCATGCTAAGGACGGTGTCAGCCTGGATAAACTTCGAAGAGACAGAGCTCGTTGAACAAACCCCCGTGTTTTTGATGACCAACGGGACTCCAGTTGATTTGGAAAACTTGAACGCTGCAATGACGTCGTTCTGGTTTTTGACATCAATCTTCCACGAACGTCAGGGGTCAGGTAAAACGTTGTCATTGGACGAAACTTACGAAGAAATTAGGTATGCTGCCTTGTTTGCACGTGCTCGGTGGAGCAAAAGCCAAAGGATTCGTTGGGTTCGTCCAATCAAGTTCACATTGGTCGCCAGTCGACATGCAAGATTCATATTGAGTCTTTCATTCCAAACATCAGTCAAAGAACGGTTTCGGTAATTTGATAATCAAACTGACGGCGCTAAACCCTCCGAAAACCTGACTCCGATTTACTAGAAGCAGAAATCAGTGCAAAGTCCTAGCTGGAGTCCGGATAATTGAACTGCTTACAATGATTATTGAAGAAGTTCTGCTGCACGAAGGTGCACTGCGCTTGGTTAGGAGTAACTGCATTTCCGTTGAACGATGAAAAGCATGGCTCAGGCCAGGGAATTCCAGGAGCAAGCCGCCCTCCGACAGTTGCGTTCAAATTTGCCCAATCCTGAGCGGTAGGTCCTTTGTTTTGGCTAATGTCCGCAGTCTGTGCGGACGCCAGAATGGCTGTCAGTATCAAGCTAAGAGCGAGATGGTTGAACATAGCGAGACGAGAGACTGGTTAACGGTTGGCGACCTGTTCCTTGAGACTAACAGGCCCCAAGCGAATATATATACAAGCAAAGCCTCAGATCCGGGTAATGGGAAAAGCAGATTCGGGAAGCACCTCCCAAGACATCACAGCTTTGGGCGTGGACGCGCGGGCATCTGCATTCCAGTCGCTCGATATTGGTAGATATTTTTGGATTTGGGCAGAAACAGGCCAAGATAGCTACAACTGCCCAACAATGTCCAACTGAAGACATGGCAGAATAAAAAGAGACCCAGTGCATAGCATCCGTAATCCAGAGTGCGTATGCAGCATTAAAAGGGGAAGAGGACACCCAAAGGTGCCATTAACCTTACTGGCATTGCCCCACTATAGGAACAGAGCCACTAGCGCAGCGGTCAATGCGGGACCGATGCAAAAACATCATTGTACATGCATAACGAGTCTACAAAGACCAAAATAGTTCAGCATAATAGGCGTCGATCATCAATCGCTGATTTGGTGGAGAGATGTAACCGTCCTTAGCCTTTGTGTTGATGGAACGCCGAATGTTTTGGCAGGAAAGCCTAGGTTTTTAGAAATGGACCGAGGTAAGGCCCTTGCGTTTGAGAAGAAAAGTTTCACACTGTGAAGGCTGCGTGTCTCAAACTCAACAACTCTCCCAGGTCTCCCGATCAATGAGGTGAAGATCAACGCGACTTGCGGACTTTGTGTGCAAAACTCACTTCGTAACCTGTTTGGACATCATGAGTTTTGACAGAAAAGGCCAACGAATCACACTCGATGGAATAATACCCCCTCATGCGATCGGTACCTGCAGTACTGGCGCGATGATAAAACATGTCAACACGATCACCATTTTGCTGATGTAGATTCTGCAACCTAGGGAGAAATTATGAGACAGGAACCACATCATGAGAAGTTTGAAGCCCTATGTTCATTCATGAGAATTCGGAGAACGACAACTTCGAAGCGTGTTTGAATGGACGCTATTGATCAAGATCAGAAGGTTAGGGCCTGAAGAAGGCATCCTCAAAAGTTGCGATTGATCTTTCTTGATGCTGGCAGAGAACAAGCCTTCTTACGACCGGTGGAATCGCGAATACTTACTCTGAGTAAGAATTCTGGGCTTGTTGCCGTGTGAGAACACAAAAACACTCGGGAGTTGCCAGCACATTTCTGTTTGCATTGTCGTCGTCATCTGAATGAAGCATAAACAAACAAAGGGGTCCAAATCCAATCCCCCGGACTCCAAAAGTCGGCCAAATTTTGGCCAAAATAGCTTGAAAATAGGCAACATAATATAGGTAGAAAGTTGCGATACAGGAATGGTGGCCGGCGGCGTAATATGGCGGGCAAACATCTAAGGGGGTTCCTGTGCGTTCTTTTGGTTACTGTAAAACAGTTTCGCCCAAGTTTCGCCGGGCTCAACGCAATTACCATGTCACAACACGGAGCCGGATTTCACCAACTTGCCGCAGTTGTTTGGCGGTACAGCTTGCAGATATTGTGGCAAGGCGGATCACTGATTGTACCAAGTATGCTAGTAGATGAAGATCAGCATATCTGACGCGCCTGACAACTATCAATGACTCGACTAGCTAGTAAGGACTTAGAGTCTTGAATCCAAGACTCTTGATTCAGTCGTTGATTTCCGGCAAGTTGTAGTATGTACTACTTGTCGAGTTACTAAATTCATAACCGTTTAGCCGTCAATGGTATCTGAATAGTCTCATGTATGGCATTTGCACGAAAATGACAAACATCGAATTTCCTGACAGGAGCCAAGATCTCAGTCAACCAATTTTGTCATCATCAAACAGTGTTTGAAGATACAATGATAGTCATAAAGTAGAGCTACGGGTATATTGAACTTTCCTTGATTTCCTTGAAGCAGGTCATCAATACATCAACCTGTCAAGTAAGTGATGCATACATTTAGCACACGAGTCTCACTGTCATGCGAAAGAACTCACCCTCGGAAGAATCATCCTCATTCAGATATCAATAACGATATTAGACTCGACCGGCAACAAAGGTCGCCGCAGCGGTAGCATCCTAGACGGGACCCAAATGTCAGTAAGTATACAAATCAGTATAACCTGCCGGACGACTTACGCTGCCATATGTAAGATGGGGAGCAAGGATGAGGGGTGAGCCGGAGCAGATGAGGTCACCAAAATTGCAGAATGTCTTCCGGCGGCTCTGGAGAACGCCAGGCAGGCTGCGGTTCTGGAAGGGGTCTCCAAAGGTGACAACGGCAGAGACTCGGTTTTGAATGGCCGTTGTGAGCCTATTTGCAGCAATATGGGTGACTTGAGCTCCTTGGCTGTGCGGAATGAAGAAATGTCAGTGTCACAGTAATAATCATCAGATTTGACGCGCAGCGTACCTATAGCCAGAGATGACAATCTTTGCGTTGGGACACCTGTTGGCCGTCGACGTAACTTTGTCAGCCATGGTTCGTCCTCCTCCCTGATCTCCGCCAGCCAGGTAACCAGCAATGTTCGCAGGGTAGTCAATGCCTTCGTACGTCATTGACTTTCCGCGGAGGGCACTCTGCAGAGCAGTGCGAAATCCGGGACCTATGACACTTCCAAGGGTGGGGGTCTCCGTAGTGCCACGGGCAAAGTAGACAAAGACGTCTGAGCAGCTCTGGCGAGCCTCAATATCAACAACATTCGATGACACCGGTGCAGCGATTGCAGAAAGCGCAGCAAGGACGACGGTGACAATTGAGGCATAAGAGAACATGCTGATGGCTGCGAGTGAGGAGATTGGGATATCAAGCTGGGGTTGCTTTGATGCTTTGATAGACAGGCATTGTGCACACTTTATAAGGCGTCACCCTCCGCCAATCCACAGAGGACGACATCGGATTTGAAGTGCTTTTGCACCGGGAGCTAACCATCATTCGGCCAAGGTCGCATGTGTCTTGCCATTCGAGAGCTGAGACGTTCGGGTACGTTTGATGTGGCGCTAAGCAAGCTTGAGACCAGAACTTCCCTTGAAAGCGGTGGACGAGCAAAGCTTTCAGAGAAGATGAGAAGGTCATAGGATCTGCAACTGCTCCCGATGCTCAAACACAAGATGTATAATGAAATTCAGAAAGACTATCTCCACGTGGGCGTTGCATTGAGACACATTGAGTAACGTAGGCATTCCGCGTCCATAGGATGTGAGATGTCCAGTGCTAGCACATTCGAGAGTCGGAGGATCCAATAAGGGGTGACACAGCAGAAAGAGCAACTCTTGATGCGGAAGCCTTCTGCCCCAGCTGTGGAGAGTTGAGACAAGCATGAAGCAAGCAACCACCGAGTGTCAGCTCGGTCTTGTGTACACAGCTCTGGCCTGGTGAGCATGCCTCTTCGCTGTCATCAAATGGGTATCATGAGGCAGCAATTGAGGCTGAGACTGAAACATGAGAGGACGACAAGCGCCTGTCCTAGGCACAATGCGGAAAGGCTGCGGGTACAGATATGCTCGGCGCCCGTGCTGTGTTAATGTCCAAACTCGGCGACATCGGGGACCTTTACCGTTACGGGTAAAGCGCAATGTGCAGCTCTTTGGCGCTGGGGACCAAGTTCAAGTTCCTTTGCCGATACATCGTGCATGAATACACAGCGCACAGGAGTGGCGCATAGCAACCGGACACCTTGAGCGTTGTGAACCTGGATAATTAACTCATGATTTCAAAGACCATGAAAGTCAGGACTCAACGTGCCAAGAAACGGAAATGCGGGGCATTTGCATAAAGTCTGAAAAGCAATTATGACAATGTTGCCCTTGTTCTCTGCACGTACCGACCCAAGTGCAGGAAATGTAGGTCTGCGGATCCTGTATGCAAATTGAAGTCATGCCCTTTAACCGGCAACAATACGGAGCTTAAGTAGCAACGTAGGATCTTCAAGATGCAACATATGCTTGCTGACGAGGGGGAAATGATAGATATACATACCGGGTTGTTTTTGGAGCAGGTGTTGAGTTGAGTGCCTTGCAGGAAGCAAACAACGAGCTTGTAACGATCCCGCACCGATTAGCATCTATCTCACAGGAACTTCATTTCCGTGAGTACCTCCATTTCCTGTTATTCATATACCAACAATGCGCAGGTGAATAAAGAAAAGCTTTTTTTGGCCAATATAGCTTGAGAATTTGTTGAAACTAGCAACATAATAGGTAGCCAGTTGCCATACAGGAATGGAGGTCGACAGCGCAGAATGGCGGCAAACATCCAAGGGAGGAGGAGGGAGGACCAGTATTGCGGTCCCAGCGGAACAACTGGGGTTCGTACTACATACGGGGTTCGTAATCGGGAGACTGTGCATTCCTTTGGTGTAAGAATGTTTCCGGGCTCAGCGCAGTTACCACGTTACAACACGGAGCCCGATTTCACCAACTTGCCGCAGCGTTGACGGTACAGCTAGGAACACCCGCCGACTGATGGTCGTCGGGTGTTCCTATGTGATTTCTTGTTTGAGGCTGTGACATGTGACCTACACTCCACATACTCCCCAATACACTGTCTCTGTTCGCCTTCACATCGCACCAGAGAATGGCAGAGTTATCAATAAACCCTCGACAGTTGTCGTAAATGTCTTATCAAAAATTGACGACAACTGTCGAGCCATCTATTTGTAGATAGCTCTCGTATAGCAGCCTTAGCCCTGCCATTCCCATGTATAATTCCCCGTTGGATTATAAATGGCACATTTCATCTCATCCATAATTCCTCGTTGAATTATGAATTGTGCGTTCCCTTCCCATCTATAATTCCTCACTGAATTATGGATCGTGCATTCCCTCCCACCTACAATTTCTCATTGAATTATGGATGGCATATTTTCTTTCCATCTATGATTCCTCGTTGAATTATGGATCGTGCACTCCCTTCCTATCCATAATTTCTCGTTGAATTATGGATTGCGCACTCCCTTCCCATCTATAACTCGTTGTTAAATTATGGATCGTGCACTCCCTTCCTATCCATAATTTCTCGTTGAATTATGGATCGCGAACAGACGGCGAGGCACCTGAGCGTGGGTGGTCGGATGCAAATGGAGTCGCCTCGAGTACAAAAGAGATGGGCCCTGGATCTCGACGCAACACTCTTGACGACCATTTCGGCGATCGTAATTGGGCGAAGATAGCGAAATTCGGTACTTAATAATAAATGTTTTCTCTTGTGTTTTTTAAGGAAATGGTTTTCAGGTGAAACATTTGTGCAAAAATGTGAAGAAGCGATTGAAGGTCGTGAGGAATACATCAACGCGTTCATAGAATTTGATGCAGCTCTGCCAGAAGAATCAACCAAGGCCTGGACCCAGCTTTGTCAGGCTTGGGAAGCAGACCCAGGAAGCCAAACCCATTCCAGCGGCCAAAATCCAGTAAGCCGGTGACACAAGTCCTGCCAATTGCTAATTGTTTTATAGCTATATCGGATGCAAACATTCGCCTACAACTGGCACAAGAAGACGCTGAGGCCATAGCAAAAGGCTCTCACCAACTCATTCACGACGATGTTTCACCTAGTATGCTCATCTACCAGGTTTGGAGTTCGAAGGCATTCAGTATGTATTTTCTTTGTCTTTTGGGTAACATAATGACTATAATTGGGTTGAGCAGGCAGCATCTCGCTAGGATATCTCAGATCTCGGTCCACATTCAACCAGCCTTCAGAATGCAAAGATTCTGGAACGCTCGAATTCACTGCGACGCAAGTTTGAGGCATGGATTGACATCCAACACCTTTACTTTCCCTTCATTGCGATCTTGCGTGGACGTGCTGACCAACAGGGTGGCGGAAAACCACTGAGTGTTCAAAACATTGAGCTGCATCTTCCGTCCAGTCTGGTAGGAAAGCAAGTTTTTCCGATGGACATCCTTAGGACGGAGTGGCGGCTTAGACTTACGCACACTGAGGAATCTCTTAATGACTTGCGTGGCTTGCTGCTCATGCAATCAATGATGCAGAAATCAAAGGACCAGCATATGCATGGTCAGCGGCAACAAACTCGGAGTCGTGGGATTCTGAATGGAGTCGAAGAACGAATCCGTGCAGCAGCCGCAAAATATAGACGGATCCGTGAGGCCCTATCGCAACTTGCTAGTCCCCTTCAGGAGCGCTCTTGGGAAACTTTATTCCTACCCCTTGACCTGGCAGATGCTGTCAGTCACTTCCATGGAGGATACAACAAAAAAGAAGTCAGAAAGAATTTAGGAACCAATAAAAGCGAGGGAAAAGAAATTATCCTGGATATGGAAGGTACAAGGAATGGACCTTAGTGAAGACGAAAGAACAAATATTGGTGAGTATCTTGATTATCCCATTTTCCTACGTGCTGAAGGGTTTTTTAGCGCTCGAATAGAGTGGTGTAGAGCGCGGGCTCGGGCTCATTGGTGGCAGGAAGAATGTGTTCTCCTCAACAAAGAAATGCGTTGAGTCTTGGTTTTTTTTGAATGGCAGGCTGAGGACTGGGCGAAAAAGGCCTCCAATTTGGAGTCCAGTCCACTTCACCAAGGTATCAGATGTTATTCTGGCAAACACTGACTAGCTTCATGGAAACCAACACGGGAGGGGAAGATAGCATTTGCTTATCGAGGTGAACATACGCAAGCGGATGTTGGCTAACTTTACGACTCGTTGGGAAGGTTGGCCAGAAAAGCTGTGTCATTTCAAAAATGGAGATGCTTGGGTCTGCATAGAACATCATTAATCGTATGTTTTGGAGACTAAATATAGACAATGAATAGCATGATTATTAAATGGGAAATTATTGATGGGAATTATCAAGGCCCAAGGGGGGGTAGACGAAGAGGGATTCATTGATGAGACGAGATTTATGGATGGAAAGAGCGGCGCCATCTATATTTCAAAGACATGTCAGGAGGTGAGGGGCATCATAATTCATGGAGAATTATAGATGGCGCCGCTTTTTCCATCTATAATTCAACAAGATTATAGACGGGAGGTGCGGGGCATCATATTACGTGGAGATTTATTGATGGAACGAGTCGGTGCCATCTATATTGTATGGAGAATTAGATGTGCGGATCCATGTGGCTGATGGAATCGTCTATAATTGTATAGAATTATGGATGGGATGTGCGGGCAATCCATAATTATGGAGATTTATTGATGGAACGAGTCGGGCCATCATAATTATGCGGAGATTATGATGGGATGTGCCGGGCATCCATAATTATGCGGAGATTTATTGATGGAACAAGTGGTGCCATCTATAATTGTATGGAGAATTATGGATGGGATGTGCCGGGCCATCTATAATGTATGGAGAATTATGGATGGGATGTGCCGGGCATCCATAATTATGTGGACATTTATTGATGGGACGAGTCGGGGCCGTCTATAATTGTATAGAGATTTATTGATGAGACGAGTCGGTGCCATCTATAATTGTATGGAGAATTATGGATGGACGGTTGTGGGGCCATCTATAATTGTATGAGAATTATGGATGGGAAGTGCTGGGCCATCCATAATTATGCGGAGATTTATTGATGGAACGAGTCGGGGTCCATAATTATGCGGAGATTTATTGATGGAACAAGTCGGGCCATCTATAATTGTATGGAGAATTATGGATGGGATGTGGGGCAATCCATAATTATGTGGAGATTTATTGATGAGACAGTCGGTGCCATCTATAATTGTATGGAGATTATGGATGGAACGAGTCGGTGCCATCTATAATTGTATGGAGAATTATGGATGGATGTGCCGGGCAATCCATAATTATGTGGATTTATTGATGGGACGAGTCGGGCCATCTATAATTGTATGGAGAATTATGGATGGAACGAGTCGGTGCATCTTAATTGTACAGAGAATTATGGATGGGATGAGTACTCGCACCTGACAAAAGTGATCGCGATTTGTAAGCGACGCGTCAACGTGCTGGCAGTTTTGTTGATCGTTTCGCGTTTTCTCAACCACCAAAGTAACATTCACATTCTCATGCCCAGTCAAAACTAGTCGACGTCAACACTCTTCTGCCACAAAAATCTCTTCATTGGAGCTGTTCTTGGTGGTCAGGATGTTGCTGAAGGGCTCGGCATTTGGCCTGAAAGATAGCACGGCACGCAGCATCATGAAAAGTACAACGCGACAGGAACAACCGAAAACCACGCGTTCTGGGCGTCCACAGAAGCTTACCAATGTCAACAAATGCACCTAGTCCCCTGCGCGAAAAAACGTCGTGCACCATTTTTGGAGATCGGAATCAAGTTGGCCTCAATGTCAACAAAATCACCATTTTGACGCGCCTTGAACCACGCCGGCTACCATCGACGAGTTGCCAGGAAGGTTCCTTTTCTTACCAAGCTACATAGACACGCGCGTATGGCCTGGGCTCGCCTCTATCGCAGGTATTTGCTCCGACATTGGGCAAAGGTCATCTGGTCAGACGAGGCCTATATTTACCTCGGCGACGATCGCGGCCGCATTTACATCACACGCCTCCCTAACAAAGAATACCTCGATGAATTTTGGTTCCGACCTCAAGCAGTCGCCTGTGCGCGCTATGGTGTGGGCGTGTATTATGAACGGCAGGAAGGGGCCGTTGATTGTGCTGGAGTACCCAGGTGGAAAGGGAGGTGGAATGAACACGAAAAGGTACTGCGAACAGGTGTTAGAAGGGGCCTTGTTGGATTTCTCACAGAGATGACCAGGAACGGGGAGATATTCAGTTTCAACAGGATAACGTGTTGTGCCACCAGTAAATCCACAAAGAAGTGGTTTGCCGACCATAGCATTCCACTGCTTTTCCACCCCAACTCACCAGATCTTTCGCCTATCGAGCCGGTCTGGCATGCTGAAGAAAATTATCCGTGGTCTCCCACATCCCCCTACTACTGTAGACGCGCTCAAAACCGCAGACACGCTGCCTGGGACAGCTAGACGTCGCCGACATTGACAAGTACATTTCCACCATGCCAGATAGAGTAGATGCTATTTTTCACGCCAAAGGTGGTCATACCCGTTTCTAATTCTTGAGTATATACATTTACATACCCTCTAATAATGTAGCAATTTTCATGGTCAGGAATGTCGTAGTTACTATGTTATGTGTTTCGGTTTTTGACAACAAGGAGTCAAATATGCGTGATTACATAATCGCGATCACTTTTGTCAGGTGCGAGTAGGCGCCATCTATAGTTGTTTGGAGAATTATAAATGGAACAAGTAGGCGCATCCATAATTCAACGGAAATTTTTAATGGAAAGGAATCAGACAATCTATAATCCAACGGGATTATAGATAGGAGCAGCAAGGTGCGATTCATAATTCAGTGGAGAATTATACATGATAGCAGCAATTGCAATTTATATTCAATGGGAATTATAGATGGGAAGGACAGTTTAATTATTGTATCTACGGTCGCTATACGAGAGGTATCTATAAAATTGGCT
>JACGCL010000024.1:0-210441 GCA_014925845.1 Crassisporium funariophilum | reverse complement strand
AAAGAGAGAGATAACCCTAACCCTAACCCTAACCCTAACCCTAACCCTAACCCTAACCCCTAACCCTAACCCTAACCCCCTAACCCTAAACCCTAACCCTAAGTTGCAATGATACTTGACTGATTGGTAGTCTTTGACTACTCTGACTTGACTTTCAAGTTGTTCAATCAGATATGTAGTCGCTTTACTCTACTGATGTATATCACATACTTGGACATTATACTCATAGTCATACATACCTTTGACTTCACCCATATGCTGATTTGGTATATGGTTGGTCAGTTGAAGTTGGCCATGATACTGTCAATTGACTTGTTTGTCGTCATTCACTCTGGTACATTACAAAAAGTTGATGTCATTTTAGTCTAGTCATTTGGATATATATATACTGACTTGACTCTGCTTGTATATCTTACAAGTCACATTTACTTATTGCATACTTGGATGTTTCATGTATTGATAGTCAGATATATCTTTGACTTGACTCTTATACTGACTTGGTATATAGCTGATGGAATATGATACAAACAATTGACTTTCTGGTATTGAATGACTCAGATAGTTTGTATCACAAATACTGTCAACTTCAAGTTGGTCACAATTGCTTGAGTCATGGTCAATCGTAGTTTGGTCATTGAGTCAGTCGTTGATCCGACCACCAAGTGAACTGACTTGACTGATATTTTTTTGTCGGTCACGATTGCTTGAGTCGTGGTCAGTCAAAGTTTGGTCATTGAGTCGGTCGTTGGTCCGACCACCAAGTGAACTGACTTGACTGATATTTTTTTGTCTTTTTTTGGAAAGCTGATTTTGGAGCTCAAGGAACCATGGTGCCTGTTTTAAAAAATATTTATAAAAATATTTGATGGGCCTGCCATAGCCTGGGAATTTGGGACCCGCCTTCAAAGATTATGGTGCAGGGGCACCTTACACAAGAGAACATGCACCGAAAATTTCATGCCAATCGGAGCACTCCTTGTCAAAAAGTGGCAAGTCGGTGGCGAGTCAAAAATCGACCTGACTTGAAAAAGTCCTGCAACATGCGTTTAGAACAAGGAGCGCTCCAATCACCTTGAAATTTTCGGTGTGGCTTCTTTGCCATTGGGTGCCCTTGCACCACAAGTTTCAAGGCTGGGTGCCAAAAACCCAGGCCCAGGTTGGGGGATTGACCTGATGCAAAAGAGTCCTGCAGCACGGTCTGCGTTTTTGGCACCCAGACTTGAAATTTATGGTGCAGGGGCACCTGACACAAAAGAACATGCACCGAAAATTTCATGCCAATCGGAGCACTCCTTGTCAAAAAGTGGCAAGTCGGTGGCGAGTCAAAAATCGACCTGACTTGAAAAAGTCCTGCAACATGCGTTTAGAACAAGGAGCGCTCCAATCACCTTGAAATTTTCGGTGTGGATTCTTTGCCATTGGGTGCCCTTGCACCACAAGTTTCAAGGCTGGGTGCCAAAAACCCAGGCCCAGGTTGGGGGATTGACCTGATGCAAAAGAGTCCTGCAGCACGGTCTGCGTTTTTGGCACCCAGACTTGAAATTTATGGTGCAGGGGCACCCAATAGCAGAGAACATGCACCGAAAATTTCAAGTTGATTGGAGCACTCCTTGACAAAAAGTGACCAGTCGTGGCCGACTCTACTTCACCAAGAACGGCCGACCCTCTTTCTTTTTTTCAAAGATGGTCTTTTTTTTCAAAGATTGTCTTTTTTTCAAATGTGGATTTTGAAGGCGCAGGAACCATTATGCACTTTTTTTTTTTTTCTTGTGTTTTTCCCGTACTTTGATGGGTCCACCACGGCCTGGGAAAATGGCACCCTGCGCCCATATTCAGGGTGCTCCTTCAGAACATGCCAAAGAACAATGGTGCAAAAAATCTAAGGAATCCGAGGAATTTGAGTCTGAATCTCGGTTTATCGGATTAACCGAAGACTAATATAGATAGGAATGATTGGAAGCGGAGTGCGGACCTCTCGTAGGCGTCGAGAATGCGCAGGTCGATCACGTTGAGAAAATCCGTCGGATAAACCACTCGCCGCAGTCCTGTGTGGGATTCCGAACCCGTGATACAATTCTATGAGTGAGAACACCAATAAGCGAACTCCCCCCAAAGAAAGGAACGGGTGATACACCTCCTTTTTGCCGTTACCCACATCGGGTGTGACGGGTCGGATCCGTTTGCTCCTAGAGCACTATCTCGCGGGGAGGAAGTAGGGACGGGTTGTGAGGTAACCAATGACAAAAGCACGCAAGGCAGGTATGGATTGACTGACGGAGGTTGTGCGCACCCACGCCTATTGAACAGTCAGCCCAAATAAGCCGCGCGGTATATTTAATTTGGTGCACGGACAAGCCAACGTAAAAGTCGAAGTGAAGAAGGGTGTAAATGCAATAGCTTCGAAGCGATTTTGGCGAACACTCCAATACAGGCTTCGAGGGTGCAAGAACCCGGAAGCGAGATAGAGTTTTCACCTCCAAGCTCTACATGCGAAAGGGTTCGAGGGTCCATGTAGAGAAAGAGGGCGCAGGTGCGAGGAGAAAGCCGAGAGTTTACTCACCTAGTTGAGACGACGAGATGTAAGAGTACCCAACGACGATATTTGAGCTGAATGCTGTATGTCGAACATACCAGACGTCATCCGTCTGTCTTGAGTGGCTGCCGACGCTCGTGAACCTGCAAGGACATCTGATAAACAAGTACGCAGTCATAACTTTCTGGAATGATATAGCATAAAAATGGATTGAGAAATAAAAAGGTGATGTTGGGGTTGAGGACTTTGTTAGATATAAAATTTGGCGAGGGTGCAGACATGAAGAAAGACAACAAGTTCAAAGTGATAAGAAGTGACAACGCGACTCATTGATGTGTTAGGATTTGGAGATCAAAATGTTTACTATTCGGGAATCAGCATTGTCCTAGTTACGATAGAACAAACATCTACGCGTCTGTTATAGGCGACAAGTCGCTACATGAAATGTACCGGTACGAAGAGCCTAGCAATCTATTTTTTTTTTGTACAAACAATACACGGCAATGACAGGGAGAAAAAAATACATGCCATTGAATCAACGTTCTCGAGGCACTCCTTTGGAAAGGAGTTCGACCATCGTCGCCATGTTGACGGCGGTTTTCTGTGTGTTCTCTTTGGTAGCGCGGACGGCGGAGAGCAAATGCCAGATAAGTAGCCGGTAGAGATAATCCATGGATAACAAGATTGAAAGACGGGCCAGTACAAATTTGGTACAAATAGGTTAGCGACGAGGGAGAGTGGATGGCTCACAACGACATGTCACCTAGGTCCACTTGCGCTGTGCGGAAGAGAGAGGGAGAGAGATGAAGGCGTTGACAACGATTCCGCAAGTTGGGAGCGTGGGACAAAGGGCAAGGGAGCGTGATAGAGCGCGGGAGAGCGCGCATGAGGATGGACATAAGGGCACGCGAGGAGATAGGATGGATGGGACGGACAAAATCGGGGACAGTCAGGACAGCTCACGGGCTGCTCGGGTACCAATGGCAGCTATGTTCCAGTGGAGCGGAGACTAACAGTACCAATGGGCAGGGCGCGTGCGGTCATGACCGCTGAGGTTGCTGTCACGGCCCAGACGATTGGCCGGGCTGTCTGTAGAACGAGTGGACTGATGGCAGAAGGTGAGCGGTCATGACCGCGGACGGCGCTAAAGGCCTACTCCCTGTGCGGTCATGACAGCAATGACGCAATGGTAAATCTTAACACCGGATAGCCGGACATCCTCGGACAGCACAAGGACACCAAAACCCATCGCCGCCAACGAAATTGCAGTGCGGTCATACCCGCTTGCGGAGATCCCCGGTGGCAGTGCTGACCGCACTGCCCGCAGCCAAATATTCGATTTTTCTGGATTTAAATATTCCCCTTTTTTTATAATTTCTATATCTTTACATCGGGGCAACGTGAGGGTATGTGTGTAGGTGCACTAGAAAGATACAACGGTCTACTTTCCAACTGTATAGGTTCTCTGACATATATGGTACGCGGGAACCTACAACAATGCGTGACAGCAAATTCCCAATTCCGTTATATATTTTTGGTGGGAATAATTATAGGGTCATGATACTGTCAATTGACTTGTTTGTCCTGATTCACTCTGGTACATTACAAAAAGTAGTCAGATATATCTTTGACTTGACTCTTATACTGACTTGGTATATAGCTGATGGAATATGATACAAACAATTGACTTTCTGGTATTGACTGACTCAGATAGTTTGTATCCAAATGCTGTCAACTTCAAGTTAGTCACAATTGCTTGAGTCGTGGTCAGTCGTAGTTTGGTCATTGAGTCAGTCGTTGATCCGACCACCAAGTGAACTGACTTGACTGATATTTTTTTGTCGGTCACGATTGCTTGAGTCGTGGTCAGTCAAAGTTTGGTCATTGAGTCAGTCGTTGATCCGACCACCTCATATTGATCCAGGTTACTTGAGCAAGCAGAAATTATACCGACCCAGGTTATTTGAGCGAGTGAGAGATCATACCGACCCAGGTTCATTGAGCGAGCAAGAAATAATACCGACCCAGTTTGATTGAGCAAGCGAGAGCTCATGTTGATCCAGGTTACTTGAGCGAGCAGAAATGACAATTGCGAGCGGCTTACGGCTCCCGACCTCCGCTTTTCATCTTGGACTTGTGATAGTGCCCGTTTCCAAAAATGCTTTGAAAAAAAATTGATGGGCCTGGCATGGCCTGAGTTTTTGGGACCCAGCCTTGAAATTTTCTGTGCAGGAGGACTCTATAGCAAAGGACATTCACTGAAAATCTCAAGGCTGGGTCCCCAAAACTAAGTGCCAGGTGGGGGGATTGACCTAATTTGACGTAATTTGACAAAGTCCTTCAGCATGGCATGGGTTTTGGGGACCCAGCCTTGAAACTTTTGGTGCAAAGGAACACTATAACAAGGAACATCCACTGAAAATTTCAGGGCTGGGTCCCCAAAACTAAGTGGCAGGTCGGGGGGTCGACCTCATTTGATCTGATTTCACATAGTCCTTCAGCATGGCCTGGGTTTTGGGGACCCAGCCTTGAAACTTTCAGTGCAAGGGGACACCATAGCAAAGAACATTCACTGAGGATTTCAAGGCTGGGTCCCCAAAACTAAGTGCCAGGTTGGGGGATTGACCTGATTTGACCTGATTTGACAAAGTCCTTTAGCATGGCATGAGTTTTGGGGACCCAGCCTCGAGATTTTCTGTGCAAAGGAACACTATAGCAAGGAACATTCACTGAAAATCTCAAGGCTGGGTCCCCAAAACTCGGTGCTAGGTTGGGGGATTGACCTGCTTTGATGTAATTTGACAAAGTCCTTCAGCATGGCATGGGTTTTGGGGACCCAGCCTTGAAACTTTCGGTGCAAAGGAACCCCATAGCAAGAAACATACACTGAAAATTTCAAGGCTGGGTCCCCAAAACTCAGTGCCAGGTTGGGGGATTACTGTTTTCCTGTGTTTTTTCCCGTACTTTGATGGGTCCGCCACGGCCTGGGAAAAGGGGACCCTGCGCCCATATTCAGGGCGCTTGTTCAGAACATGCCAAAGAACAATGGTGCCAAAAAGCTAAGGAATCCGAGAGATAAACCCTGAATCTCGGTTTATCGGATTAACCGAAGACTAATATAGATAGGCTCCAAGAACCTCACACATGAGACGGTACAAATGTGAGGCTCCAAGAACCTCAGGAATGAGAGAGTGCAATTGCGTGGGACGGTACAAATCTGAGGCTCCAGGAACCTCACAAATGCCAGGCTCCAAGAACCTCACAATGGCACGGTACAAATGTGAGGCTCCAAGAACCTCAGGAATGAGATGGTACAATTGTGTGGGACGGTACAAATGTAAGGCTCTAAGAACCTCAGGCATGAGAGAGTACAATTGTGTGGGACAGTGCAAATGTGAGGCTCTAAGAACCTCAGGAATGAGACAGTGCAATTGCGTGGGACGGTACAAATCTGAGGCTCCAGGAACCTCACAAATGCCAGGCTCCAAGAACCTCACAAATGGCAAAGTACAATTGTGTGGGGCGGTACAAATGTCAGGCTCCAAGAACCTCACAAATAGCACAGTACAAATGTGAGGCTCCAAGAACCTCAGGAATGAGACAGTGCAATTGTGTGGGACGGTACAAATGCCAGGCTCCAGGAACTTCACAGATGGGACGGTGAAAATGTGGGGCTCCAGGAACCTCACAAATGCCAGGCTCCAAGAACCTCACAAATGGCAAAGTACAATTGTGTGGGGCGGTACAAATGTCAGGCTCCAAGAACCTCACAAATAGCACAGTACAAATGTGAGGCTCCAAGAACCTCAGGAATGAGACAGTGCAATTGTGTGGGACGGTACAAATGCCAGGCTCACAGATGGGACGGTGAAAATGTGGGGCTCCAAGAGCCTCACAAATGCCAGGCTCCAAGAACCTCACAAATGCCAGGCTCCAAGAACCTCACAAATGGCACAGTACAATTGTGTGGGATGTGAGGCCCCAAGAACTGCACAAATGAGACAACCAAGTTCTACATCTGCACAAACTCCACTCCACCCTACCCTACCCCACCGCACAGCACCCTACCCTACTCAAACCCACCCTACTGCACCTCACCTCACCCCACCCTACCGCACCTCATCGCACCCTACCCTACCCTACGTGCCCTACCCTACCCTACCCTACCAACTCGTACCCACCCTACCCCACCTCACCTCACCCCACCCTACCCTACCCTACCCTACCCTACCAACTCGTACCCACCCTACCCCACCTCACCTCACCCCACCCTACCCTACCCTACCCTACCCTACCCTACCCTACCCTACCCTACCCTACCCTACCTCACCTCACCCCACCCTACCCTACCCTACCCTACCCTACCATACCCTACCCTACCCTACCCTACCCCACCCTACCCTACCCTACCCCACCCCACCCCACCCTACCCTACCCTACCCTACCCTACCATACCTTCCGACCCTACCCCTACAAATCAAAAATACCCCCCATAACCCTCTTGTGTTTTTCCCGTACTTTGATGGGTCCACCACGGCCTGGGAAAATGGCACCCTGCGCCCATATTCAGGGTGCTCCTTCAGAACATGCCAAAGAACAATGGTGCCAAAAAGCTAAGGAATCCGAGGAATTTGAGTCTGAATCTCGGTTTATCGGATTAACCGAAGACTAATATAGATAGGTATTGGCTCCTCAGGTCATGTGAAGAAGTCATGCAGGCTCACCTTGGCTGGGCTGGACGCCCGATACAAGACTTTTCAGTGTTGGATAGGAGACACGGGTACCACACTCACGAAGCGTGGGCGTCTGGACAAGGATGTGGATCGGTTCCTTTGAGAAGTCTTTGACTCCGAAATATAGAGAAGGTGTCGACGGGTGGGGGTGAGGCGAACAAGGCGATCATCAGAACCATCGAACCGAAGAGTTTGCAAAGTTTCTTCAAAACTATCATCATCAGGAATCCCGGAACACCTCCAGAGTACGAGATCCCGTGCATCGACTCCATGAAGCCTGCTAACATGATTATCTTTGAGTGTAGACACAGTATCATGATTATTGATTTTGACCTGGACACTGTATTCATCCGGCTTGTCGTCAGGCCAGACGAGGCACATTAGCTTTAGTTCCACGCCAGACATTGGACCATGGAACAAGGTAGGAGCGAAGGAGGACCGACAATTGCGGAAGGTAGTAGAAATCGGTATGAAAGAGGAGCTGGGCAAAAGGTGTTCACCGGAAAATTCGGAGACTGTGCCACCACCCGAGGCATGTACCTTGCCTTCATTCCCCTCCTACACAAACACGAAACTAACACCCCTCCAAACAACAGGTTGACACTGCTCACGCCCTCCTCGGCATCACCCGCCTCCTCGCCTCCCAGCGTCTCACCTTCGCTTTCGTAGGCGTCTCCGGCTTTGGGCATTCTCTACCTCTTCGGCGTGGGGTTGGGAAGGTTATCTGGTGTGATATTTGGGGGTGGCAACAAAAGCAGAAGAAGGGCAAGGGAGGTGTGTTGGGATGAGGTGGGTGGTTTCTTTATCGGGCATGATGGAGGTCGTTTTAAGGCCTTTTTGTGGCGCATTCACCTGATGTTTGGTTTTCGTAAACATTTTTTTTCATGTTCTTGCTTTGCGTCCGCCATTTCCGTTTCTTGGATTTTGACAACCAGTCGAGACGATCGATTTCCTTCGGTCAACCGTTCCTGGTTCTTCGTTGCTCCTTCTTTGCCTTTGTGTTCATTTTGGCGCTCGCCTTCGTTTCCGGCTTGGTGGTGATTGTGTTACATTGCCCTGTCTTGTGGTGATGTCATCATTGTCGTTGTCGGGTTCGTCCTCGGAATTTTGGATTGTGGGATCGTTCCCTGCCACGATTGGGCGCTTCGTCCCGATCCCTCTATGCTTCGGAGTCGTCTCATCCATTCATTGGCTCTCTGGTTTAATCTCACATCGTCCCGAGCTATAGTATGCTAATGTTCGCTAACCTTCCCTCAGACGAATAGAAGCCATCCTTCTCCGAACACCCCCCTACCCTTTCCGTCCACACTTATCATACCAGCACCCCTCCCCGCGCTGCCTACAGGCCTTCTCCTCCTCTCCCTCGCCCGCTTGCGCACCTACGCTCACTCGCATCTGCCGCCGCACGTTAGAGGGCCTTTTATGGAGGGCTTGGCGATGCTGGAAGACCCGGAGATGGGTGTGGAGGGGAAGATCGGGGTTGTTGCACGGGTGTGGAGGTGTTGGGGTGGGGTGTTGGAGGGGTGAGTTAACTGCTTGATGCTTTTGTGTCGTAGATAGGGTGATGCATCGGTGCTGAAGCTGAGACTGGATAGTAGGGCGCGATATCTCAGCTTCTTTACTTTGTCTGTCGATTGATCAATCACGGCTCACGCACAGGGATAACAGTGCTCGCGTCCTTATCTTCACCTGGTATGCGGACAAGAGTTTGCAAGTTCACGAACGCTTCCTCGGAGTCTCTCGTTCATTTCGATATAAATATTCGCAGCGTGATGATTTGGCGCACCCCTGCCTGCACTCTGGCGCTCGAAATGTAGACCTACCTCTAGCAACTGCGAATGGAACCCAACAGCCGTTTGAGCCATCGCTGTAGACACTGAGTCCATGTTACGATTACTATTCTTCATGAAACACAGGACGGGTGCCGTCTTGTCGTAACAGCGGTCGCCGGATCTTGATACATCGTCTTGGAGCATGAACAACATTGATGATGATGTACATCTTGTGAAACTGCGGCTTCTTGCTATGCAGTTTTGCGAATATTTGATTGCATGCCTCTATATATAGCGTCTCTGTGCATTGTAATAATGTGAACATGTATAATTAGATTCCCATACTTGATCAAACTTGATTTGATCGCGTAATGACATTCAGTCCGTGAGACGGACTGAGTGCATCCACGCCCTTGGACGCAAGGGAGTGTCGTTTTGGGGAGGAATACGCTAGACGTGTTTTAAGAGAGGAAACTCCCCCGGGACTCCTGTCAGCGCAAGATAATTTAACAAGGCGGCCGATTTACCTTGTTGATCCTGCCATGACGGACCAGGGGGTTTGGGGTATTTTGTGCTGATCACATCGGTATGATAGTATCACATCCGTAGCATACATCGTTGGTATTTACACCGCGTATTTAGTGCGAACCCCAGTTGCTCTGCTGGAACCCCAACGCTGATCTTCTCTCTCTCTTTCCCACTTCCTCGACTACGATGACATCTCCACAGAAGAAATTGTTCAGAAAGCATGCGAAACATATTTTCAATCGTGTTCAAGATGCTATATTGCCACTTTTTTGTCCAAGTTCTCGGTATTCGCCAGCTCACCTTGGAACCAGTACCTCCAATGTTCTGAATGTGGTACGAGATCGATATCCATGATCCTATTTTGTCAACTCCTCACTCCACTTCTCAGCATCCTTCTGCTCCCCCTATGGCCAATCCTGCCGATGAAGTCGGCGAGACTTCAGTTGTGGTAGGGAATCAATCTGAAGACGGTTTTTTGCCATCATTCGACCCGTCCTCTCAGCAAACTGCCTCTGACGCGGAACGCAATACCTCCGATAAACGCAAGCAGGCCTGGAGTGCGACATTGAGTGGGCTCGAAACGGCGCTCCGTCTTCTGGAAAAGACCGCAGATGCCCTTCCTCCTCTAAAGTCAGCTGTTGGTGGGTTGGGTTGCATGTCTTGATCTGGCACAGGTAGGTTACGGGTCATGGATTTAACGCTCTATTGCCTCGTATAACTCCCACCGTAGGCAGTCGGAGAGAACCATGATGAATACCAAAGGCTTGCGACTGATCTCACAAATATGGCGAACACGCTCGCCCCATATGTCACCAAGCTCGGCGCAAATGACGATGGCGGCAGTGTTGAACGCATTCTTAAGTGAGTGCGAGATGCTCACTCAGGCGTCGGGAAATAATGATGGGCTTTGTAGCTCAATCGGAGCCGAATTGACGCACATCGACCAACAGCAAGATCGCGGCAAGATCATGCGAACCTTTCATGCGAATCAGGATCAGGGAGATGTGATACATCGGTTTCGTAGGATTGAGTCACTGTTTCGACAACTGCAAGTGAGTACCCGACCATTCATATCCAGTCCCTGTATCTGATGGCCCCATAGAACGACATCACTCTTCGAACTTGGGAGGATACAAGGAAACTACGAGAAGTAAGCTTATGACGGGACCGAAGTTAGATGGATCTTACACTGACAATGCGTTGCTAGACAGAATTACTTAAAAGCATGTCCCGAGTGGATGATGCTCGATATAACTCCACGTATTCCATGGCCGTCAAGCGACGTGGGTGTACACCAGAGACGCGTGAGAAGATCCTCAAAGATATCCAAGACTGGGCTCAAGATACGAATGGTGCTAAGGTATATTGGATGAATGGCATGGCGGGCACTGGCAAGACGACAATCTTATATAGCTTGTGCGAGTGGTTTGCGAAGGAAAAAATACTCGGCGCCAACTATTTCTGCTCGCGTATCTCTTCTTCGTGCCGCGACGTGAACAACATTGTCCCTACTCTCGCTTACCAATTCGCACGATACTCCCCAGCATTTCGATCAGCCCTTTGCAGAGTCTTGGAGGAAGATCCAGAAGCCAGTGCGTTAGATGTCAAATGGCAGTTTCGAAAGCTCCTGGAGGAACCCATGCAGGCGGTGAAAGCTGCGATACCAGATGGTGTGGTCGTTGTGGTCGACGCGTTGGATGAATGCGACGATGGCAAGGCATTCCGTCTGTTTCTCGAAACGCTGCTGAAGCTCGCAGCGGACCTGCCCATCAAGTTCTTCCTCACAAGCCGACCGGAGCCTGGGATTCGTGAGAAGATGTTGGCGCCAGGGTATTTGCCTTCTGTACTACACCTGCACGACATCGAGGAATCGATTGTAGAAGCGGACATCAAGAAGTATCTCAAGGAGGAGCTGAAGTCCGTGCCCCCTTCAGCAAGCGACGTGGAACAGCTTACAAAACGCGCTGGAAAGTTGTTCATTTATGCCGCAACCGCCGTGCGATATATTTGTGATTGTGACGGAATTGCCAGTGAGCGTTTGCAGACGGTGCTCGAAATGGTCGACCCCGAGACCAAACAGCATGGCGAGCTCAATATTCTATACACAAACATTCTCTCTGGGGCTATGAAGCCAGGCCTCGAAAAGAAGGAGAGAGATTATATTCAGCTCACGCTGAATACTGTGATATGCGCAAAGGAACCGATGGCTGTCAAAACACTAGTATCGATTCTCGACCTCACAGAGGATTGAGTTCGGTTTGCTTTAGGGACACTGCGGTCAATATTGCATGTTCAAGACGGCACACATGGACTTGTTTCCCCGTTTCACGCGTCATTTCCCGACTATTTGTGCGATAAACTTCGATCCGGGGACTTCCACTGCGAAACTACGGAGCACAGTGAAGTACTAGCTCAAGCTTGCTTCGACTTGATGAAGGCACAGCTGAAATTCAATATCTGCGAACTTGAATCGTCGTTCGTGTTCGACAAGAATTTGTTAGACTTGCACGACCGAATCAGGAAGTTCATCTCTCCCGCCCTCTCGTATGCGTGTCAGTACTGGGGAGAGCATCTTCGACAAGGAAATCTCACAGACAAAGCCCACGAAAGGCTCGTCGACTTTCTTACTTACCGCCTACTGTTCTGGATGGAGGTCCTTAATCTTCAACAACTCCTGGGGATTGGTGGAGAAATGCTACGCCAGGTACGAAGCTGGTTAAAAGTGAGGGAATCTGCACATGATTTATACTTTCAAGCTGAAAAAAAGTGGATGCAGTCCCATGTTAATACGCAGAAACAAGTTGCCGACGCAGAAGCATTTACAACGCGCTTCGCAGCGGGAGCTTGTTCACTTAGCACACCACACATCTACATTTCTGGATTGGCATTTTGCCCAAAGTCCAGTTCTGTTCGTGAGGACTACTGGCGACACACAACGGGGCTTATGGATGTGAGAGGGAGTGCAATAGAGCAATGGCCAAGCGCAGGTATCGCATTATGGAAAACAGATTCAAAAGTCTGTTCGGTTGCATTCTCCCCCGACGGCACACACATCGTCTCTGGCTCCAATGATAAAACCATCCGAGTATGCGATGCACGCACCGGCGGCACGGTTGCTGAACCATTCAAGGGGCACACAGAGGGGGTCACCTCGGTTGCATTCTCCCCCGACGGCACACACATCGTCTCTGGCTCCGATGATAAAACCATCCGAGTATGGGATGGCCGCACCGGCGGCACGGTTGCTGAACCATTCAAGGGGCACACAGAGGGGGTCACCTCGGTTGCATTCTCCCCCGACGGCGCACGCATTGTCTCTGGCTCCGATGATAAAACCATCCGAGTATGGGATGCACGCACCGGCGACACAGTTGCTGGACCATTCGAGGGGCACACACATTCGGTCATGTCGGTTGCATTCTCCCCCGACGGCACACGCATTGTCTCTGGCTCCAGTGATAAAACAATTCAAGTATGGGATGCACGCACCGGCGACACGGTTGCTGCACCATTCGAGGGGCATACAAATATCGTCTGGTCGGTTGCATTCTCCCCTGACGGCACACGCATCGTCTCTGGCTCCGTTGATGAAACCATCCGAGTATGGGATGCACGCACCGGCGACACGGCTGCTGGACCATTCAAGGGGCACACAGATCGGGTCACCTCGGTTGCCTTCTCCCCCGACGGCACACACATCGTCTCTGGCTCCGATGATAAAACCATCCGAGTATGGGATGCACGCACCGGCGACACGGTTGCTGCACCTTTCGAGGGGCATACAAATATCGTCTGGTCGGTTGCATTCTCCCCTGACGGCACACGCATCGTCTCTGGCTCCGTTGATGAAACCATCCGAGTATGGGATGCACGCACCGGCGACACAGCTGCTGGACCATTCAAGGGGCACACAGATCGGGTCACCTCGGTTGCCTTCTCCCCCGACGGCACACACATCGTCTCTGGCTCCGATGATAAAACCATCCGAGTATGGGATGCACGCACCGGCGACACGGCTGCTGGACCATTTAAGGGGCACGCAGATCGGGTCACCTCGGTTGCCTTCTCCCCCGACGGCACACACATCGTCTCTGGCTCCAATGATAAAAGCATCCGAGTATGGGATGGCCGCACCGGCGACACGGTTGCTGAACCATTCAAAGGGCACACAGATTGGGTCACCTCGGTTGCATTCTCCCCCGACGGCGCACGCATCGTCTCTGGCTCCTATGATAAAACCATCCGAGTATGGGATGCACGTACCGGCGACACAGTTGCTGGACCATTCGAGGGGCACACACATTCGGTCACGTCGGTTGCATTCTCCCCCGACGGCACACGCATCGTCTCTGATTCCAATAATAAAACCATCCGAGTATGGGATGCACGCACCGGCGACTCAGTTGCTGGACCATTCAAGGGCCATACGAATTTCGTCTCGTCGGTTGCATTCTCCCCCGACGGCACACGCATTGTTTCAGGCTCCAATGATGAAACCATCCGAGTATGGGATGCACGTACCGGCGACACAGTTGCTGGACCATTCAAGGGGCATACATATACCGTCTGTTCGGTTGCATTCTCACCCGACAGCACACGCATCGTCTCTGGCTCCAAAGATAAAACCATCCGAGTATGGGATGCACGCACCGGTGACACAGTTGCTGGACCATTCAAGGGGCACACCGGTTGGGTCACGTCGGTTGCGTTCTCCCCCGACGGCACACGCATCGTCTCAGGCTCCATTGATAAAACCATCCGAGTATGGGATGCACGCACCGGCATCGCTGTCGCTGACACCTTCTCTGGCATCCCACTCAATGCAACATTATCATTTCACCACGTATACAGCGATAACCCGTACACGGGACAGTTCACATTCGACCAAAATGGATGGGTAACTGCTTTTAATGTCCCTTTCGTTTGGATATCCCCCGTCTTTCGTTCACAGCTGCCCTACCCTGGTAGCACACTAGTCATTGGTCCTCAAGGTTCCACTCTTATTGATTATCGCGGCCTTTTCATTGGCAAGGCATGGTCTGCCTGCTTTGTTTTTCCTTCCTCGTAAGTTCTCAAAACCTAGTTATTGCACATAAATTTGTTATAGTGTAATTGTTTGTGTATTGTATGATTTGCTAGACAATTACACTGGGTTATACGACAGCTATAACTTGGCTATAACAGTACTTCCAAACTCTCACTCCAATCTAGGTTTCTCATACAATCTCCAGGCGAGCACACCTTAAAGTCATTTGTGAATGTTATGCCGAGCACTGACTTCTGAGCAACGCCCTGCCTAGTGATGAAAACAATTTCGTTGCCCACGTTTCAATGAGAATATAAGTGGTATATTGGACCTCTGTGGACGAATACCTACAATCCTGTCTACAACGGCATGAAAACCAATCATACAAAAAGAAATATTGTGAACTCGTACATGCGAAGAGAAGGGAGAGATGGATGGGGGCCGAGTTGGCCACGGTCGTTGTTTGTTTAAGGTCATTGTCCGAGATACGTACAATTTTATTCAAGTCATACTTATATCAAGCAAATCAAGATTTGTTGTCAAAGAATATACAAACAGACGGACCGACATGTTGCCGACATGGGTACTTAGTAAATAGTAAGTCGTGTTTCCGCAAGCCTCCCCCCGTTGGTTCGGTCAATAGACCTATCAGTGGGAAACGCAAGTCCGAATTCAACGACGGGGAGTTTGCTCTGGAGCTGTACAAGCATTCAAGCATTGATGTTGACTTTCTTCTTTTCTCTCTGGCATGCATACAAGCCGCTGAGTTGTCCGATCAAGATTTGGTCAGACGTGCATTGTATGAGTGACAGAGAGTCATGAATCTCATAGGACAGCAACTAGGTCTATAGACTAGGTAATAGTACAGATGCTATTGTGGGCTTCTAGCTATGTTGAAATGAGGTTTGGAAATGTTACTAACTAGCAAGCAAACGTCCGTGTAAGCCAAATCCAAGGATGATTCCTCTTCTCCTTTTTCCCTTTGTGTCGCACGTCGACCGGAGCAATAACTTCTGTGTGGGGCCGCGTTGAGTTTCCGGTAATTCTTCATTTGATACAGGATCCTCAATGGCTGGCTTCTAGGCAATGGCTACGCAACACCAAATTCCGTAATCAACAAGTGTCTGATACATAGGTACGCATGGAATATACATATTACGATCCCATGCGTCAATGATTACTTCTGTCTCAACTGACAGGCGCCCGTGTCAAGCGATACCAAGGAGTGCCAGTCAGTCTTGCCAACAATGGCTCATACATTGAAAAACAGCATCCTGGCTACATGCTACAACGCACAAGTAAAGTCATCCTTGCATCCGAGTTAACATACACTTCAGAGTCAGCAGTGTCGACACTCTTAGCGGGGCCACCCGCAACGTCGCATATACGCACCAACCAAGTGCTCGACGGCCAACTACCTAGCTCTCATCCCGTAGTTGTCCTCAAGAGAGAAGAAGACACTTATTGGCACTACGAGGGACGTGGTAATGATTGTGGGTAGTGCTGGAGGGGGATGATTGGCTTCCCTGCCCTCACGAACCTACAGAGACCGAATGAACACGCAGCGACTGTTTTCAGGCGCCGAGTTCATTCGCAATTCCTACATTCATTCCACGACTCGTACAACAACAGTCCACGCCACAAGCATTACAACCTCAAAGAATCAAGTGCATGCCGATCAAGAAAATCGAATGCAAAGCAAAGCAATGTACAACCTCCCTCCGACATATTTTCATTACAAAATTCGATGGCGAACTATGATAACGATAACAAAGAGACTATGCTCTGCTGATAAGCTGATAATAAGTGACGAGACTAACCGTGATATACGCGTCGAGGAGGTGGGGTTTGGGGTGTGAAGACGACATCGAGAGGTGCACTGAAGGATAAGGAAAGAAAAGGAAAGACGAGATAGCAGAGTCCCATGAAAGAACGAGAGGGAAGCAGGAAACAAGGAAGAAAGGAAAGAAAACAAAGCAAAGTAGAAATATCGAAGCTGTAATAAGCAATAAAAAAGCGTAAAAAAAAACGAACGGAACCCAACACGCCAGCATCATCTCCCTCCCCACATCCCCCCACCCCTCCTCCCACTATACTCATAACCCCGCTCTCTATCGTGCTCCCTCTCTCTATCTCTATCATGCTCCTTCTCCTTCTCCTTCTCCCTCTTCCACTCCCTATCCCGATCCGCCGACGGCTGCCGTGGAATATTCGGCGAGTCCCCAGCGCGCGAACTAACCGCCGGACCCGGCGACGACGACGACGAAATCGAAATCGCACCTGTGCCCATGGCCAGCGCGGGTCGATTCGAGAGCAACGACTGGCGCAGGGCGCGCGGGGCTCGGGGCGGGCTGCCGGTGCGGCGGGGAACGACGGTCGTGGCGGTAGTGGTGGAGGACGAGGTCCTGGTCGGCGTGGTCGTGGACGAAGGTCGTGGAGGTAGATAGGGAACTGGGCGGGGGGGTATATAAGCATAAGAATACCCGCCCAGTCGCCGTCCGAGGTTCGCAGGAGGAGGTGTCGAGCCGAAGCTGCCCGAGTCGGTGGTGGTGGGTGCTGCTGAGCTAGCCGCACCCGCAGGCGACGCGATGGGGGTGGGCGATTCCCGTGGGGGGTGTCCGAAATGCGACCGTGGTGCGGTAGGCGGTGCAGAAGGGAGAAGAGGGTAATACGACGTCGATGTCGACGCGGACAGTGACGGCGTGCGGTACTGCGTTCCAGCCCGAGGCAAGGGTATATACGGCGGCGGCGACGGCTCGCCAATCTCCCCATCTTCCTCTGTCGATGGCCGTCGGTAGTGCTGTGTTGGGATGGTGGAGGGCAGGATGGGGTGGGGAGGCCTGTATGCGGTGAACTGGGGTGGAGAGGACAGCTGCGATCGCGGATCGGGGTTGATAGGCGACACGGACCGGGGAAGGTAGATGTCGGGCTTCGATACGGGTGGGTATAGCGGTAGGTTCGGACGAGTGGTGCGTTCGGGTGGCGAGGCGGAGAGACTGGGTATACCGTGCTCGATGGCCTCTTTCTTCGTCGCCCAGCTGGCGCCGTCAAACAGAGGTGCGGTGCGATCAACAGACGTCGTTCGGGCACCGAAGGAGAATGTCGAGGGATGTGCAGGTGGGGTGGGCGATTTCCACGTCTTCGGTTCGAGGGACATCCCCGTATACGCGAAATCACGATGCACAACCGACGAGAGCTGCTTGTCCGGCCTCGTCGCCGCTATCAACGACATCGACGGCGCCGGCTCGTCCATATCGACGTCCTCCTCGCCTTTTATACTGCGCGGCGGCGGCGACGGCGACTCCGGGCTATCCAGCTCAACCTCCCCACCCCCAGCCACCCCCTCCATCTCCCCAGCCCCAGCCCTAGCAGTCCCATTAACCAACCCCCTGTCCCCTTCCTCCATACCCAACACCGCCTCCCCAACCACCGGCGACGCCTGCGCGCTCCCGTCGGCGCGGACGATCTTCACCCCCGTCTCGAGCTCCATCTTCTCCTCGAGCTCGCGCTGGCGCTTCTTGCGGAGGACGAAGTCCTTCAGGGACATCTTGACGACCTTTGGTGGAGGCGGGGTGGGCTCCCGAGGGGGCGTTGGTGCCGGTGCTGGTTGCGATTCGGGCGTGGGTTCGTGCGCGGGTGCGGGTGCAGGTTCTGTTGAAGTAGGAGCTTCGTGCTGTGGCTGTAACTCTGACTCTGGGTCCGGGGTGGGTGTGGGATGGTGAGCTGGCGAAAGAGGCGACGACGGCGAAGGCGAAGCAGGCGATGGCTCTATTGCCGATCCCGAAGTCAGAGGGGGTGGCGTCCCTTCGTGTTCGTGTTCGTGTGCACGCTGCATATCCTCGTCACCATTTTCCGACTCTGGCGTGGGCGTGGGCGACGCCGGCGATACAGGCTCGTCGTGTCCGGACGCTGCTGCTGCTGCTGCTACCGCTGATGAGAGGTGCTTGTCCGAGGCGGCCCAAGTCGTTGAAGGGTAGTCGAGATCGCCGAGCATCAACGTCGTCGAAGGCGGTGACGACAACGGCGACGAAGGTGCAGCTACTCCCTCTTCCTCTTTCGCATCAACCTCAGCCTTAGCTTCGCCCTCGTCATCGACGTCCATTCCATCATCTGGCGACGCAGATCTAGCAGCCTCAATCGCAGGCGACAGCGAACTCGACCACGCCTCCTCCTCTTCTTCCTCCTCTTCCTGCTGCACACCCTCCATCGGCACGTCCTCCTGGACTGCTTCCGCGCCTGCGACCACTTCACCCTCTTCCTTGACCCTCAAAGAACCTTCAGCGGTTGCAGAAATCGGCACCTGCGATGGACTCTCGTCCATCCGCCCAGCATCACGCGACGAATGTTCAACTCGAGATGGCGACGAGGAAGATGGGCCTCGCTCTGTCGAGCTCTTCCCAACCATCTGATCCTTGACGGTGGCAGAACCCGGTGATGTCTGCGACGATCGCCGAATGGGGGACCAAGGCGCCTCGACTTTGTGCGGAAGCACCTCCTGATGCTGCTCCTGCTTCTGCTCATGCGGATCCTCCTCCTCCTCCTCTTCCTCCTCCTCCTCATGACGCAGATGCCTCAAATCCCCACCGCCCAAACCCAACCGTCCCACAAGCGGCGGGAACGGGAACGCCGCCCCCAAGCTCCCTACTTTCCCCAACCCCGCCTGCGCAGATGCAAACCCCACCTGTCCCTGTCCCTGTCCCTGTACAACTGCAGGCGACATCAACGAAAGGTTGGCGAATCCATTGAGGGGCGAGGTCGTTGTGGTTGGTGGTGGCGGTGATAGGTGGTTCGTGGACTGTCCTGATGAAGGAGGGGCAGAGGATGACGAGGGAGGAGGAGCAGAGGACGAGGAGGAGGACGGCGGAGGGAGGGGGAAGGATGAGATGGTTGTTGGATCGAGGGAGGCGGGCATGGGCGGGGGCGGCATCTCAGTGTTGGCGTTGGTGTCGGACAGTGGGTGCGGAGCTGTGACAAAAGATAGATTAACGAATATTCAAAGGAATGACAGAATGACGTACGTTGTGCCGACTCAGCCTGCTGATGCTGCCTCCCGCCTCCATCCCCCTCCCGCTCAAACCGAATACCCAACCCCAACGCCTTCCCTCCACCCCCAGACGGACTTCTCGGGCTTCTCGGCCCTCCCCTCTCCCTCTCCCTCTCCCCCACCCCCTCCCGCTCTCCGCCCCCTACCACCGGACTGCCGTAACTCTCCTTCAACGCCTCGACCTCGCGGTGCATCCACCGCTTGCGCATCTTCGGCGGCATGCGCTCCTCGTTGTCTTCTTTGAGCGGGGGCGGGTCGGGGTCGGGTGGACGTTTAAGGTTGCGGGATAGGGTGGGTGTGTGTGTATGCGTGGTTAGGTGGGTGTATGCGTTGGTGTGGGTGGTGTTGGTGGGTATGAGGGTGGGTCGGAGTGGGGATCTTGGGCCTGTTAGATACGCTGTATGATGTTAATACGCATACATTATGATAATGAAAGAAACGTACCCTTGGAGTCATCCTCCATCGCGACATCGCCATCCACCGCCCTCTCCTTCCCCTTCCCACTCCCAAAACCCAACCCAAGCGCATACACGCCCCTCCCCCTCTGCTTAACCGGGCTCGGACTAGAAGGATGCACCACAAACCGCGGCAGCTCCTCCAACCTCTCCTCCCCATGCCCATGCCCATCCCACATCTCCATCCCCCCCAGCCCACCCCCACCCACGATCCGTTCCCTCGTCCTGAACCCCCTCTCCTTGCCCGGCCCCACGAGCGGTCCGAGATCCACCTTCGTGGGCCCCTTCCCCCTTCTTGCTTTACGCCCCCGACCTCTCCATGACTCGTCGAGGTCCATGTCTACTTCGGTGTCGTCGCCGCTGGGAGAAGAGGTCGAGGCGGAAGCGTTGTTGATGGGCAGCCCGTCGACGAAAGCGGCCATCTGGGTGAGTGCGCAATCTTTCGCAAGGGCCCCGCAGGCACAGGTGGTGAATGTGCACGAGAGAGCGTGCAGGATATTCGACATCTGGTTCTTCAAATGCGTGATTTCATGCGGACTGCTCGTAGAAGCCGGAGAAGACGAGCTAGTGGTTCATAAACCGACGTTTTGAAAAAGAGAAGAAAAAACTCACGGGAACAAAGACGGCGATTCAAGCAGAGCAGGGAGATTGTGCACCGCATTCCCATCGTCCCACTCCCACCCCAACACGATCTCCTCATTCGCTTTAAGGTCCCTTAACGCAAACACCCCAAAGCCCAACGACCCCTCCTCCTTCGGCCCACACACCACAGGCCTAATCACCGCATTCGGCCTACACCCGCTCCTCACGAACCTCGCCTCGCCACCCACACCCCTCGCATCCAAACACACCTCCAGCGGCGGGCCAAGGAGGTGCACATACGGCTTCGGCGCCCCCAGGTGCGCGTACCCATTCAGCGGGTCCTTGAGGTACGCAGCGGACGGGGTGACGCGGGAGTAATACGGCGCGATATAGGACGACGAGGGCACAGGGGCGGCGGTGTGCAGCGTGTACGTGGGTGGCATTATGGACGCGGGGTGGGGCGAGAGGAGGGGGTTGTGTGTGGTGTGTGGCGGGAGGGGCTTGATCTGTGTGGGGGGCGGCGGGTTGGAGACGGCTGTGATGCCGCGCCAGTGGTGTGCGTGGCGGCGGAGGCGGAGACGGGTGTCGGTGTCTGCGATGATGTCGTGGTTGATGTGGATGTACGACTGTGTCCACGGCTCGTCAATGTCCACGTGCTCGTCTTCCTGTGCGCCGTTCGTAGTGGCAGTCGCAGTAGTGGCCGGTTCTGGGTGTGGGTGGTGCACCATCGACGGTCTGCGCTTCCTCTTCCCGCCTCCCCCCTCAATCGCAGCTGCGCTCGTCCGTCGATGCTTCCTATCCACCCCCGGACTCGTCCTCCTTTTCCCCTGCCCACTCCCACCCACACCCACACCCGCACCTCCCTGCCCCTGCCCCTGCCCACCCCACCCCTCCGCCCCACTCTCCGCCATCACCCTTTCCCTCTCCCTCTGCATCCTCACCGCCCGCCCCCGATCCACCGCCCGCGGCCAACACTCCCAGCACTTAAACTTCTCCGGCACGTCCTCCATCCCGATCCCAAAGCACGCGCTGTGGCACCACCGCGAGCAGTCGTCGCACATGATCGAGAACCCGTCGTCGGACTTGACGCGGCAGAGGCAGTCGACGCCGTCGTCGCGCAGGGAGGTGTAGGGCCCGTATTCGTCTTCGGATTCGTGCGTGGTGGTGGTGGTGGTGGTGGTGGTGGGGTGGGTTGAGGGCGAGGAGGTGGAGGGGCTGCTTTGTGGTTGGGCGGAAGGGGACTGCGTGGAGGTGAGGTAGCGTGAGGAGGAGGAGGGTGCGTGCGCCTTCCCTCGGCCCCTGTGGTTGTTCCCCCGCCCGCCAGACGTCCCCGCCCCGCCCCCATCCTCCCTCGCCATAGCACTCTGCTTCCTCTTCTGCGGCACCACCGACCCACTCCCCTCCCCATCCCCTCCCACACCCACACCCGCACCCGCACCCGCCTTCCCCGTAATCGTACTGCTGCTGCTGCTGTTGGCGCTGATCAAGATAGTCGTATTCGTATTGTTATTGTTCGTATTGCTGCCAATCGTCGCTGAAGTCCCAGGCCCAGTAAGCCCCAGCAAACTGAGCGCCGCCTCCCGCTCCTGTGCATCAATGTCCATGTCCATCGAGCTCCCGCCTTCCATTCACCGCTCGGCACACATCTGCAGGTACTTCCAGTGGAGGGGGGGAGGAGTCAGAGTCGTTTGTTGGGTTCAACAAACAACCCTTTCGTCGTTCAATTCTCGAGCGTTGTGGCTGTGTGGGGGTGTTGGTCAATAGGGACAAATACTTGAGTAGGTGAGTGGTCGGCGGTCGGGGCGGGAGATTCTGTATCGAGGTGCTTCCAAGAATGTTTTAAGGATGTGTTTGATTGTGAAATGGAAGACGAACCCAAGTAGGCGACTACCTTCCCTGTTTCAACATAAAATCATGTTCGATACCTATTATGTCAAAGTCAACCCTCATTGAACGTTTCCTCAACGCTTCCTGCTTGCGTCCCACAGATAACGACCCTCGCCTCCGAAAGACGACCTCGCTGTATCCATCCTACGAAATCCAAGTACGCGACTACCTTCCCTGTTTCGACGGAAAACCATGTTCGATACTTATTATGTCAAAGTCAACACTCAGTGAATGTTTCCTCAACGCTTCCTGCTTGCGTCCTACAGATACCGACCTCGCCTCCGAAAGAAGAACTCTCTGTATCAATCCCACAAAGTCCAAGTACGCGACTATGTTCCCTGTTTCGACGAAAATCCATGTTATATACCTAACATGTCAAATTCAACCCTCAGTAAATGTTTCCTCAACGCTTCCTGCTTGCGTCCTACAGATAACGACCTCGCCTCCGAAAGACGAACTCTCTGTATCCATCCCACAAAATCCAAGCACGCGACTACCTTCCCTGTTTCAACGAGAAGCCGTGTTCTATACCTATTATGTCGAAGATCAACCCTCATTGAACGTGTCCTACAGATAACGACCTCGCATCCGAAAGACAACTCGCTGTATCCATCCCACAGAAACTAACAGTGGCTTTTCCTCATTCATTAGTCACCCGTCAAAGTGCCACAAGCCAGAGAAGATACAACCGCCGCATACGACCCAACACGCCTCCTCCGTTTAATTCCAGCCGCCTCTGCGTGTCGACCAGCTAGCTAGTCCGGAGTACCACGACCGCCTTCACCCTTTCGTGTCAGGATCCCGTACTTTGGTTATGCCTGAACGTAATCGGCCCAAGACGCGATATTCATCACGTCCGCAACGTTCCTGCGCATCGATACACGCCCCGCCCCGCTCTCCAGCCCAACCACCTTGTTCTATCGCGTCAGCCTCTCAAACAAGAGGGGTGCGTCGGTGACGACAGATGGACTTGAGACCAATATATGTGACCGTATCTATACAGCCAACGCTAAATACCAGGTCTTTATCGCCTCTACACGAAGGACGGTGATCGTTGCTGGCAGCTGAGCAAGCACGGCAGAGAGCATTTTTTATATCAGCGAGCGAATACACGGTCACGAACTCCCTATTCGAGTGAGCCAGCCAGCTATAGAAACCAATCTGCAAGGTCGAACCTCTTATTGACACTCGTCAAACGCTCGGCCCTCAGCACCACGAGATGGACTTCATCTCTCAAACACGTCGACTGCCACTGTTTTCAAAGAAACAGAATCACGAACCCATGAAACCCTCTTGCATCCGTTCCGTATTGCCTCTCTCGGTGACACACCACCATCCCACTCCCTCGAGCTGCATCCACCTCGCTTCCGCTACAACACAAGCACAAGCGCCCACTACAGCGCCCACCTCAAACACCGCGCGTCCACCGACGACTCCTCAACCCACCAGAGCTCGCTCCACCGACGATACCTCGGCGCTAGGAGTAAAGCGCTGAGCTCCATGTCGACGTACAATTTGTCAAGGGCACAACACCGCCACACCCAAGTCCTGGGGCTAGGTGTGAAGGGTGAAGGGTGTCGCCGACTGCGTGCGATGTGCAACCGTTGGGCATGCGTGTGGTAGACGACACGTAGGTGAACATGAAAACTCAATAGACGAGGTGAGTGCAGGTAAGAAAAGACAGGACGTGGACGTGCTGGACTAATCCCGCGGTTTGCCGGTCTGCGTGTCGTGCAGGTCCGGTCGTTCAGTCCAAGGCTTACCGTCCTTAATCCATGCACAGCTTCTCCAAAGCCCACTCTTATGAACTTCTTTACTCGGATAGCGATGGCCTGATCAGGTATCTGTTCCTTGTACGCACGACATCAGGACTTAGCCTACCAAAGATGCCGACCCACCCCATCGTTCGTCCACACCCTCATTCTGCCATCCGAGGAATGCGGTCGCAGGATTTTATGGTAAGATGGTGAGGCATGAGTGATTTGATATTTATCGGTATCCTGGGAGGCGGGAAAATGAGTGACCATCGCCAAGTCCTGGTAACAAAAACGACCAGCACTCAAATATCGCAATCCTTCGAAAATCCTACCAGGGCTACCTCCGAATCGCGATGAAATCCTCCAGTTACAACCCCAGAACATGAACATCGGTACTTCAGCACCGTATGCACACGTAACCGCGTATGCGGCGCACTACCTTCACCTGGCCGACATACCCGTCGATATGCGTTTGATTCCGACCCCCTTGACCGTGCCCCCCGCTCGGTGCTTGGACTTGAGGAGGTAATAGGCGATAGAATGGAAGCATTCTGATAGCACCATGAGTGTTGGACGAATTTCCAAGGTGCTTTCCCCCGCTTTCGCGCCCGTCTAACCCGGTCTGGACAGGATAAGAAATGCGGTGCATTTCCGAAACGCGATCCCTGGAAATCTTGGGGAGCCAAGGATGGCCAAGGGTAATACCGCAACGAGTGTCTGTGTAGCCGGTATGGGGATTGCTCGTTCGAAGGGGGCAATACCGAACATACGAGGACCCCAACTAGAACTTTCTCAATCACAGTGGCCGACCACATAGGTTAAACACAAGGGACAAGAAGAGAAATCGAAGAGACACCCTTTCGTTTACTTACTCTTGTTCCATTCACAAATCACATTTACGTTCTACACGGACCTATACATGTTGCCATATCATGGTTCTACCGGAAGTGTACAAGAGTATACGTACTGGGTCCAGTGGACTAATTGCCGTAATCACGAAAGCCATCCTTCGCACATACACTCATTCCCAAACACCTCTTCATCTTGCCGCTCATAGATTCTCAAGCTCACTGGACCGATCAAGAGGGAGTTAGCACCAACAACTGAGTGAACACTACGGAGGACTTGCTTGTACAGCTCCCGGGCGAACTCCTCGCCGTCCTCGCTTCTCCCGCTGATGAGTTTCTTGATGAAGCCGAAGAGAGGTTCGCGTTCTTGAAGTTCACTAGACAACCAGAAGACGCAGATCAATAACGAGGAAATCAGTGAAGACGGCGGAGGACTTGCTTGTATAGTTCCCGAGTAAATACCTCGCCATCTTCGCTTCTCCCGCTGATGAGTTTCTTGATGAAGCCGAAGAGGGGTTCGCGTTCTTGGAGTTCACTGTACAGCCAGAGGACGTGGATTAATAACGTTGAAATCAGTGACTACGGCGAAGGACTTGCTTTAGTAGCTCGCGAGTAAACACCTCGCCATCCTCACTTCTCCCGCTGATAAGTTTCTTGATGAAGCCAAAGAGGGGTTCACGTTCTTGAAGGTCACTGTACAGCCAGAGAACGCCGATTAATAATGTTAGAATCGGTGACGACGGCGGAGGACTTGCTTGTATAGTTCCCGAGTAAACACCTCGCCATCCTCGCTTCTCCCGCTGATGAGTTTCTTGATGAAGCCGAAGAGTGGTTCGCGTTCTTGTATCTCACTAGACAGTCGGAGGACGTGGATTAACAATGTTAGAATTAGTGAAGAGGATGGAGGACTTGCTTGTATAGCTCGCGAGTAAACACCTCGCCATCCTCACTTCTCCCACTGATGAGTTTCTTGATGAAGCCAAAGAGGGGTTCGCGTTCTTGGAGCTCACTGTACAGCCAGAGGACGTGGATTAATAACGTTGAAATCAGTGACTACGGCGGAGGACTTGCTTTTGTAGCTCGCGACTAAGCACCTCGCCATCCTCGCTTCTCCCGCTGATGAGTTTCTTGATGAAGCCGAAGAGGGGCTCGCGTTCTTGGAGTTCACTGTACAGCCAGAGAATGTGAGTTAATAACGTTGAAATCATTGAAGACGGGGGAGGACTTGCTTGTATAGTTCCCGAGTAAAGACCTCGCCATCCTCGCTTCTCCCGCTGATGAGTTTCTTAATAAAGCCGAAGAGGGGCTCGCGCTCTTGAATCTCACTAGACAGTTAGAGGACGTGGATTAATAACGTCGAAACCAGTGAAGACGGCGGGGGACTTGCTTGTATAGTTCCCGAGTAAACACCTCTCCATCCTCACTTCTCCCACTGATGAGTTTCTTGATGAAGCCGAAGAGTGGTTCGCGTTCTTGAAGTTCACTGTACAGCCAGAGTACGTGGATTAATAACGTTGAAATCAGTGCAGACGGCGGAGGACTTGCTTTTGTAGCTCTCGCGAGAATATATCGCCATCGAAACTTGACTCGCGTCTCGCAACGGGCCCACTATAACGTAAATGCATGTCAGAGTCTGTGAAAGCTTTGATAAAGAACGGGGATCCTACTCGTAAAAGTCACGACTGAACTTGCGGCTGAAAAGACTATTAACGATTGCTTCGTCGTCGCGGCTTATATCACTCGTATAGTGAGCCTCAAAACAAAAGACGACAAAAAACGACAAGTACTCACGAAACTATGGAGCTTTTACCTACAATGGGTGTTGCGAGGGCAGGAATGATAAGGCTCGCAGCGAGAATCACAGAAGTAGTAATTCGAGTGAAGAGCATGTTGTAGTTGTTTTGCGATCAACGCTAATTTGTTTGGGTTGTAAAAGTGGGGGAGAGACCAGCTGCTGAAGAAACGAGATTATTGTCCGTGGCTTATAACTAGGATTCAAGATTGAAAGTCATGCAATTAATCCAAGAAAGGACGGAAAGAGGCAGAGAGAGATCCAGGATTGCAGCCACGAGCTCGGAACGACTGGGGATCGCGGGTGTAGAATCCATGCCGCGAATGATGGTAGTCGCTAACTCTACATGTGTTCATCATACAAATGGGTTCCAAATGAGTTCAAAGCTCGCCTCGCCTGAATGCCGTTGACGCGTCCTCTGTTGGATGACAAAACTCTCCCTCTTAACAAGCACGTAACATATTGTCAATCCCAAGTTTTTCATTTCATATCTGTGGGCTATGACATTTACACAAGTAGCAAAGACGGTATACTCATTTTCTAGTCATTGTGATCAGTTCATGCCAATCGTACGCCAATCCGGAGAATTCGATGACGCCGCGTAAGGTCTTTCAGATTTTCTGCCGTATGGCTCTGTTCTTTCAAGCGATGTCACAAAAGTGATTTCAATCAGCCCTCATCCACCACAACAGTGTGCGTTTGTAAGGTTGGTAAGATTGTTGGCTTACATGACAATTGTTTGAGCAATACAGACCTCTTCGGCGTTAAATCTGGGTCTAAATTGTCAGTGAAGTAGTCAGATGGGCGCTCGATTCATGATTGCAGATATATGTAAGTATCTACAACGAAAACCTAAAAAGCATCGTGCCCAATTAAACTTCTGCATGGCGAAGGTCAGTCGCAAGATCAGAAACAATTGGCAGCCGATATCAACCGGGGCTGTTGTTGATCAAACAACTCACTGCTATCAATCGCATCTGATACCGGTTAATTGAAGAGTTGGAGCTTCAAGAGTACTACCGCCATTAGCAAGGCGAAAAAAGCGCTATTCTCATCGAAGTAATGGCAAAAGCGGCTCGGTACAGGTATTGAAACGATCAATTCTGACAGGTTACAGAAGTGCTATCATTACAGAGCATCGACCAACCGGCACCTGGATTCTGGCTTGATTCATTTGTTTGCCAAAGCTAGCACAGAAGAGACTTGTCAACCTCAATGTGTTAAGTCTCGGGTATGACGCTACGCTGGACGCCGGCACAAACCACGGCGAAACCACCGATACACAGCTTGTTCCGAATTGACGGTTTCCGTAGTGTTAACACCACAGCCCTGTTGAGAGCTCTCGAAACAAGGCAATGAGAAAAGGCCGTCGGACGTGCCACGGCACTTTACCCGTGCCCTTCGAAACAGGGTCAACGGCATCAGTGAGATGAGATCCACCGCAAATTCTGGGTATGGGGGCTAAAATTTACTGCGGTTCAGCTTGGAGTGGTCAGTGCAATAGCCATACATCCAGGTGATCGTAATGCACCAATTAGCGCCTCATATTCCAGATGGGTATTTCTCTAGCATGTCCGCCTCCGTGGCGTCATCGTCAAAATCGAATTCGACCCCCTTAATGATTGGCTGGACTACGACTGGCAAGGGCGACGGCATTGGAAAGATGGAGAGAAGTTGAAATTGAGGGAAGTAAATATGGTATTTTATCGACTCAATATCCTCTCATTTGATTACCTGTTTCTGTATCTTAGTTAGTGTTGCCGGGAGCTGAGCTGCACAAGAGCTGTGCTTGAGCTGCGAGCTAGGCAGCTTGAGCTTCGCTTGAGTTGATCAATCTCAAGGTAGACTTGAGCTCCCTGACTGTGCCTTTCCCTCTTTTGCGATAATCAACGAGGTCATTACTCACTTGTCACTCACTATCATTGATATACTATCATTGCCGACTCACTATCATGCTTTTATGTACACTCTCACCTTCCTGTACTTGACATGAAGGGATTGCAGGATCGCGAACTTCAGCTAATGTTGTATATTACAAGGAAGAATGAAAACACCAACAGGCGAGTCATCAGGTTATGTGGGGACTACTCATTGCAAGGTCAGTCTTGGGTGAGTCGCCCTTTACTGATGCACGGGGCTCATTGGACCGAATACTGACTACAGTACGCTAGATTCTCTTCTTTCGCGCTCACGCCAAAATACGTCGAGCCTGTACATTGTACCAATGAGTTCTCATATAAGTAGACAGGCTGTCTTTCAGATTTTGGAAACAATTTTGAAAACACACAAATTTTGTCGAAAACTGTATATGTTACCTGAAAACGGCCTCGAATCACGCCAGGAAAATAATGGAAAATAACGACCTTGTTCCAAATGTGTCGAGATATCTCAGTTCGGTTCGAGAGTTTGAGAAACATCCAAAAGCCCTGGGAAAACCAGAGCTTCAACCTCATCTTGTAGATGGTTCCATGGCAGGTAGTTAAAGCACAGAAGTGGTTGAGCCTAGGTCGACGGTGCAGTTGAAAGAGAAAGATACATGTTTGCATTTCCGAGTCGATGCCGAGGTCGAGGTGACAGATTCGCGACCATGCTCAGAGCGTAGGTGGTTATGAAAACCAACATAAAGCTGTTCTGGGGTTCAACGAAGAACCTGTCAAGCAGTGAGATCCGAGCTCAGTTATCAAGCAAGATCCAAGCAAGATCCCACGTACTATCCATGATCAGGTGATCTCATTCACCAATATAAAACGGTATGGGTATGGGCGCTAAATGAACATCTCCGCCTCCTTCTCACCGATCAACATCGATCATCATAAACCCCCGTCGATAGAATGCCATGCCCTCCTTCTTGTGATACATGCGACGAGATTTTTCCTACTGTAGCGAGAATGAAGTGGCATTGCAGAGCCAAAGCTCATCGAGCGAATCCATATGTTTGTCCTCCCTGCGACATGGCCTTCTTCAGTCTTACGGCTTTGGAATCGGTTTGTTATTGATTTCGTCTCAAATCTTACCAAACAATGAAAAGTTGGATAGCACATGAATTCGTCAACACATGCTTATGCATACGATAGTGATCAGTACGATGGTCGTGCATACGACGATGCCCTCGACGATATGGGATGTGATAGCGATGCAGAAGGACGCCATGCTAAGTGTCCCTTCTGTGAATCACTCTTTAAGAGCGTGTCAGCCGTTACACAGCATATCGAGTCGGGGTTCCACAAGATAACTCGCCATCATGTTACCGCGGCTGTCCACGCCATGAACATTGTGCCAAACATATCGATTAAATGCATTGAAGGTCCACCATCCCTCCCAGATACTACCTCATATATTGCTACCGAACTCTCGTTCAACGGGAAGTTCTACAAGTGTTATATATGCAAGAAGAAGAGGAAATTTAGTACTCTTAATGCACTCAATGCACACCTGAGCTCGGCTGCTCACGACGACGACGAGTTCCAATGCCCGAAGTGCAAGAGGAAGTTCACATTGATCTCCGCTTTTGTTCAGCACCTCGAAAGTCCCTCCTGCGGGCTGGCCGATACTTCAGAGGTCGACAAATATTTCAACGATCTCAGTGGCCAATTTACTCGAGCGCTAAAGCTCTAAGTATTCTGTGACTCCGCAGGTGCGTCTCGTGTTCTGCATCTATATGACTGACCTTATATTATGTTCAGCAGACTGGAGCCCGGATCAATATCTCCCTGAAGAGATATTGAGCCGTTTTCAGTCCACGGTATGAATGTCATCCTGCTGTATTTTCACCTGTATAGTCTGCATATCTCCATCATCAAATCGTGTATCTTGATGCAGCTCGGTACTCAATGAGTTGTTATCCTTTTGTAAGTATTATCAAATGAGCGTTGGGTGTACTACATACCCCAGTCGCGTAGTCCAAAAACCATCCCTCTCAAGGAACCTGTTTGTTTTTCTCTAGCGCTATTGCTGATTCGCGTATGACCAATCGAGTACAAAACAGATAGAGAGGGCCTTCTCTTGGCCCACTACTAGGCCATTTTGAGTGAATCAGCAAATCTTAAATTATTCTGTCTACTACATCTTTTTTTGGTACTACACTTATATATGCTATCCGGATACTAAGATTGCGCTTTAGTGTGTTGTTAACACCCACAGAGGTTGTGGCCATTTTGTCTCAATGTGTTAGAGTTCAAATTTGGCAGGAGTTGCTGAAGGACAACAATGGTACAGACCCCAATATTGATATGCTTCACCGCAATCGCGCAGAACGCGTCGCTCCGCCGCTCGTCCATCGAACGACACTCAGATTTCAATTTTTGATACGCCTGAACCTAAAGAGAACTGGTAGAAGCGACGGGAACAGAGCAACCGAGTGTAATCTATACCTATGGAGGTGTTCTTCTCCGAGGATTTGGCTTCTTGATCTTGTACAGACATGTGCAGCAGACCAAGGGTAAATTTCTTCTGCATGTGGTGCTCGAAGTTCTTCGCATTTGATACTACCGCCTCTCCGGCTCCACATCCCAGAAAAAGGCGTCCAATTCACACTCATTCATCCCCTTCAGTAAAAGTCATCATCGTTAGCAACAAGGAAACAATCTTGCCACCCTATTTTCGCCTCCTTTTCACCTTCTCGACAACTTCCATGGTTTTCAAGTTCAAGGTCGTCATCAGAAACCATTGAAGCCGCATCTCTCGTTGTGGAATCCTTTTAAACTCCATCGCTTCGGGAATACGTCAATGACGTTCTGGCCATTGGGCAAGCATCATAATTCCGCCCATGTTCAATCCCTCTCAACCTCCATCGCTTACCCCGGCGGCCGTGTTCAAAAATACCTATCCATGATATCCTTGCAAGGTCGAGAATAAAGATGTGCCACTAGAGAACAATACCGCGGAGGGCGCCCAAGTATACACGCCTACATAGATGATATATATCATTATCTCGGGCTTTACCATCAGCTCCGGTCCCCCTCTGGATTCTGGTAAAAGATTGTCTAGGTGGTGCTGGCCTCCACCAACAGTCATCTGGGTTTGCCATGAGCGTCGGATCGTAGTTTGGTACTCTGGTGATGGATCTACGGAGGCATATGCTAACTGTGATCGTGAAATCCTTGAGGCCTGAGCACACGCACACTTATCTGACATGACGCGGTATGATCAATCTTTACCTCCTTCCATCGTTTCATAACTACGCCATCCGACTTCATGGTAGACGACTGGACATCCCACAAGTGGTGCGCCCTGAGTGTGTAATCGCGATATTTAGGCTTTCACCATGGAACTTACAACTGTGGTGATGGCGCTGTTCAGCGGTCCTAGCGTATCGTTGGAGGTCGCAACCAAAAAACTCACGCAACATACTGGATGATGTTCCGTGGGTCTGAGCCCGTGAGTGCAGGCATCCCCGGTATGAGTAGAAGCGTGGCATCTATCCTCACTCTTCAACTCCTAAGTTGACCAGTCTTTCCACAACACAGGATCGATGCGCCGTAAACAGTATTATCAGAGATGGAAGCTGCGAGCTCCGAGCGGATGCAAGTATCGTCTGATGAAAGCTGGCTTGTGCTTTTACAGTCGCGAGCGATGTAGCGGAATCAATGGTTATTGTATCTTCGGGTTTTAATCCAACCAACGGACGAGGTATTCGAAAGTCAGATCATCTTGGCCCCGAGTGAACAGTATCCACCACATCGTGGGAGCAGTAAAATGTCAAGGCAGGTCCGCCTTCCCTTTGAAGTCGGCATCTTGTCCCATTCGTTCTCCAACTTAGAACCTCACCAGTGATACCGAGAACCACATCGCTGTTGTGTCTGGTCCCTTCTTCTTCACCTGCTCCCACAGTGTGAACCCCACCATAGGTTCTCTTTCCGCATCCGAGTCATGAAATCTGCTTTCTCACTCGTTTCCCCGTCGAGCAATGGTGGTTTTTTTGCCAATAAATACGCCCAGAGACGGACTTCCAGAGCATAACGTATCCGCCATCAACGCCCCCGCAACATAATCCACATCATGTCGCCTACCGCTACTTTCAAATCCAGCACGAACGGAGAACATATGCCTAATGGTACACTCAAAGAAAAGCCTACCACCAACAGTACCAAAGAAACATTGATACCTTATGATATCAACCTCCCGTACAACGTTCTCACTGATGAGACTGACCTGGCAACTCACTACCCAGAATACCTGCCTACTTGGGACAAAGTGTGGTTCAATCAATTACAACCCTTCGAGTTCAACGATCCAGCGCTCCGTGTAAAGGACAAGTCCAAGCCTAATCTGCTGACCTCCTCAACCAAAGTCTCTCATATCCAGCCCTCTCTCGGCAGCGTTGTTGATGGTGTCCAGCTCAGCACCTTATCTGATGCCGCGAAGGACGAACTCGCTCTCCTTGTATCTGAGCGTAAGATTGTCGCTTTTCCCAATCAAGACCTCATCGATGCAGGACCCGCCGCACAGCAAGAGTTCATGAACTACTTCGGCAAAGCAAACTACCAGCCTGTTTCCGGTACTGTACGCGGCTACCCTGGCTTCCACATCATCCATCGCAACGGCAACAAAGACGAAATCAATCGATTCCTGGAGCAAAAGTCGACCACTACGCTATGGCATCAGGACGTTAGCTATGAGATTCAGCCGCCTGGATATGTAATGCTAGGATTGCTGGAAGGCCCCGAAGTCGGCGGCGACACCGTCTTTGCAGCTACAGATGCCGCGTACAAGTGGGCCTTTCAACCTCAACATCTATATGTCGCTGACTTCACCTCGAACGCAGACGTCTCTCACCAGCCCTTCAATCTTTCATTGATCCCCTCACCGCCCTTCATTCATCCCAGAACATGATCGCCCACACTCGCCTGGCCGGTGGCTTGGTGCGCAAGGATCCCGTAGACACTGTGCATCCACTTGTCCGCGTTCACCCAGTAACGGGTGAGAAGTGCCTGTTCATAAATGGCGAATTCATCAAGAAGATCAGAGAGCTCAAGGAAGCAGAGTCAAAGACCATGATGGACTTCTTGCTGCAGCATATTATCTCGGGCCATGACTTCCAAGCGAGAGTCAGGTGGCAGCCAAAAACAGTTGTCATATTTGATAACCGGAGTACCCTCCGTAAGTCCATCTTTTCTCCAATGAAACGACTGCTTACATTGGTCTGGATTGCAGATTCCGCTGTTGTTGACTACATTGATGAGGAGCGAGGGGCAGCCCCACGGCATATTTTCCGTTTGTGCGCAATGGCCGAAAAGCCCATTCCCGTCCCAAATGCGGCTCCATAGACGCTTAGATTACAGTAAAAGGTCCTTTCATCGCGATGTTGTGAGTATGGTATATCACGTTTTGAACTTTGCAATTTGAGGCAAAAGAAGCAACACTGTTCCGAAATCAAGCCGGCCTGAGACACACAGAATGGAAGAAGTCACGATAGAGGGATAAGCTGGGGAGGGAGCGAATATGATGACAAATTGCCATCAGCCTGAATGGCGAAGGAACCAGAAAGCGAGGTTGGTGGAACCAACCAGGGCCGATCGCGAACGCATGTAAAGAACGCACATATTTCACAGTATAGTAGTCCAAGTGGACCTGCTCGGGTCTGGTGAGGCTCGGAAGCGCTTGCTGGAAGCGCTCGGTCTCGCAAGCACCCGGTCAGGAGCCAGGCGAAGGAGGAGGAGGAGGAGGACCTGTGGATAGGCAAACTTAAGTTTGAACCTGGGCAGTTGGTCGGCGATACGCGGGAACGACAAGCCGGAACGCGGTTGCACGTGCGAATTGCTATCCCGAATGCATTCGAGCTGGAATTCGCGTCGTCGCTCTCCCCTCTCTCATGTCCTGTTAACGTCCCCGAACCGTACCGACGCCCACCTACATGGTCTACTATGCAGTAACTGCAACAGATCCTTGAACAAACATTGACTTGCCTTTCTGGAACCCTGCATCGTTCTCGATTCTTCCGGATCCGACTGTTCTATACACGCCGTACAGTCCGCCAACTATTTCGGAATGACGCTGTTATTCAAGCAGTAAATCTCCTGCCGGGTCATTTTGATTACGCTAACCTCAACGCCAATTTACCGTTTTGTCTACTCCTTGCCATGCAGTCTTGCTCCATGTTGAGGCTTACTTCAATCTAACGAACTTCCCACCTCGCATCTTTCTAAGCCAAGGATATCTCTCCACCTTCCACACTTCAACAAAGTCGGGATTCTGAAATTCATGTTAGGCGAGGTGCCCCTCTCTTTACACAGTAGTTGGCGCAGGCGCTCCATCGGAGGCCCATATTCTTTCCCTTCAACCATTCATTCACCATGCCAACGACTGATGAAAACTGCAAGCTCGCCATCGCAACATCGTAGACCAACTTCACGCTAAGGTCACTCTCTCATTCTACATACATTATCCCTACCACGCGGATACGCAAAGCATTTTGGCGCTAAGCGCTCATCATCAGGCCTCACACCAAACCGCGGTTGACTCACCTGGAAAGCGTCAATGCGACATGTATGCGACAAAATTCTCCCACAGCAAAACCGTAGCGTGCCTCGAGCCCCAACCACGAGCCTGAGCTCCTCCGCCTGCGAAATATAGCACGATAGTGGGATACAAGAACGACGGGGATGGGTTCGTGTGGGCTGAAGCAGGAGGAAGGGTCTCGTGAATGCGGCTTAAGGCGCGTCTGCATTGATACCAGAGGCTGGATATCGGGGTCTTCAGTGACTGCACATCCGCTCTCCCCCGGATTTATATTGTCTTTGATTCTGTCACTCCACACTCACTTCACAATGCTCCGACGCCGGTAACAATGCCCATATGAGTATGTAACCTAATGCTGTGATCATAAGCTATAGAGAACCATTACAACCAGCCGCCTGGCTCAACGTAGTTCACCAAACAATCCTAAAATCTGTACGCCGCAGTAGCAACTTTTGTTCATCATATCCCTGACCCCCGTTGTAGTCTTATCAGTCAGTGTGTCTCACTGACGTCCTGTGCTACAATGCAATTGTGTAAGACAATATTAAAATCCACAGGATGTGAACCTTAACTGACCGCTTCCATCGCCGCATGGGACGCAAACGCCAGCCCGCAGTCACGGCAAAGCCACGGGTTTGCCCTGTGTGACTTCTCTCTGCAGTGCATTTGCATTCCTCGGACAGTGCAGAACGACTTGTAGCAGGTGAAACACGTCGGCGTGGTGGGCATCGAATTTTGCAACTTTTGGGCACGGGCGTTAATTAGGAGTGCTGGGGTGTTAGTGAAGTGGGCGGTGAGCTCGCAGTTCTTAAGTAAATGTAAATGTTTGTTAGAGTTGACTAACCTTGGCTGTTGTTATCAATTTGTCGTCCTATGCGGATTGAGTTTGCTTGACGGTATGCGTTTTAGAGAAGAGAACCGGAACAGTGCGTCAGTTTACCTTTCTGCGCGGTACACGACACGCAATGGGTGCGAGGTGATGAGTTGTGATAATGGTTCCAGCGAGGGTGCCCTCGCCCGGTCCGATGGCTTGCTCTCTCTACGCGGCTTGTCTATCTAAGCGAGCCGTTCTGTATTCACGATGTGTAACGTGTATGTAGGCTCTAATGTATCGAGTCGTTCTGCTACTGTGGTCACTACCACAACGAGTCGCCGTCGCCTAAGTTTAGGAAGGCGGAAGTCAGCTCTCGACGATATCTAGATCGTGTTGGGACGGTTGGCAAGCATGACCAAGTCTATTTCAGGCGCGTACCAGTCGAGTCTAGAGAGTGACAACATATGTATAGTCCATTTCAAAGGTATATTCAAGATACACCTGGCAGAGTCTGCGTTGAGGCAGAGTTCATTGCTACAGTAAAGCATTGCAACGTCACACGTTGCCAGCATTGGGCGATACACTTGGTCGAAAATCTTGCAAATCGATGGGAGACGTAAAGTTCATAGCCTGAGGGGAGATATAGTAAGATTCCGATGTAGATATTGCCTCAAACTCAACAAATCACTCACATAGAAACTTGGCTGAGAAAATGTGCCTGTTCGGACGATTCCAGCAGGGTTTGGGTTTGTCGAGCCTCCAGTAGCAGTCGGAACCCCATCGCCCTCTGAATACCTCTCGGCCTCGCGGTCAAACTCTTTGATGAAGGAGCGAGGAAAGAATATCTGTAAGGGATCGCGATGAGGACGGATACTGATATTTTAAGCGTGGGCCGATCGACGGACTCACAAACAGGGTAATTGCAGTGGAGATAAAACATCCAATTCCTCCTGTTATCAACAGAAAGTCTGTGGAACCAGGTAAAATACGAAGGTGGAGGAGAGGAGAAGAACGAAACACCGACCCACAGCAAAACTGTCAATAACGCTCGTGAGATTGCATGCTAGGGACCAAGAGTCGGTGAAGAACGCACGGACTGCTTATAATTGGATATGGACCTCTGACACCATCGATGCCTATAATCAAAAGGGAGATATTGAAGAAGAAGCGAAAGACAAGGCGGACGCGCTGACAAACTCAAAAGTGTGAGGCTCTTAAGATCATAGCATGCGGAAACGACAGAATATAACTGACGTTAAGCTCGTTCACAATGGCGAATCTTACAACAAGATCAGGTGTACCGCCCTGTTTCTTTATGAGGTTGATGAACCGCGGAAACTTTCGAAGAACGTAGAGAAACGCGATATTCGTTGAATTGCCGGCAACCGAGCCAGCCAAGAAGATCCACGCTAGAACCTTTGAGAGAAGAGATCGCCATCAGAGAAAACTCCGCAAGGAGCCCATGAGCTCTGACCCTTTCGAGGTCCCCACGGGTGAGAAATGTCGTCAAGGGCATTCCCAAGAGGGCAATGATACTTCCTGGTTCATTTCATGATGGAAGATGTGAGACTTGCATCTGAGAATATGACGGAGGGAGTACGCACCCACACACCATGTCCGAAATTCCCAGGATTGAAACCACCCTCGTTCCTTGGATTCGTCGTCTTGATGCAAGATGAACAGCCAATAACAGAGTTCTTTTCAAGGTTACTTGTGTCAGCGCCGGAGGCGACGAGAGGTACATCAATATCACCTTCTAAATGGGTACACCTGGGCATGACGGCGGTAAATTTGGATATACTTACTGACGGAGGGTTAGGATATCATTTACAGTTCAAGCGACCACGCAGTGCTGAGAATGAAGTAAAGCGGTAGCAACCAATCTTCGTCAATCCGGCTGTAGAAACGGATTGGACGAGGTATAACTGTTCTCACGGATCAGTTCCACTGTTCAATTTCTGAGGATAGACATACTTTCGCCGGTTGAAGGAACGACCAAGTGCCCTTGGGGAGTGGTATATTAGCAAGTAATGACGACTGGAGCATCAGCATACCTTCATTATATTTAATGCTAGTCAAGGCGATGCTGAACAAGACTAGCAGAGGCATGTTCGTCATATAACCGTAGCTTGGGAAGTAGGTGAGCAACCGAGTTCATAGCTGGCAGTGATGGAGTGAAAACCCACGTCATCACTCGCTTGAAAGCTCCGGAGTTTTCAGACTTCCATTTCAAGCACTCAAATCCATCGAAAGACCACAAATGTGCCAGGAGGATGATGAGAAACTGGAAATCGAGCACAATCTGACACTTTTCGACAAGTAAAATTGATCGAAGCAACCTACAAGTCCTGATAATATAGCCCAAACCAAGAAGGCTGCTGGCGATCCGTTACTGAGAGCCATCGATAGCTGACCTACAACGGCCTGCGGAGAGTGGGAAGTTGAAAACCGAGGAAGAGAGAACGCAGCAGGTCAAAGATGGGACATGCAATATATGCACTGATTACGGTTCTTACGGTAGACGTGTTGCGCCCTACATTCGAGATGCCTTCTAAAACTTGACAGCCATTGAGCCGGGAGGCGAACAAGCAAGGAACACACCTTAGCACTCCCTGATAATCAAGACAAGAAGCATACGACTGTATACAAACATCGAGCATGCACCATCCGCGTTCCAATAACAAGATCAGCCGACAGGCGCAGACTATGACTTTCCAACGATTAAGTATCGTTGAGCTATACTAGGCGCGATATGTAGTCCTGGTGGTGCCTGGCCAGCTGGGCCTGTAATTAATGCCCACGTTCCCTTCCATTTACAACCGACACTTACGTCAAACTTACGTTCTTCTCCGAAACTACATCCCCCATTATCCTAGTAAGTATCTGCCTGGTATTAATATTTCTTGCTTTACTGGTTGCATGAAATCTGTGTGTAGTATGGCGAAGTCAAAACCAGATTGCCGGTGGACCCGCTTGAGAATTGTTGAAGAGCAAGTGGGCTTTCGGTTGGCAGTTTGACATGAGGTCAACTTTGAGAGCAGCCTTCTCTCGCTCGTCATAGATTTCCAGGCATCTACTGTCACTTTGGCAAGGCGTCTACCTCAGCCCCAACTCCTCGCTTAACGAGACTTTCTAGAAAGTCCCTGAGTCCTTGAATGTGGAAGCGAAAAGCGAAAGGAGGATTTCTTAATTTCGGCCTTCTCATCCGCCGTGCATGAATAATGTATCTTCGTTTTAGCCGTATACACGGCCATTTCATCTGTCTTGTACCAGTCACCGATAAGTCCCGGCATTAAACTGAACGGCTCGGATCTCCGTCGACGATCGCACATGGTATTTACGACCTGTATGTAGTACGAACCCCAGTCGTTCCGACCTCGGGACCACAATGCTGGAAACTCACTCACTCACTCACTTACCTCTTCAGCGGTTGCTGCCGAGTATGCATCTCAAATTACATGGGAGTAGCAGTGATACTGCTTCAGAGCTGTGTGGGTCGCCGACCAAGGTCGTGGTTCAGTTGTCGAATATTGTGAAATCCAATGGTTAAATAGATTATATATGTATCAAAAAGATTATGGCACATCTGTGGTTTACGAGGTTAAAAGCGCTATACGTCGCCTGGTCGCCAAACATCATCCAAAATAACCTTTACCTCCGTCCAAAGAGCCCCATGATTGGGTGAAGAATACGAAGGTAGAAGCGAATTCGTTTTGTCTTCTCGGATGCCTTGGAGCTTCCGAAGCTTGGCCAACTGTGCCTTTATATCGAGAGTAGCATCACCCTCAACACATCCAAGGAGGTCGTCAATGATCGTCCAAGCACAATCAAACTTTTCTGATCATGAGTTGCAGGAGGAGGGGGTGATTATATAGTACTGAGAGAGAGAGAGTTACGGAAAGTGCTCGAACTTTCGATCCGCGACCAATCAAGCTCTTCCAGCGCGTATCCTTCAATTCCTTTTCACGCGTCACTCCTTCATCATTTCTGACTCTGTCCCATTTTGTGGTTGCAAAAATTATCCTCTGGAGAGCTTCCTCTGACTTACTGAATGATTGGTGCAACATGCCTAGGTTAGTGAGGGCCATGGTAGAGAAGCGATCGCGAGATATGTCGTGAAGGTATATGACACCGCCAAGGGTGATCCCGTGGGCACAGCTTCAATACAGAGTTATAAGCGTATGAATAGGCTTAATCATCGTAATTCACTCACGCCGCTTCAAGCTACTCCACAATTTTCTGTAGAATTGCCGTATCTCTCTTGGACTCGTCATTGAAGCCGGGAGTGTCAACGACGACCACGCGGCGGCCTTTGAAGGACGGTGAGCGATCCTGTCGATTACAGCATACTCGGTTTTTGTGTTACAAGAAGCCAGACTGTGACCAACAACCATGCGATCTTCTTTCAAGAGCAAATTGATAAACTAGAAGCAGCGTTGACTATGAGGGGTACTTCAGCATGAGGCTATAGTACATACCGTGCTCTTCCCAGCTCCATGTACACCCGCAACACTGAAATAAATAGTGAGTAAAGTAATCTATGTCTCGAAGGATATCGCATAGGTAAACTGATAGGAGGGAATCGATGATATGCTTACAGAATCACAATATCGGTGTTCGAGAACATCGCAGTGTCTGATTCGCCGTCATTGTGGGTTGTTCGGAACCTTTGACCGTCGGATTGTCAATCTCGTGGCCTAGGTAAGTACAATACAAACAGATCTTCAAAGGCATTTGGTGGTTATTATGGAAGCACGGAATTCTGAATTTCCGGACTTCCGTGCTAGAAGTGCACCTGACAACAGGAAACCCTTCGGTACGATTCAGGACCACAGCTTCGCCCAACTCTTCATCGCAAGACATTGGCGATGCGCGACCGCCGTGTGTAGGCCATAAGTTGGCCCTCGTGTTTCACTCGTGTGAGGGGCATGTTACATATGTATATCTTTGACAGATTTAGCACTCAAACCGAAACCACGCCATCACAGCAATTAGCCCATATCCAGTGATTTTCAGGGGTCCATGCCACAAAGGCCACAGCTTTTCCAAATCAGCGCACCACATGGGCAAGCGTGCTAATCATATCCTGTGTATATCAATCGAGAACTTAGTATTGCGACTAACTGCTCGATCGAGCACTTTCTTTTCTCTTCCCTTTCTATACGCAAGGTCAATTTCTGCGAATCGACAACACTAACCACAAACATAATGGCCAAACACCGCAGCAGCCGGCATAACGCTGCGCAAGTCATTCAAAATGACCAAGTTCTTGAGGGTGGTACAAAGGATATTGTCATCCTGTGGGTTTTGTTTGATTGGGTCTATACATGAGGCTTACAGACTATGCAGAGTCGTCGGCATGACAGGCTCCGGAAGAAGCACTGTATGTAAGCTCATCTTTAGCCAACGTATCACACTTACCGGGTCCGAGGAAACTCAGTTCATCAACGCCTACATGGGGAAAGAGCATAAAGAGTGTATGCCTGTCGGCATCACGATGGATGCTTGTACAACTAACATTCAGTATTGTACCATCAACTGCGGCTCTAAACAATATCTATGTCTCGAAGGATATCGCATAGTTCTAGTCGACACCCCAGGTCTCGATGGCACCAAGAAGGGAGATCTAAAAATTCTAGAACGCATCGCTCAATGGTTGGAGAAGTCGTGAGTGGGACCCAGTTCCTTAACACTCAACAACTTAAACTTATCGATAATCAAAGTTATCATGGAAGGAATGTACTGGGCGGCGTCATCTACCTGTACGATATTTCACAAGATCGATACACCGGCACGGCCCATACAAGCCTTGAACTATATCATTCCATATTGATCAATTCCACGCTCAACAGACTTGTGCTCGGTATCACAAAGTGGGAAAGGAATGATGACGAAATCAGTGAAAAGCGTAAGAAGGAGCTCCAAGAGATACATTGGAAATCCAGAATCAATGAAGGTGCATACATGCAACAATTCACGGGTGATCAAAAGTCTGCTGCAGATATGATCGATTCCATCCTCCATCGCATCGTTCAGAAGGATGTTGTGTTGCTGTAAGTTTTGCCCAATGATTTTTAACATACTCTTAATCACCAATGAGTTTAGGGTCATGGGTCCCACAGGCGCTGGCAAAAGCACTGTAAGTAAGCTCAGGCTTGTATTAAGGTATCTACACTTGCTTAATCTCCTTACGGTTTAGTTTATCAACGCTGTGTTGGGAAAAAAGCATATGCATGTCCACACTGAGTTGACCGCTTGTACATTGAAAGTCGAGCATGTCGACACCATTCCTGATTTCAAGCGCCATCCCAGTCTCGCTGGATATCGTGTGGTCATTGTGGACACCCCAGGCTTTGATGAACCTCCGACAGACGATTCCATTATTTTTGAAAGCATCGAGAAATGGTTTTTAAACCTGTGAGTCCAACGTTTGTTCCTGTTCGTCACCACGTCTGATTTAGTTCTGAAGTTACTCGCAAAAGAAAGTCCTCTGTGGCATCATATACCTCCACGATATATCGCATAACAGGTTCTCGGGCACAGCAGCAAGGAATATCAACGGCTTTCACAACCTTTGTGGTAAAGCCGTCACCGATAATGTTGCTTTCGGGACCACAATGTGGCAAAATGTCGACAACGAGGAGGGTAACAAACGTGAGGTGCAACAGAAGTCACAATGGAAGACCTTCATCGAGAAGGGATCCATCGTGCACCGGTTACCGGATGACTCCCCAGTGTCTGCCTTACACTTCTTTGACCGCGCTCTTGATCAATTTAAATCTCGGCATGGACACCTATAGGTTGATTGGTTCAGGGATTGGACAGTGTCGTGTAGAATACATCACATCACATCACATCACATCACATCACATACTGGCCAATCTCCCAACTGTTGCAGATTCCTATCGATAAGTTTTACAATGGCACCGCACAGCATCGCATTCCGGTGAGGCTGTATATGAGCGGATAAGTGGAAATGTTGGGTTAGATCGCGGTGAAGGAGAAGCGAGGAACTCAGGCCAAAGACTGCTTGCAACATGGGGCTTTGAAACTACAGAATTTCAGGAGTCTCTCTCACGGTTGTGACGGAGCTGTGACGGGCGCCTAGTGTAACTTGCGAGTGAGATTCGGAAGGATTCGGAATATGGCGTCACGCGTAACGGCTTGGCAACAGTCAACGTTGAATCAACATGCTTTTTTCATTCGCGGATTTATTTGATAGTTTGCACAACGGAAGACGCAGCGTACCTAGTGTTTCCGTCGCAATATTAATGCAGTGAACAATTCAAGCAGGTATATAATGTCTGTGTCTGTGGGTCCCCGGAACCCCACCACCAAGTGCCAGCTGTCATGTCCGCGCACTTTCCATATACCCAGATCGACGGAAGCTTTTTGACAGACAAGGCCATTCATCCAGGCAAGTGACGCCCTAGGGTAGAGTGAAACATTACTCAAGTTGGAACCACAGTTGGTGCAGGCAACCGCGATTTCATGGATAGCGGGGGCGTAAAGCCGCAGCGTCCTACGCCAGCAAGTACTGTACTGAACACATTCTAAGTTTACTGACATTAGATATCAAGGCTGGGCCGACCAGAGGGAGGCCAAAAAAGTGGGAACGCAACACACTCAAATACGGAGATGCGATTTTCAAGTTTGGACGGCCGGATGATATCATCATTCCGTGCGTGTTTACCCCTCTCGATGCTACAAGATAATTGACTGCTTCATTCTAGTGTGATGGGACCTACTGGTAGCGGGAAAAGCGCTGTAAGATTATATTGCGGACCGTCATTCTCTTTCCCCGGTTTGACCTCCTCAGCAGTTCATTAATACTCTCCTTGGGAAGGATGTAGCAGAGGTTGGCCACGGCCTTGGGTCTTGCACTTCCCAACTCCAACATTTCGTTACGGAGAGTGTTCCAAGCGAATTTGAATTTCTGAAAGGCCGTCGCCTTATTTTTGTTGATACGCCCGGTTTCAACGATACCCGTCCAGAGATGACTGACATGGAGATTTTGAGACGTATTTCCGCCTGGTTGGCGTATTCGTGAGTTTTCGTGAGTTTTCAATGATCCTGCGATGTAAAGCCTGACTGATTCAAAGATACGCGGATGGGATAAAACTCGGAGGCGTCGTCTATCTTTACGATATGTCTCAGTCGCGGGTGGCAGGTACCACACTTCAGCAGTTCGAGGTCTTCCGCGAAATGTGTGGCCCGACAGCCCTGACGGCTGTCGTCCTCATGAGCACCAAGTGGGATGAGATTTCTTTGGAGCAAGGAATCAGGCGTGAAGAGGAGTCGTTGACGGGTTTATTGTGGAAGCCGATGATCTCTGCTGGATCTTCGGTGAAACGATATCAGAACACATCCCAATCCGCCTGGGAGGTCATCAAAGTCATACTTCACAAAGTCCAGAACACACACAACGTCGATTCGCTCAAGATACAAAGAGAGTTGGTCGATCAAAATCGCCGCATTCCAGAGACGAGGGCAGGCAAGCTACTCTACACACGGCCTCAAAATACAGCCGAAATCAGGAAGAACTTCACTAATGAGTATCATGAAAGTGCTGGGAATTTAAATTCCTTGCGACCAGAGCTCTACCAGCAACATTTATGCGAGACGTCCATGTTGCAAAACTCACATAAGGTCAGCTTTATCAGGCGCGTTTTGATTTTCGGTTGTCTTGCAGTACGTTTCCCTGATGACTTCTGGTCCTAACCGTAACTAATGTGGACTGAAGAGCTGCCTTGGACTGTAGAGGAGATAGTACTGACATCTGTGGTTATGTATCATTGGGCGGACACCTTGCACTTTTCATCGCCAGTTCGTCGCCAAACTATGTACTACGTATCTATGAACACGTTGTTCACCAAAATCCTGGAAGCGTCAGTGTAGTTTCAAACGTTAATGCTACTAGTTTAAGTGGAGGGCAGTTACGCTTGACGGTGGAAGATGTTCGATGTTCTCCGACAGACCTATCAACCAAACCTAGAACTTGACTTGGGTTAATATTGCATCTACCACCTTGCTGGCAGCTCACCGTGCGCCTTAAAGATACCTTCATCAAGGAAATACTTACCAGCGGTTACTAGTGTAGCGGTATGGACACTCATTCTGGAACCCATGGTCTCAATCCTTTTGCTGATATTGAGCTTTACACTAATTCATGTTCGCCTTCCATTTTCACAACTATTCCCCAATGTTTATTATCAGAGCTTGGCTACGAAAACCGATAGCGCTCCTCAGCGGCCTATATGATACGACAAGCGTACATCATCAAACATGTCTAGATTCAACTTTGACATAGCTTCCACCGAGACCAAACAACCCAAAAAGTGGCCGAAGAATACGGGAGTAGACGAACTGGCGGCGTCTTTTGTCTTCGGGAATACTTTGAAGTTGCCGAAGCTCGTCCAGCGGTTTCTGAATATCCAAGCCAGTGCTATCTCCAACACATCGGGAGAGGAGGTCACTAATAATTTCCCAAGCAGAAGCGCCCGCGCTGGAACCCGTAAATCGATGCACTCCTGATCCCCCGTCTATCAATGTCTTCCAATATGTTCCTTTCAACTCTTTTTCACGTGCCTCTCCCTCATCAAGACTAATTTTACTCCATTTCGTAGTTGCGAGGACGATCCTCTGACGGGCTGCATCTGATTGGGCAAATGACTTACGCAGCATGCCCAAGTCATTACCGGCCATGGCAGAAAAGCGGGTTTGGGATATGTCATGAAGATATATGACGCCGCCGAGTGTTATTCCATCACGGCAACTGCACTCCTAAATCAACCTGTAAACGACGCGGCAATTGCATTTGACTCACGCTGATTCGAGCCACTCAGCAATCTTGCGCAACACTGCCCTATCATCCTTGTACTCGTCATTGAAGCCCGGAGTGTCAACAACGACCACACGGTGGCTTTCGAAGCTTGGGTGGTTAGGAATAGGATCGATTATAGCGTATTCGATCTGGGTGGTACAAGAGGTCAATTGATGACCGACGAGCATCCGACCTTCTTCCCCCAGGAGGCTATTGATAAACTAGAGAAATGTGATGGCATTGAGAGAATTATTTTGCTTAGGAGTTCTAAATACCGTGCTTTTCCCTGCACCTGTAAGACCTGAGACACTGCCATAGATCGTAAGTATTGATGATTGTAAGACGGGTAAATTGAAGCGCACAGGATCACGATATCAGTCATCAGAAACATTTGTCTGTCATCGTTCGCCATTGTGCGTAGTGGGGCAGCCATCCTTAGTCGTTCTCCTTAAGAGAGATGAACACAAAACGTCAGGCAGGAACCCTCATGGCCATCCAAAAACATTCAAAGAATGCTGATCGGCATATCACTAAAGAAGTAAAGCTGAACGGGGACCATCTTTCACAACGATGAGATCAGTCAGCACTTGTGACCAGTAGATTAGATTAGATGATCCTGAAACCACTTACGCTCCAGAAGCTACTTACAAACCGCGCGTAACCTTTTGCGCACACCACAAGTAGTTGTCCTCCAAGTGCGCGTTCCAGCCATCAATAAACAACTCACCAGTCGCCTACATATATGTCTCTATTTTGAAATTCCATCTGACCACATCGAGTGTAGATCGTTGTGCATGAATCGCTTCACTGGCCTGCTGTCTCTAACGTCGGTTTTCCGGCATATTTACGAACACCACAGGGTGGCTTTTCTGCTTGTCTAAACATCTGGACAATGACTTCGAATCGAATCCGCCCAGAACGCTCAACATCCCGCCAGACTGTCAGGACATGATCTCATAATCACTATCACAATCTACACACCTATCATGAATGCGTCACACCACAGAAATCAGACGGATATCAGATGTTGCTGAATTGAATGATTGTTGGTCGCATTCAGGACGTGAAACATTTCCAAAGAACAAATGAGGCTGGTTCGTGACGCATGTCAGTTTGCGACCCACCTCTGCCTCGCCTCAGCATGCAAGCAACACACTAGTAACGTGTTTGACCTCAGCACCCTTTAAATACTCTTCCACCTTGCACCGGGCGCGACACAGATCCCCGCTCACAAGTCGAAATCCAACATTACCCATTACCATTGCAATGGCTAAAAACAGAAAGCGGGCAAATCAAGCGAAGGGCAAAAATCGTATTCCTGTTAAACCTGAGGACGTTGTCGTGGAGGGTGGGAGTTTGAAAGATATTGTGATTCCGTGCGTTCCAAAATACTCGTCTCAACCCGTCGGTCCTTACCGTTGAATGAAGTGTCATGGGTCCAACAGGTGCAGGAAAAAGCACGGTATGTAGATACGGGCTTGAATCCTGGTGATTATTCTCAGTGTCTTGTATTTCTTAGTTCATAAATTCCCTCCTTGGAAAAGAGCGCATGCGGGTCGGCCATTATCTGACCTCGTGTACTGCTCATCTCGAGTTCGATATCATCCCTTGCGACTCTCGGCGATTTCCTGACCTTGCTGGATATCGTGTCATCATTGTTGACACACCGGGGTTTGATGACACGTACGAGGGAGATGCGGAAATCCTACGACGCATCGCTGATTGGTTGAAGAATTCGTGAGTTATCCATTGTCTTAATGCAAACCAATAGCCTCAGTTTTATCAAAGTTACCGACAGGAAATGGTACTCGGTGGGGTCATCTATCTTCACGATATATCGCAAGACCGGTTCTCTGGCACAGCACGTAGAAATCTTGAGATGTTCAATCACCTTTGCGGGGATGCCGCCCTAAGCAAGGTCGTTCTCGGGACGACGAAGTGGGGAAGGGTTCCTCGTGAAGCCGCTGTAAACCGTGAACGGGAGCTACGCTGCACACATTGGAAATTCATGATCGATAAGGGATCTAATATGCTCCCATTCACAGGTGACCGACAAACTGCTCAAGCCTTCGTCGATCTCGTTGTCGGTCTTTTTGCGAATGCCATGTTTGCTTCTTCTTCATCCGGACAGGATAGCTTTGAGTCCGCCGTACCACTTGAAATTCAGAAGGAATTAGCACTTGAACGGAAGATCATTCCGCAGACGCTGGCCGGACAGGAGTTGCGCTATACTCTTCAGGAGGTGCTCGAGATGCAGAAGCAGATGGTTGGCTATGAGACAGCTCTGGCAAAAGGGGGGGATCAAGAAGCGAAAAAAAAATTAGAAGAAACAAGGGAAAAAATGGAAAAAATTCAGAAGGGCATTCAGGACCTCAAAATACCCTTCATGAAGCGACTCCTCGGATTTTTCGGCCCTTAGGGTGAGTGCTTCGCACGATATCATATCCCCTATTCAATATCGGCGTCAGCATGAGTCTTGCAAGCACGCAAGTCCGGTGAATTCGCCAATGAACTCCCGCGCTGTAGTTAGTCCACAATGCAATGGATCATTATTTCAACTACTGTGGCATATGTATACAATCAGGCTCTTAGAAGTCCATCGTAAACGGCAATCGGGGGGGATTTTGCCCTGTTGCAACCTCGTTGATTCACGGCTGCCTCTCGGGCTGTGTCAGCGTTATTAGAGCCAATGTCCTTCCATGGATAAAAATGTTTAATTATACGGTACTTTACGTCGACGAGGCAACAAGCCGGAAACTCAGGATAAGTACCCAGTATATCAAGCAGCATTGCGATCACCAAAGCAATACTCCTGCTCCCACGTGCCCTGCATGTAGAGCCTACGTCCACGTCCAAGCCATAAGGGGAATGATTCTATACTGAAATGCGTATGCGGTACGTACGTTTTCATTACCTCCGAACCAAAGCAAAAACGGCAGGCGGCAGCATGTCCTCCTGAGACACCATTACTTGGCCCATATGCCACCCCTCTTCGTCGACTTCGCAAGTAGTCGCGCACATTACTACTTTCTTCCTACCATATGTCTAGCCGACGTGAACCCGAATGTACGCAACAACGGCTCATCGTAAAGGATGACGGAACAGTGATCCTGTAAGTTCTGTTCCCATCTGCCAATAGACATTGTGACTAAACCATCGAGGTAGCCTACTAGGGGTCGGTGCAGTCGGAAAAACGACAGTTTGTTTTCTTCTGTCGGAGTTGGGGACTCGGAAGTCAAGGAATCTCAGTTTGTCAACAGTGCCGCAGCGAAAGAAGCCTTGGAAGTAAATCATACCTTGTCCTCCCATGGACTCAATGTCAACCACTATACAGTCCCGCATCCCGACTCAAAGCGCGCCTTTGTTTTCATTGACCCCCCTGGTTTCGACCACAGTACTGTATCTGACAAGGTGGTCATGAAAACAATCATTGACTGGATGAAAAATGCGTGAGTGAGGTGTCGCCCCTCCAACGATATTTCTCATGCCATATTACCAGTTGCAGCCCGGATGCGCATTTTGGTGGCATTGTCTATCTACACAACATCAATGCTGACCGCTTTCCGGCCAAGAATGCATCGAAATTTCAGATAGAGAGGCTGTCACATCCCGGGTTAACTAGCCGCACTGTGATAGCGACAGCGAAATGGGGGTTAGTGAATCAGGAGCATAAAAGTTCTGCCGAACTTCATGCAACGGAATTGAAGAAATACTGGGAAATATTGTCAGGGAGAGGCGCCCGGGTAGGCCGGTTCGACAACACGAAGGCTTCCGCCTGGGATATCGTCGACACTCTACTCAGTGGGCAAGAGCCGCTCAAACTGAATGTAGTTCAAGAAGAGCTGGATAGGATTCATAGCTCTTTATTGGAGAAAAGGAAACAAAAGCGATCGAAAGGGGGCTTTTTCAGTTTCCTCTTCAGGTTGTTTGGTTAGGTAAGTTCTTTCGTGTCATCGGTGATCTGGTTGTCCTCAGCTCTGTCCTAGTTACGGAAGTGATCCCAAAGATTCATGGGAGTCGACAGAATTTTGGTTCCCTATCTCTAGTCATAGAACCGGATGGTTTTTTGGAGAGAGCATGTACAAAGTAACAATCCTCCAAATCATATAAGGCACCAAACCTCGTTTTGGAAAAGTCAGTATGCCTTGGGTATGTTATCAGTGAGGTGAGAGATGAGAATGAGGACGATGAAAATCCACCAATCGATATTGGTGACGCTGCAGGCATACTCCAAGTATGCTCATTACAGTATGGAACGGCACCAAAACGAGGGCGAAGGAAATAGTCATATGTAAAATGGAATTCCCGTCGTATCTGGCCGCCCAGGCAGCCGGGTACTTAGCAGAAAGACCACACATAAGACGGAATGACGACACCTCGAAGTAGAAGCCACCCCGACGCAGAGTACGTCTCCTCAAACGGCGCTAGCGCACCGGGTCTTACGGGGATCGGAACGCGAGCGGGCAACCGTTTGGCGTACCACGTGAAACGCAGAGGAGAGTTTCGGAAGGGAGCAGGGTGCGGGGCACCCCGTAGCATACATTTTACAAACACACTCGTAGCGTTAGGTCCGACATAGGGTTCACCCTACAGGACACTAAATTGACAAAAAAAAATGGAATTCCCCCAGAGAAAAAGTTTTGGGGTGAGTTGAGGTCTGTTGAGGTGGACGACTAGGACTCGAGTTCTATTTATATACACCGTCCACATTTGGGAAGTTACCAATACGCGCGGATTGGTCTCGGCTGTGCACAGCTGGCCTGCCCCTTGAGCAGAACACAGCAACGCCGGTTTTCACTGGAGGCCTCATCAGTTTTCGGTAGCCTCGCCTTCTCGGCCATTTAAGCAGCAGGAGTAGACTTGTCGTCTGAGCTAGAGACAATGCCAGTGGCGTCATGGGAAAACGCAACAGACCAGACGGTGTCTCGAATCAAAATTTGAAGTGAGTGAACGCGTGGAAATAGTAGGGTTTACGGAGAGTCCTCGAAAAAGAGGAAGGAGGGGCTACGCCTTGTGTGTGCTGCATGCAAGAGCCCTTTATGAATCTTTATGAGCCAAACATAATGATCATGCTGTGATTCTGAACATCACACCTAAGCTTCAGCTTCATTCGTCACTCCCTACGACTACAGCACAAGGATTTTACCATCTCCCAAATGTCTGGACCAAAAGCATACGGGGCTTAGCCACCTCGGTTAACTCGTGAACAGAGACTTCCTGCTCGTTCGAAGCCTCCTCGTCATCGTACACTGCAAGAACGATTATCAATGCGATAAGACCGTCTTCCTGACCGGCTGATATGTCGTGTTCCTTTGCTGTTATAATGTATTTGTGGCATCACGGGAAGTTTTAACGACGATGATGCGGATGCACTCGTCCACCTTGGCCTGTCGATCTTGAAGCATTTGACAAAAGTCAATCGCGAATCATCTGGTTTCAAAGTGCATTGAATATTTGAAGCCAGATTGCGGTGAAGAGTTTCCAGTAGAACGATGCCACGCTGCGAGAGTGGACGTTGGAGGTTGGCCAATGAAAAGTGGGAATGATAAACTGCAGTTATTTCAAACCCCGACCCCATGAGCCAGTGGTTCACGCATTTATTTTTCACTTGATGGTGGTCGTTCGACGGGACGAACCCATTGCGGTGTTGTCCTAGAGAGAGAGGGGGTGGGGAGGGAGAGAGAGAGAAAGAGAGAGATCTTGAACGGAATGGAATAGTTACTGGCTAGGAAAACGGCAAATACACTTCACATCACATAAATAACTGCACGGGAATTCAAGATTGAGGCTCACCTCGTGACCTAATGCGACCCTCGCCGAGGATCAACGTTCCAACATTGATATTAAAACGTTGACGGTGGCAACAAACCGCAATGCTCTAGCCACAACATTCTTGCCATGTTATACAACAGTATTATTACTGGCGGTCACCTTACTGAGGTCCACAACTACCCCGACGATCACAACCGGACCAGTGGTTCGTCAACACGACATCCTTCCTGTTCAGATGTGCTAATACATATCATCTAGCATTTGATACGTTATTCAAGAATATTGTTACCAGCGCAATTCATAATGTTGGCGAGTCCTTCGAAAAGCCACGATGCGACACCGACGCCCGCGGCGACATTCTGAAGGAAATCACTGATTGGCTTGAAAGTCCTTCCCCTTGTTTGCCTATCTTTTGGCTCCATGGTATGAAAAGCGTTGGGAAATCTGCGATCCTGCAATCAGTCGCCGACCGTTTCCACCCGAATCTGCTTATTGCGAGTTTCTTCTTTGCTAAGAACTCGCCCGGTCGCAATGATCATAAGCGTTTCATTCCCACCATTGCCTACCAGCTCGCACAAGCCATCCCCAAAACTAAAGCTCACATCTTGGACATCGTGCAGAAAGACCCATCCATTTTTGAGCAATCGCTTTCGAGTCAAGCTCGGCAGCTAATCATCGCCCCTCTCACACGTGTCTGCGAAACCCTCGCCGATGTACCGACGCAATATCCCCACCTGATCGTCGTCGATGGGCTAAACGAATGTACGAATTCAAAGGCGCAATGTGAGATACTGCGCGTCCTCAAGTCGATCATTTCGGGAAGTCCCCTGCCACTCAAATTCCTTATTGCATGTCGCGCCGATCCCGCAATCAAAGCAGAATTCGACGATAATTTATTGTTGATGACTAGGTCTTTCGTAATGCATGAGCGGAAAGATCCAATAAAGTTAGTGACTATTCCTCTCTGATGCTTAGCTTCATCCACGATTGATCTGGCTGCATGCTTAGGCACAATCCTCAAGCTCTCATTACAAGGGATAGTGGAGTTGTGATCCTGTTCGTTTGCAGCGAATTATTCAATGGATTTTGATTAAACCTTCTCCATACAGCCTATTAGGACTAACTGGAGTCGGAAAAAGCACAGTTTGTCTCTTGACCGTTGACATCATGATCCGATACTCAACTATTACGCGCAGTTTATCAATACTGCCGCGGGGCGGACTCTCGCTGAAGTCAAAGAAGGGCTGACGTCCCCCGAGTTGAATGTCCAACATTTTATTGTCCAACACCCCAAAGACTCGACGCGGTCCTTTGTTTTCGTTGATACACCAGGGTTTGACCACCTCTATGCTTCTGACGGGCAGATTCTGAGAAACATTAGCGAGTGGATGGACAAAATGTGAGGCCTTCATCGTAGCTCACACAATATCTTCTAATACGATTACAGGTGCCACCCGAATGCGTGTTTTGGAGGCATAGTCTACCTTCACGACATCAATCAGAGTAGGAATCAATCTAGAATTGAAACATTGACTCTTGTGAAATTGACGTGTCCGGAACCGGCCAATCACGTTCTGATGACGACTGTGAAATGGGGAAGGATACAGCAGCATTCTCGCGACGAACACCGTGAGCAGGAGTTGAAAACCAGCGTTTGGAAGAAAATCTTGGACCGAGGGGCCCGGATATGCCGGTTTATCAATACGCAGGACTCTGCATGGGAGGTCGTCGACACCGTACTCCAAGGAGGGACACTTGAACTTCATATAGTTCAGCGAGATCTAGCTAGGATCCTTAGATTATTCCACCCGAAACTGGCATCAAACAAACCCAGAAGGGGCTTCTTCGGTTTCCTCTTCAGACTTGTTGGAATCAGGGTGCGCTCTCTCGAGAAACAGACGCTCTACTAGCTGACTTCAAGCCCATTTTCAACAGTGAACAATCGCATGTCAGCAACCTATATGTGTAATATCAAGGAAATGTTGTACTCTATCTCTGGTTGTATTAATAGATAGGAACTGAAAGCTCATACAACGTAAATATAGAGCGGGATTTGTCTCATCACGATGTACCACTGGGATCTGACCGCGTTCGCCTAGAATGGATCCACGATTCACGTTCATAGCTCTGCTCAGTCTCTTTGACCCTGCCCGCCAGCCTGGTGATATATATTCCCCTCTTTACTTCCTGATGTTTCAACACCTCTCTACAACCTGCGTTCACATCCGAAGACACCCGGATTGGACTGCTCCAACAGGTGAAGTCTCTTGAAGTCTAAGTGAGGTTTGCCGACATGGAACATTGTGCTAGGGCGTGCGCGACATCAAGCGAGCACAAAGCGCCACAGATTGGGAATGGTACTTTGGTCTTACCGTACGGTATAGGGTTGTGGCTGTCAGTCTCGGCGAGGTGTATGTGATGCCGTTAGGATACACTGCCGAGAACTTCTCCCAACGCACAGAACCAAAAGTGGACTGCGACATTGAGACGTGTATGCTGTTTCTAGCACTATCGTTATCGCGTCGATCAGATGTGCACCTTTCATGTATGGTGACGGAAGTAAAATACAGGAACACGTTGTGTGGACAACCTCGTGGATCAATCATGTTCGCAGAAAATGTACCCTCATTCTTCGCAAATTGCAAGACGTCTTCCCCAACAGTTGGCTTTTATGTTAAACAGACCGCGATCATGAGTTCTATTGATCTTCGGAGACCGGAGGGACCAACGAAAACGGCCACGAGCCCCTGGACTAAGAGTTTCAAATACTGGTTTTTCTCCCTTTCTCACATCCAAACATTCAACATTGACTTTGTCACTGTTCTTCCACACAGCTTGTAAGTCTAACATTTAGATTGTCTACTCCCCGCTGTGTCCATCGCACATAATGTTCAGTTATTCAAGCCTCCAACCGCAGGTCAGAATAATGCTGAAGGTCAAAGAAAGTCAGACTTTTCGAGGGAAGCACCATGACCGACACAAAGAAGATGCCAAGGACGGAGTCCTGAAAGATGGGAGCTCAAGGGATATTGTGATCCCGTGCGTCTTAATTGAGTGGGTTCAACGATAATTGTTTATCGTCGAGCAGTGTCATGGGTCCAGCTGGCGCTGGGAAAAGCACTGTACGTAGGCCGCGCTGTAATAACAACGTTCCTGCTGTGTCCTGATCAGTTTTCTAGTTCATCAACGCCTTCTTGGGAGATGAGCGCATGCGTGTCGGCCACCATCTGACGTCTTGTACTGCTCAGCTCGAGTACGGTATCGTCCCTTGCGACCCTCAGCGCTATCCGGGTCTCGCAGGATATCGTGTTATCATCGTCGACACGCCAGGATTTAATGACACGTACGAGGGAGATGCAGAGATTTTACGACGCATTGCTGTTTGGCTGGAGAAATCGTGAGTGGAGCTTGGATCCAGGTTTATTCACCATCTCAACTGGGATTAAGTTACCGCCAGAGGATGGTACTTGGTGGGGTCATCTACCTTCACGATATATCACACGATCGATTCTCTGGAACAGCACGCAGAAATCTCGAAATGTTTCATTATTTATGTGGGGATGCCGCTCTTCGCAAGGTCGTTCTTGGGAGCACGAGGTGGGGAGATGTTAGCCCCATTGTTGCTACAAGGCGTGAACAGGAGTTGAAAGAAACCCATTGGAAATTCATGATGGAGAAGGGATCAGAGGTGCGCCGGTTCCTGGGTGACCGACAGTCTGCTAGGATTTTGGTCGATGCCGTTCTTCATCGCCTTGCGCTTGGCACTGCTCTTGAGATACAAACAGAATTAGCCATCGAGCAGAAAATCATCCCGGAGACTAAAGCGGGTCAAGAGTTGCGCTATACCCTTCAGGAGGCGTTGGTGGTGCAGAAGCGGATCGTGAAATTTGAGACGGCTATGGCAGAAAGGGGTGATGAGGAAGCAAAAGCGGCAGTCGAAGAGACTAGGGCCAGGATGCATAAGATTACGAAGGATATACAAGACCTAAAAACTCCTCGCTCCCAAAGATTCCTCGCAATAATCGGCTTGTAGATGAATTGTTCAGTAGCAATGGCATCTTTCCGTTCGATCATGCTTGTGTCAATTCCAAGTCAATTCATCTTGGTTACGCACGCCTAACAATTGGACAATGCGGGTCAAATCAATAATGTCTGTCTTCTCCGTATGACTGAGGGACTACAATACCGTTTGTGTTGATCACGGAGCCTCACCTGGGCGTACATTATCATTCACGACACGGAGGTAGAGAGAGTTGAGGCATATCGATGATTTTTCTGACACAGCGACTTGTTGTGACCCACACCTACACGCATGGCGTGCGCAAGCGGTGATTCGCACATACTGTGCACAAGATGCGATAGTGGTGTTTCACTGGACGAACGCTTGTCAAACACGCTCTTGACGTGAGAATGAGAGAGGCAATCTAAAAACGCACTTCCTACACATGTGTCAGGCCATGCCTCGCTGCTGGAACATGAGATAGATCATTTGGCGCCGATACAGTCGTTAAAGTGTGATTGAAGGTCAGAAGACATTCCCGCATTTGTATACCCTACGACCCCTTTTCTGACTTGAACGGAGGTAATGAATATCGCCCGGTGGCTCTTGAGTTTAGAAGGTTCAGAGAGTGGTGAGGAAATGGGGACAGAAGGCATATGTATGTGCAACGTTCATGCAACGAGCTGACTATCGGAACTTCAGTTCCGTCGTATGTCGGCCGGCGACGTGCCAACGTGGCCAATCCCTGAACGTCGTGTTCCGAAGAGTATCCCGATACAGGCAAGTATATACACATTATACGTATCATCGTCTCCGGGCCTCCCCCATACCTCAATCAACGGGCGAGTCGTTAGGTGGTGCAGACCAATCATTGAAAGTGTAGTATGGAAGGCAAAACAGAACCTGAGTCTGAACCTCTGTTAATGTTACTGATATATGTTGTTGGAAGGAGAGGGGGAACATATATAGGGTGCTTTTCAAATTTGCATATAGTTTCATGGGCAAGCTTTGCCAGTAACCCAATAGTCTCCCTGTTGGCGAGGAGTGTGCGGAGTTGGTTGATTGGGTCAAGTTGTTTCAGTGTGTTATAGTCTGGGATCTCTTCCTTGATTGTGTTCTCAAAGGTGGTCCGAAGATTGACTATCTCTTGGGATGCTTTGCATTCTAGCACCGCTGTGGTAGTGACCACAGCAGCAGGACAACTCAATACATTAGAGACTATGTACACACTACACATAGTAGATACGACACGGCTCGCTTAGACGTAGACAGCAAGTAGACAGATCACGTAGATACAGTACAGCTCGCTTAGATAGATGGACCGCGTAGATAGAGCCGGCCACCGGGCCGGATCGGTGGCTGTGCGAGGCTACCTCTTCGAGGCCTCGCTGGAAGCAATACAACAACTCATCACCTCGCATTTATTGCGTGTCTGGCCTGGGCCAATTCGGACTACTCCATCTGGTGACAACAGGCGATTCCTACCCAGTGATCATCGATAAGACACGAAATCGGATAACGAAAACGAATAAGACTACGGAACAATGGACTTCATATCTCGAATCAAAGCTGCTCTGACCGACAAATTCCGAACCGCCAACCGCATACTTCCAACCCTGTCCATCCAACTCTCAAACACCAAGTGGATTAGGCTAGCCCCGCGCCAGTCTGTAGGCGACATAGAACGCGACGTCAAAGACCGATACCTACCCCCTACCAGGCCGAACACACCAAGTATTACTTCTCACTCGGAAACAGACTCGGAGTCTACCCTTTCTGAACTCTCCCCACCTTCATCAAGATTCTTTCTCACAACACCGGCAACGTGGCCATCCACACCGCAGGACGAAAGCCCACCACCGACGCCCATATTGGGCCTGGTGTTGCCGTGGAACCTAGACGAAATGGCGGAAATGGGCGCACTGGTCTTCACGGGGAAACCGGAGGATGAGGATCCAGAGGACTTCATGAACAAACTGGAGCGTATGCTGATGGTGCGAGCGCTTCCGCAGCTTGAGCAGGTAAGGTACCTGCAGCTTTCCCTCAAAGCGAAATCGCCGGCGGCCGCATGGTGGACCACCCTGAAATCTTCCGACAAGACTTCGTTCTCAGCAGCACGGGCCGCCTTTGAAGTCCGTTGGCCCATCAAGGCTGCGGCAGGCAAAACGGCAGTGGAGAAGCAAGCCATACTGGACGGCACTATCTTGAAGATGAGCGACCTCGGGAAGCGGATTGCGCCCAGGGTAGGGGCAGACAAAGAACTTACACATGTGGTATGGGCGGATAAGGTCGAACGACTGGCAAACGATGTCCCGGACCCTAGCAACCTTCTCGTAGCCGCAGTTCGAAGGAACCTCCCAAGACCCCTCATGAAGATCGTAGGCATGAAGACGATGACCTGGAAGGAGTTTTGCGACGCAGTCCGGGACGTAACATACGAGGAACTGATGGCCAAGGTAGAGGAAGAGCGGGAGCTGGCTCGGTACGCAATAGGATCAGCGGCGCCGGCACACACCATGAAGGCACTCACCGCGGCATTCTCAAGCACCAATATCTCAACCCAGCAAGCACGTCCGACACCAGCAGGAAATACCCAGAACACACGACAACAGCCGGTACAACGAACACTAAATAACACCCACTCCGAGCGACCATTCCACGAACGCCTCGCTGACATCCTGAACGCCCCACTCCCATTACAACCCAACAATCCGGAGGGCATGGCACGATACAGAACCCAGATCGCGGAGTGGGAGACAGCACACGGGTCAAGCGGCAAGACACCGACCGAAGCACGACCCTACCCACTTTCACCGGGTACATTCCCGGTTGCGTCCGGCGAGTGTTGGAAGTGCGGTCAGCGTGCCCACTTCCCCGCAGCGTGTCTAGCCCCCCAAGTCCCAAACCTCGAAGAGAAGTGGCGAGCCATTGCCGGGTCCGTTAGGAAAAAGGCAGAAGCGGCGGGCGCACCAACAGCAAACACATACATCGTCGGCATTGAGTCCGACAACATCAACACGTACGACCCGGACGACTTTGCACAACTCCAATTACTCATCAACCAGGGAAAAGCGGGAGGGCCGTCGCAGTAGAGCAGAACGCTCCTGTGACGGCCCGCGGAGAGAGAGATGGACGAGAAGTCCCCAAGCACAACAAGCCGATGCTCGGGGACAAGATGAGGCCTGCCAGCAACGCGTGTACCCTTACAAGAAGGGAGGGAGCTTTACCAATGGATGTAGTGGTTATCTCAGACACGCCCGTGTATTCTGTCGCAACAAATTATAGCATTGTGGACTTGTACAGCGTGGGCAGCCTAAGAGAGGAAGGGAAGGAGAGGCAGAGCGTACCATTCATACATGGGGTGCACTTATCAGGACCGAATGGGGAGACAGTACGGTTTAGAAGCCTGTTTGACGATGGCGCCATGGTTAACGGTCTCGATACGGAAATGTACATGCAATCACGGCAACGGCTGTCAGCACTAACCCCATCAACAAGACGACTCCGGCTGGCAGATGGCCGAATCATAACGCCAATTGGGGTGTGGAAGGGATGGGTGACGGTACAGGGCCAGCGACAGAGAGGAAGTTTCGAGGTCTTCAGCAGTGGGGGAGCATGGGCGGTACTCTTCGGAAAACCGTTGCTGGAGGAGTTCAGCGCAGTCCACCACTACTCGCAGAACCCAGCACAAGATGTGGTCCATATTGGGGGAGGCGACAAAGGGGTGGTCCTCGCAAACCAGTTTGCAAGCACCGAGGGGAACGCAGGGAGCCTCTTAGCCAACCTCACAATTGACATCAAGCAGCGCATAAACGCATGGGGGGATAAAACACTATCCCCCTTGAGGGAAGTCCCACACATTGACACCGCATCAGAAGTTCCCATTACTGACCACATCATCACAGCAGCGGAAACTATGGATACGGAACATAAGCCAGTGGACCCGGAGCACAAAGAGAACGACACACACGGACTCCAGGGGGAATTTGCGATCCCCCTTGAGGGAAGATCACCTGTCACATGGAGCATGATGGGACCAAGCACGGAACCGCGCCCGGTGTGGCTCGTAGAAGAGGCATGCACCGAGCCGGAGCACCCAGGCGCCGAACAGCCTGTCATATCGAAGACATTCGAACCCACGGTGCTGACAAGAACAACAAACCCGTTCAATCCAGCACGAGTCGCCACGGTCCTGGCCGAACTCACCTTTGGGACGGATCTCACGCCAAATCAGCGGGTAGCGGTCCGAGGCCTGATTGAGGAGTTTGTGGACGTCTTCGCCCTATCAATGAGCGAAGTCCTACCTGTCAAAGGGGCATCACACCGAATGGATTTCCCAAGGGACACCATCTTCCGAACAAAGATCAACCAGAGACCACAAAGCCCACCGCAGAAGGAGTTCTTCAACGGCGTTATTGACAAGATGCTGGCCGCAGGCATCATTGCGGCAATCACCCACCAAGACGTGAGGTGTTGCGGGGCAACGACTCTGGCAAAGAAGGCGCACGAGGGCAACGGGCTCACACTCGACATGCTAAAACACAGGGTGAATAAGGAATGCATAGCAGCCGGGTTTCCAGCCGCCTTCGAAGGGCTCCCGTTTATGGAGGACATCCAAGCAGATCCCAAAACACCGGAGGCGCAGAACAAATGGCGTGTCTGCCAGGACTTTGCCGAACTGAACAGGGTCACAAAAGTACCACCAATGCCGCAAGGCGACATCCGACAGAAACAGCAGAACCTCAGCGGCCATTGATGGATCACGGTGTTCGACTTTGCCAGCGGATTCTACGCATGTGAGATATTGGAGGAGGACCAGCCATATGTATGCTTCTACGTCGAAGGAAGAGGGTACTTCTGCTACAAGAGAATGCCATTTGGCCTAACAGGTGCACCATCAACATTTGCCGAGATGACAGCTAACGCACTAGGTGACATGATAGGAACACTGTGCGAGCTCTTTGTCAATGATGGTGGGCTGGCAGGCGACGATTTTGGAGCAATGCTGGAGAACACCCGCCGACTCCTACAGCGGGTCCGCGACAAAGGGCTCTCACTATTGGCCTCTAAAACCCGGCTCTTTATGACGGAGGCAACATTCGCAGGAGGACGTGTTGGACCGGACGGTATAAAGCCAGACCTGACAAAACTGACAGCGATAGCGGATTGGAAAACACCAAAGGATTTTCAGAACCTGGGCTCGTTCCTCGGGCTAACGGGGTACTTCAGACCGCTGGTAAAGGGGTATGCATCCATAGCCCAACCCCTCACGGACCTAGCTCAAAACTTGGAGCTCCCTAAGCTCAGAGGTAAGGCGGCGTACACCCGTGCAATGAAAGGGTACTCGCTGGCAGGCATATGGAAGAAGGAACATGACCAGGCGTTCCTTCGACTGAAGGTAGCACTAACTAGCGAGCCCGTACTCAAGGGCCCCAAGTATGACGGTACACCCTTCATCATAACAACTGACGGTTGCAAATTCGGGTTTGCAGGCATGTGTTCACAGAGGTTTACAACGGTAATGCCAAACGGAGTGGAGAAGACGACGGTCCACCCCATCGGGTTTTCATCCAAACAAACGTCGGCGGCCGAAGAGAAGTACAAACCATTCATCTTAGAGTTTGGTGCGCTAAAACACACCCTAGATAAGTTCAGCGACATGATATGGGGATACCCAGTCGAGATAGAGACGGATTGCCAAGCCCTACGAGACCACCTCCTCAGCACAACACTCAACTCGACACATGCTAGATGGCGCGACGCGGTACTAGCACACAACATCATTGATGTGCGACATCGGCCAGGTCGGCTCAACGTCGTAGCAGATGGGCTAAGCCGCCAGTTTGTAAACCTGCCACTGGAGGACGGGGACGGCCACGAATGGACAGTCAGCGAGGACTGGGAGGCCCGCACCGGCCTGGAGAACAACATCTTCCAGGTGCAGGTCAGCTTAGACGAATCAACGTACACAGCGCTACGAACCCGGTTTGCAAAAGAAAAGGTATTCATAGAGGTCATCGACTCACTAGCACAACTCGACCAAGGAAAGAGCTTGAGGGACCAAAAGAGGGCAAGGCACAAGGCAGAAGGGTACCAGGTGGACGAAGGGAAGCTGTGGAGGATTGGAGATGGGTCGGTGAGGTCAAGGCCAAGGCTGGAGTGCGTAACACGGGAGGAGACGGTCGCCCTCGCATGGGACCAGCACTGCAACAGAGGCCATTTCCATCGGGACGGAATCAAGACGGCACTCGTGGACAAATATGTGAGCCCGCAGATGGACAAGTCGATCATGAAGGCAATACTGGACTGCGGACGGTGCAAAGGGTTCGGGTCAACACACCTCCATTCGCTCCTACAGCCCATCACAAGACGGCATCCATTTGAGCTAATGGTGGCCGACACACTCTCAATGCCAAAAGGAAAGGGAGGCATCACCAAGCTAGGGATGTGGATGGATGTCTACGCGCAGAGACTGTGGGTGACAAAGCTGAGGTCAGCAGCAACCGGAAGAACATCAAGAAAGAGCTATGCCGACATCTGCGACCTCTTCACGGCGGCGGAGACACTGATGACGGACGGAGGCCCAGAGTTTGACAACAAGGACCTGAGAGATGAGTGCACAAAGCGAGGGACAAAGCTGGAGATATGTGCGGCGTACTCCCCGTGGATCAACGGTCTTCTGGAGGGGACAAATGCCATACTCCTCAACCGACTGAAACGAATGTGCGCGCCAAACCTAGGCGAAGACGAGTACAGCTCAATGGACCTCCCAGCCAACTGGCCCAACCATCTGGACGCGGCAATTCGCTTCATCAACGACAGGATCCTACCCAACCTAAAGTATTCACCAAACGAGCTACTCCTGAGCCTGATCATTAACACGAAGCGAACACCAACAGAGACGATAGTAGCGGAGCCAACGCCAGAGGAGGCGGGGGTCCACATGGCGTTTGCGGAACAGCAGCGCTTTGACGGCTACGCCCAGATTGTCGAGCATGGGGATCGCCGCAAAGCCGCGTTTGACAAACGGGTCAGAGAGCGACCACCCCACGAAGTCGTCTTGAGAGCAGGAGATCTGGTCCAGGTATACAGAAGCGACTTGGACTACACATTCCGAACGGATAGGAAGATGGTACCGAAGTTTTCAGTACCAAGGCGGATTGTCAGCCGAAACCAGAACTCATACACCATAGAGACACTGGAGGGACACCCAATACCAGGCAGGTTCAGCTCGAGGAGGCTACGGCTGTTTGTGCCAAGGGGAGGAACAGAGCTGGCAAAGGAACAGGCCACAATAGAGGAGGAATGGAGGCGGAGAGAGGACATTGAGGACATCGTCGCAGGGAAGGGGGAGGAAGAGGGAAACCAGAGAGAGGAGGACAACAGAGCGGGATGGGCTACGCCCAGATTGTCGAGCATGGGGATCGCCGCAAAGCCGCGTTTGACAAACGGGTCAGAGAGCGACCACCCCACGAAGTCGTCTTGAGAGCAGGAGATCTGGTCCAGGTATACAGAAGCGACTTGGACTACACATTCCGAACGGATAGGAAGATGGTACCGAAGTTTTCAGTACCAAGGCGGATTGTCAGCCGAAACCAGAACTCATACACCATAGAGACACTGGAGGGACACCCAATACCAGGCAGGTTCAGCTCGAGGAGGCTACGGCTGTTTGTGCCAAGGGGAGGAACAGAGCTGGCAAAGGAACAGGCCACAATAGAGGAGGAATGGAGGCGGAGAGAGGACATTGAGGACATCGTCGCAGGGAAGGGGGAGGAAGAGGGAAACCAGAGAGAGGAGGACAACAGAGCGGAGGATTGGAGGGATGGGGAGAGCACGGACATAGAGAACGCCGACAAGGAGGAGGAATTCTTTGACGCGGAGGACAGCGACAATGAGGACGAGCGGGATAGGACAGCGGTGGGATAAGTGGTGGGTGCACGCAACGAGGGCGTTGCGCATATGTGAAGGGGGGCACATGTGGTAGTGACCACAGCAGCAGGACAACTCAATACATTAGAGACTATGTACACACTACACATAGTAGATACGACACGGCTCGCTTAGACGTAGACAGCAAGTAGACAGATCACGTAGATACAGTACAGCTCGCTTAGATAGATGGACCGCGTAGATAGAGCCGGCCACCGGGCCGGATCGGTGGCTGTGCGAGGCTACCTCTTCGAGGCCTCGCTGGAAGCAATACAACAACTCATCACCTCGCATTTATTGCGTGTCTGGCCTGGGCCAATTCGGACTACTCCACCGCATGTTCTGGTGATTCAACTTTTTCTTGACAAAATTTGCACAGCCTTTTATCTCGTTCAATGTAGGGACATCGGTGTTCTGCATATCGAAGGCGCTCAAGGGCAAGGGGGTGGTTTGAAAGGATCATCCCTGTGAGTGACACTCTATGCTCATGGTGGGCCACTTGTGAGTAGTGCCTTAGTAGTAGTGTCCTCTGTTCAAGTCCTTTTCCCTCTTGTTGTGGTTCCAATCTTTCATATAGTAGATACAGTTTTGGAGAGTTGTCAACACTGCTCTAGATTTTCTTAATCATCCCTATTGTTATTGATTTCCTCAATTGCTCAACACCATCCTCGTCAACTGTGGAAAAGTTGGGGCAGATTGGTGACTGAGTCTGGGTCTAGTTGGGAGATGACATATCTTAGATCCATTATCCATGAGTGGCCCTCATTATCAAGTGTGATAGAGTCTTCAAGGGCTTTCCGAGCAAGTCGTTCATTGGGCAGTGCAATAAGGTATTTGTACTAGCGAGATTTGATTTCAATGTTATATGCACAAACGTGCCTTGTTCTATTCGTGCTATGCTACCTACCGCGAGATGATCTTGCGCTACCCCTGGACCCCTGGACACAAAGGAGTGGTGTTTCGAGGAGGAATGATCCCTCGGGACTCCTGTCAGTCGCAAAAATTGAAAGTAAAAGGGCGGAAGGGTGTACCTTGTTACTCCCCCCTGCTTTGCTTTTCAAGTTAAGTGCGCCGGGGGGAGATGGAGGCGGAATGTATGGTAGTATATCTGCCCGTAGCATACATCTATTACAGCGTGTATGTAGTACGAGCCCCAGTTGTTCCGCTGGGACCCCATCCACTGGTTCTCTCTCTCTCTCTCTCATCACGGCTGTGCGCCGTTGTTTAACCCAGGCACGTTGTCACCTGAATGTTTCGATTTTCAGAGAAATATGCAACGGACTGTAATGACACAGACTAACTATTAGAGACAATCATCATTCCTCGAACCCGCTGTCATATAATTTCATCTTTTTGTCCCATTCATCCCTTGCCTCTCCTGGTTCGAAGACCTGGACTCTAAAAGGAGATTGCCTATGACGCACAAGCACCTCGAATGCTCCCCCATGCCGATCGCTTTCAAGATAGTCCCCGATTGCGGTGACAGCCTTGTAGTAGGCGGGAAGCTCTCTTGTGGTCATCCACTCAAATATGATCTCTACGCGTGGCCTTGGAGATGGCGGAGACCAGCCTGCGCAGAGAAATTTAGAACGGAGGAAGTGAACGATCGTTGGGTAACCATTGTATTCGTTTGGGGGTACCCTGACTTGGTCGAGCACAAGGACCTTGAGCCTTGGGACGTATTCACTAAGCGGCCGCAGCGAGGGTACACTCGCGTTTTCAATAGGTAGCGGATAGCTTCGCGACGTTTCGAATATGACACAGCGGCATAAATGAAGCTCGGTGACGGCGGGTGTCGCAATGAGGATGTCATGCAATGATTTCAGGGCAAGCTCTTCCGCAATGATACGGAGAGCCGTCAGTGACGGGAACGATAACGAAGCGAAAACTGTAGGAATATAACTCGTAGGAATATGAGAAAAGTGTTTCCTTGTCGCTAAGTAAATGACCATATGCCGCATGTTGGGCATCACTTGTTTCGGTCTGTTCAGATGACGAGAGTCCAAGTCCTCGAGATGAAATACCCCATATTGGAGATTGACGCATGCTTTCAGAAGGGATGGCCAATGACTCAACCCAGGACTATACTGGGCACAAAGACTTGCTGCGCTTAGGTGTGTTAGTTGGGCCCACGGGAAGAGCTTTATAATCTCAGGAAAACGGACATCTAAGCCCAGGGAGATGCGTCGCAAGGCTGGCGTTGGAGGGAAGATTGATTTGTTGTAGTTGTTTCCAACTCCTGATCCAGAAAGCGAAAGAGCCTCCAGGTATTGAAAAGGGGCCTGCGAATCGCAAATCATCCTCAAGGGTAGTGAGGTGAGTTCAAGAAATCGCGATGCTCGAAGGGAAGTTGATGCAAATAAGTCTTCGAAACTTCTATACCGGCCCACCCGATTGAACTTGCCGCTGTTGTTGAAGACTCTGATGTGGAATGACGGTGGAGAGGCACCCATGTTCTGCGTCCATCCGTCAAAAAACTTGGAAAACTGCAAGTTGAGTCCAGGGGGCCTTTTGTGATTTGGACCGAGCAGGCGCCGATCTTGTGTATCTGGTAAACTAAAGTGGAAGTCCGTCCAGAGTTGGGGTGTTTTGCTGGCAACATCTCTCCAAAGCGTACACACACGGCAGAGAAGTGAAGGCGCTATCTTGCAATTTGGTTGCAATACACTCAAGGGGTTTTCGGGGAGACAGTGTATAAATATCTTGCTGAGGATTTCGAACGGTAAGTCGTTCATTGGGAGGCCTCGATCGCGGCTGGGTTGAAATTGTAGATCGCCAACTAGAGAGAGGTAAAGGCATGGTACAACTCAAGAAGTCAGCCTTAATGGAGAGGACACGTACATTGAGTGCCGATCTGTATAATCAAATGGGATATGTTACATGAACATCTGTGCGCCTGGAACTACAATTGAGTAAGACGTACATCACGATTCTGCACCACGACATTGGCTCTAAGCGTGGTCATTGCCGCAGTTCAAGCTTTCAGTACTCCAATGCCTATCGAGAATCAAATCAAATCCATCGAACAGCAGACTGTGAAGCTAATCTGAAGTTTGTTCGACGTGATCGTCGACAGGATACATTCGGAGAGATTCGGAGCATTGCGGAAGTGTGAAGCCTAATCTAATCCAACTTCCGACAGCTGTACATACATCCTGCTCATTTGTTTTCGGTCAAGTGATACCTTGATACAAAGATGGCGGTAGTCAACTTTAAACAATTGACTTGGAGCATCACGCTTATGACCAGGCCTTGGTGAGTGAGCTGGCAGTATACGCCAATCGCACCCATCGTTTCAAAGACCGTATATGAACTCACATTGAGTTTCATAGTATATTTTAACCTTCACCTTGCTAGAATCTGAAATTCTCGTCCCCAAGGTCCACTTACTTTGCCCGGCTCAATAGGAATTGGTTGCAGATCGCTATGTTCTGTATAACGCACGATCGCCTGAAATGCATCCGCGTCCTCGTTGCTGAAGATTATCGTGTTATCACTGCACAAGCTGACAGGCCGACTGGGCACGACACTCCTTGGCACTCTTTGAGCTTTGAGCTTCACTTAAAGAAGGCTGATAGTTTAGAGCCTGGTTTCAGACACCTTTAAAGCTCACTTGGTGAATATACAACGATTGAGCAGGGTAATGGCGAATTGGAGTGGGTGCACTTTGCCAGACTTTGGCCTACATCTTTGATGATATCACTGAACCACGAAGTGGCCCACATGCTAGTGCCACAGTTGCCGTTAGTCACTCTAGCCGGGTTTTGGGGCAATTACCGGCAATTCACTGAGCATGACGGGTATGACTCCAATCAAACTTGAATCAAACTCCAATACTCATGTTTTTTCATATAGTGTTACATGATCCTCATTGTTATCAGAAAGAGTCTCTGGTATATTGGCGGACATAGGCATGTGTATGGCGAGCTGGAGCCGATGTCGTGAAATCGATGATGACGATGAACGGGATAGGTGGCAACCTGTGAAGGCTGTAGGCATAGTCTTCACTTGGAGCTCGGCTTCATACTGCTTACTGATTTACATATGTCTAATAGTTACTGGCTCAACGCTACTCTGAAGGACTTCGTCGCCTACGATGTATTCGAGGCCAAATCTCTTCTCAGGAATCGGAATTCCATGCGCTCCCTTATGCATCTGTCGAATTATTACCTTTGGCTCACTCCCCTCTTTCATTCATCGTCATGAAGGTGTTGTGGAGGTGTCTTTTAACCTTTGAAAGTGGAGCAAGCTTATTTATTGGGACTTGCGGATGACCAATGTCGACTGCTCTGCTGTCTAACCTATCAATGCGGTGTGAGAGTTCTTCGATTGGCTCCACAAATTTCTCCCCTTTGCACTATACCTAATCTGGTTTTCCTGTTACGAGATTCAACTAACAACAGGATACAGCTGGCTCTTCAAAAAGCTCCATGCGAATGCGACTTTTTTGCCTCAAAGTTGCAAGACCAGCTCGCTTAAATACTCACTCCATACAACTCATGTCCGTATACTCCTCGACATCGACTGTCATTGGTAGCAGCCCCGAACAACAATGCCGCACTGCAAAGTGGGTCAATCAAACCTCAAACCACACTCTGGTAGACGCGTTCACACCCTCCGGCACCCATAAGAGCAGCCGCTACCGCGAGGGTCGCCAGCACCATGTGCATGCAATTTCCAGTCAAAGGACCGCACCATATGAAGGCTATCTGCCGTTCAAACAATCCGTTGGATACTCTCAGTATACCCCGGCATCACCTTTGCGCCACTATAATAGTGCGCAAACATCGCCTACGTATCCCTACGGCAACGTACCTCCTCCACCGTCGCCCCATTATCGTACGCATCGAGACCACCATCGTTCCGATTCTCGGTACCATAACGAGGGATCTAGCTCCGCCAGGCCAACGTACTCTCGACGTCGATCTAAGTCATGGGATCCATCTGTTTCGCGGTCTACGTCCAGCTCCAACCGCACTTACGAAACGGTTCATGCTTCCGCTCGCCATACCACGGTGCTGAAGCCAACTTCGCAGCCCGTTGTGGTGCCATTGGATGAGGGAAGGGGTGGATATGTAGTTGTCCCGCCACGTGGACGGGAGTTGAAGGTATTTGTAAGTCGTTTTTGCATCCCAGATCATAACCGGAGGGTGACTGAGTTTGCGGTTCAACAGGACATGCGCAATTACTCGATCCCTAAGACAGCCCCACGCCAATCGTTCTTCAAACGTTTCACAGCAGGCTTCATGTCGAATTCTGATTCTTCATCAAAACTCCAAAGAAGGAGAAGAGACAGCTATTGAGTCGGGAGTGTACCTTTTACCTGTAGATCGCTACGTTTTCTTTCTCCGGCATTATCGCCAGCATTATTGTTCTTGTTCTTTCACGTTGGGGGGTTCGCGAGTCTTACAACTACAGTGTATTATATTTGCGTATGGAAAACTCTGCCCCGAAGAGACATAAGTGTGCTACAGATAAAGGCGAAACAAGGGTAATCGGGTACTTTGGTCCGCTGTATATTGAGTTTCCCTCCTCAGGCTAACCTTGTCGGGCCCCGAGACGAGCCGAGCGTCGAGGCGTGCCACTAGACCTGTCCTCATCTCGAATGGCGCTGGCTCTACCGCGGTTCGGAGGGGTGCGGGCGGTGAAGTTATCCACGTTGGCATCTTCACATACCTCTTCCAAGAGAGTTGAGAGCTTAGCACGAACGCCATTATTGCACTGTCTGTTTGAAGGCTCAGCAGCAGCTGACCCGGATGGTGTGCGAGGACCGCATGGAAGGAGCCAGGTGTGCTCGAGCGCTTCCGTCAAAGACATCCGTTGGCGAGGGTCGTTGCGCAACAGGTGCCGAACGAATTCGATTGCTAAAGACGATCTTGAGACGGTTGAGAGATGGGTAAACCAACCACTTACCTCCGGGGGTAACATTGCTCGCATAAAGCGCACTCCAAAGAATGGTGTGTTCCAGAATTTCATTCCTATCGGTGAATGGGGATGCGTTGGCGAGCCTGATGGGCGGATTGATTTAACAAGCCGAGATACAGACGAAAAGAAGAAACTGACATGCCAAAAACGACAACGCCGACACTCCAGCTATCAACAAGATTATTATATCCATTGCGGTTGTTTTGTTTGAAGACCTCGGGCGCCATGTAGACACGAGTCCCGCATAATGTCTGAATATAGTTAGAGGCAGAATGTATGATGCTGATGAAGCGTTGCGACTGACCTTCAGCCGTGTTGCATTGTCAAAGACCTTCGCTAACCCAAAGTCAGCCACTTTTACTACAGGAGGGTCGTCCTTGGTCAACAGGATGTTCTACATGGTGATCAGCTATTGGTGCAGGAATATCAAACAAAACACACACCTCCGGCTTGATATCGCGATGGGTGATGCCCAGAGAATGGACATACTATAAGTTGACTCAGTTCTTGTTCGTAGAGAGGCTGAGATTATTCTTACCGCCAAAGCATCACAAATCTGGTAAGTGATATGCTTCGCAATTGTCTCGGCTGAGGATTACAGTGAGATGATAGCACAGGTCTAACGTTCAGGTACTCACAAAGTCCACCTCGCTTGTACGAGTATTCGAACAAGTTTCCTCCCTCCGCAAGCTCAAGTACAAGATCTGACGGTTCTAATCAATAATCCACACAACTGATTGAGAAAGATCGCTTACTGATGTCGTTGTTGGCTTGAAAGTAAACTTCGTGAAGTGCACAAATATTAGGATGGTTAAGCTTCTCCAATATACTAATCTCTCGAGCGAGATTCGCGCTCGTTGAGTCTCCGTTATGTTGACGAAACTTCTTTTCTTGTATCATCTTGACAGCGAAAACATGGTGAGACGACCGGTTTATGGCTTTCCTGACGGTCGCATAGGTACCCTCGCCCAACACGCCTCCTACTAGGTAGTAGACATGGATGCCGTCAAGGCAGACATGGGCTGCAACATGGTGGAATTTGAATCCTTGGATGACAGTGATTAGATAAAGAACGGAAGAGACATCTCGAAACTTACTATAATCTGAGATGCCACCATTATAGGACGTTTGCATAGGTATAGGGGTTCCGAACGCGATCTCGTCTTCGTGGTGAATTATACGAGTTCTACCGTAGCCAATGCTTTCTCCGTTAATCTATGAATAAATCATTTAGTAAAACCGAATCTAGAGTAAATGAGGAATGACTTGCAAAGGTACCGTTAGCGGAGTGATCGTGAATGAGAGCAGTGGACTGGGCGTTCTCTCCGCCATCCCAGACAAGAGTGCAGTGTTCGTTGCCTTTGAACGCGTCATTGTTGTGGCCATGAACGACGTAGAAAATGGTCTACTCACTAATGATCGGTCCGGGAAAGACGACGTCATTCGAGGCAGGTGCTCTGCCGATTGTGTAACGCGGTCGAATCTTCCAAAAATCGAGCCTCGCAAGGGCAGGGTTGAGCGGTTGAAGATATCCCCAAAGATGAGCGTCAATAGACACATCGAGCAGCTGTGAGGCTTGTTGCGTCTGCTGGAGCTCGATATCGTTTGATCCTCTCGAATCTTGGGAGCCGTGCGCGTCTTCACCGTAAACCATGCTGTCGTTATAAGTATCCATGAATATCTGTGAGGTGTGGGTCAGGTTGATAAAAGTTGTGTTGGGTTATGAGCAGGAGGAGGGTGGCTTTATACTGACGCGTTTCAAAGCCCGATGAGTGGCCCGTCGCGCTTTGCCAACCAGGTGCGGGCATCCGGGCAAAGCAAGGTCAAAGCGTTCTACCATTGACCATTTGTCCAAAGCGATGTTTGCACGCAAAAGGACAATATATGCACAATTGGGCCACAACTTGGATAACGTACGATGTGATTCGGGGTGGGCGTTGACAACTTGAAGCAGGGTGGTCACGATACCACCGGCGCCTCCTTCGAGGCGGAATCACCGGAGTGTGTACCCTCGGAGACATGACAAAGTTACTTGAGAATCGTGCGTGCAGTCGTTAGAAAAGCATGAATTCTCAGGATCCGCCTAAGGAGTTGTGGGTGACACACTTATTTGGAACCAGAGAGAGAGAGAGAGAGAATTCATGTGGCCAAGACAAGTTCGAGGGACCCTGAAAATCCGGCGAACAAGTAAACGCCAAGCCAAACATAGCATCACAGTCCGATCAAGGTCAAGTTATGGCAAAGTTGGGGCAAAATTGAGCAAAATTGCGGGTTCCACACCTCATCAGACTCGACTCATGCCTCCCACAAACTGATTGGCGTTGAGGTCCGAGATTTCCGGGAGCCAACGATGAGCTGAACTCGAAAACGAGAGCGAAGTGGATACGTATAGCCCACCAAGGTTCGCTGATCTTGGTGTTGTCCAGGGTGTTGGCAAGGACATGCGGCATCCGTGGACGACAGGGAAGAATAAAATACGGCCATGCAGAGAGTATAGAAAGACATCAATAACGCAGGAAGGTTGTACGAGAGCAGTGAAAGCCCGGCGTTGCCGGAAGATTCCGGTGATGTCATTGACAGCGTGAGGCTGAGTTGTTGTCACCGTCAACCTGGGACGACGTACAACGACCAGTAGCCAAAGGTATAGCAAGGTGCATGTAGATTTTGGCTGATTTTGTCTTGGTTGGGAGTTCACCACACAAATTGCAAGGCGCTCGGTATACGATGAGCCCTCTCAGGAACGTCATTGGCGAATTCTATAACGCTGTATACCGATGATCAATGCCCCGCATACTCTCGTTGCTGGAGGAACGTTTCACAATGCAGTTCGTGACGTAGAATGTTTATGGATCCCAGTCAAGTGAGGTTCTGCTTTTACTATTGCCCAAGGTCAGCCGAGCTAAGCGTGCGTTGTTGCGGAACCGTCAGGACTGGAGAAACTACACGCTTCAATAGCAGAAGGTGCATTCCATAACTCTGGGGAACGCTTCGACCCATCCAAATGCCACCCCGGAACGCGTAACACTATTCTTACGAAGATTATGGCTTGGATTGGAGACGACCTAGAACGGAAATCCTTCATCCTGTGGCTATATGGTCCTGCTGGTGCTGGAAAATCAGCGCTTGCTCAGACTATCGCCGAGATCTGTCAGGAGAAAGGAGTACTAGCCGCCAGCTTTTTCTTTTCCAGAACTGCCGAGCGGCGAAACACCTACAAGCACCTCATTGCGACGATCGTTTACCAGCTCACTCTGTCCATACCGCCTCTACGGCCCCCCATAGATGACATGATGGAAATCAATCCTTCCATCATGACTCGCTCCACTGAAGCTCAGATACAATCCTTACTCATTGAACCTCTTACCGCATTATCCATCGCTCCTCAGGGTCATGCAGATAGCTGGCCACGCATGATCATTGTTGATGGCCTTGACGAATGCCAAGGTCAAGAAGTGCAAGTGAACATTCTCAAGGCCATGTCTGCTGCGCTCGTGAAGAAAGGGCTTCCTCTCGTCCTCCCCATCGCGAGTCGGGCTGAGTGGCATATCACTCATGCATTTAACGGGGCTATCCTGAGATCGCTTACCCCTCCACTCGCTCTAGATAACACGTACAAGCCAGATGACGACATCCGTCTTCTCCTTCGGGATTCCTTCAATGAAATTAAACAATCACATCCTTTGAGGGAATACATATCGAAGGATTGGCCTAAGAAAGAGGACATGCAAGCTTTGATGAACAAGTCCTCCGGTCAATTTATCTATGCGGCCACTGTGGTGAGATACGTGACATCACTCCGCCATCAACCTCCGGAGCGTCTCGAGGTTGTTCTCAAGCTCACACCGCCTCCTAATAACAGTGGTAATCCATTTGCTCAGTTGGATGCCTTATACATGACTGTTTTCTCCTCGGTTGTGGAAATCGAAGCCGCGTTGCGCATTTTGCGGTTTTGCCTTACACCGGAGAATGATTTCGATGTCGCACAGTACGATCCAGCGGATAAACCAGCGACCCCTTCGTCACTATGGCCACTGCTTCGAAAAGAGAGACGACCGTTACATACCCTCGAACGCAATCTAATGCTCCGTCCTGGAGACATTCAACTATACCTCTGCGATCTGGTCTCGTTGGGAAGCCCGGAGGATAAGCGCCGTGTATTCCTGCACGCTTCACTGGGTGACTTTCTACTGGATGGTCGCCGGTCCGGCCAATATCACGTCAATATCAGTGAAATCCATGCAGACGGTGGCGAGTGTTGCCTGCACCATCTAGCCAAACCTAGTGCGTGAAGAATGTGATCTGCTGCCATTTGCCTGACACAGATATGCGGGCCTTGGGTACTATGCCGAAGCGTCGATCCACAGCAGGTTGTGACGAAGACAACCAGTCCCTTCTTAACTGTCTATCATACCATTGTAGATTGGCCGCTCCATCCCCGGCGCTCCGTCAAGCCATCATGGAAGTGGACTTCACCAGCTTCTTCGAGAGGTTACCCTCGAACCTTCCTTTCGATGGTATTCGCTTTATCCCGTTCAAGCGAGTTGCATAAAATTTCTATTGTGTGTCAAAAAGGTGGTAAGTCGAATTCAACTACTGAAAAATTACGTTCATTGCTGGGACTATCTGACCACGACGACATTTTTCTGCTACTCAGGGGTGGCCCGACGCAGATCTAGCCCACGCCAACTTTCTGGCATCTTTCGACCAGTTCCTCAGATCCCAGATGGAGCGATACCATACCACCCGCGCTCGTCGATCTCCTCACCTTATTCGTTTTTGCCAAAGACAATCCAGAACCTTTCAACCGGTCTTCGAGTCACGACATATCGCACCTCGAGTTTCACGCGGTTGAAACTGTTCTTCTCGGGATGCGCTACACAGATGACAATCGAGGATTTCTCATTGACCAAACCGGTCTGCGTATCCAGAATTGCTTTTTTTACCAAATCCTGGGTCTTCTCGCATTTGATGACTATGACTTCTACTCGCTCATCTACAAATTCTCAGAGGATATGGAAAGATTGGGGGAATACGCTGTTGACGGTGGGAGATATGCACTTTTGGCTCTGCGATGCTTGAAATACGTCGAACGATACCGGTAAGCAGTCAATACTACTCATTGCTTTATCCGCAATACTCGGAGCATGATGTGACATCTTTCAATAGAAGCAAAACTCTATCAAGCAGCAACGAGTAGATCTATTTCGACGAATATTCCGCGCTGCGCGTGGAGGACATGCACGACTGCGCCTATAGGGTGTGCATGAAGTTTGTGCCCTATCTCCTGAAGGAGTCAGAACAGTCCGAGGAGCTGTTAGCTCAGTCGTACCAATTTGATTTCTCGATGTTGAATGGTTCTGGATTCCGCGGCCTGGATATCATGTCAGGTAATTATTCGAATTTATACGTCTCTGTTTCGTTTCAACATAATCAGATGAACAATAGAATATGTCCGAAGCGCTCCGCTACTCATATATTGTACAAGCAGTCTTATAGAAAGGGGGGACGGATTTTGAACACTCTAGAGATGAATATGAGAGGATGCATTGAAGAAAGCTGAAGAAATCTTCCGTGCTTGGGAAGAAGGAGATCGATACTTGAGTCGAAGAGGTTTCTCATTTCCGTACATTCAATATCCTTCTACTTATAAACATATTCAGCCAATCGCTAGTTTTGTCGATAGATATGGTGGAAAATAGATCAATTTAAAGGACAATGCGGTTTGACAAGCGTTCCAAGCCCGCCTGAAAAAGTATCACTGAATATGAGTATTGTCGTACCATAGCTTTGGGAATTCCGGATCCCTTACACAAGTCCTCCAGAAGATAGAGACACAGATACCACCCTGGAAGTACAGTCGCAACCTCCAGGTAACTCCAGAACACAGATACGGTCTTCGTCACTCCTGACACATCCGCAAGTCGAAAAAAGGGTTGGAACTGGAGAGAGAGAGAGAGAGAGAGAAGACCAATATTGGGGTCCCAGCGGAACAACTGGGGCTCGTGCTACATACACACTGTAAATACCAACGATGAATGGAGAGGGTTGTGCCCGAGCAAGTTAGCCTCTGCTGGAGAACCTATGACAGTGGAGAGATCCGAGCCGGTGCCCCTGATAAACGAGCCAGGAGAGCCAAGTGTCGAACCAGAACGATTATGGGAATTATTCACATTCGCTCGGAGCGTACGCGTGCCAAAGTGACCGATGACCAGATCACAACCGAAGGAGAATTGAAATGAATGAATCAGAACTCCGGCAAGCAAGAGAAGCCAAGCTCGCCATTCCAATCAAAACATACACTCGCGCCATGCCCTTCTTGCCCATCAGCACGCATACTCCTTCACCCACGTCGCCGCCACCCACCTCTCATACGAGTCGCAGATGTTTGCTGAACGACACAGCTCGCCCTCACCAGGACGCCGCATATCACTGACGAACAAAATTTCGGCCCTGGGAGCTAAACTCGGCCGAACGCTAAGCCACAGCTCAGACTCACCGTCGCAGAAGAGTGAGGAATACGACTTCGTAGCGCCAATCCTGGCAAAAACAAGTGAGTATTCGCTTTTCCTTGAGTAATGTGGTATTTTCGGGGGCGAGATGGTGGTTGGGAGCAAGATTGGGAACAAGAGATAAGAGAGATAAGCACGCCAAAATTTGCTTCTCTTATCTCTACCGCTGTGCCGCCCTTATCTTATCTTCGCTCCTTCTTGTCTCTTGCCTTCCATTATCTCTATCGCGCGCCCTTGGAGAAAATCGTGATGTTTCCTTGAAAAAGCTTGGAAAAGGGGAAGACAATTCTTAGGACACTTTATCGACGTTCGGTCTGTCGGACGACGAGACCCGAAATGGAACTCTCTCTCTCAGAGCTCCTGTGACTCTTGCTTTTGCCTCTTCTCTCTCATTCATCCAATTTGCTCTCTCGACATCATTAACAACGATAATTATGACAGACAACGACCGTTCTGTATCTCGTGGCCGTGAAGCATTTGTACGTCCCATCGTTTCTCAATTATTCAGCCGCAATCGATCTTAGTCATTCTCATCTCGTCGACCATCCAGCAATCTACAGGCCGAGGTGGACTCGGAAACATTCGCCAAACCTCGCTCTCGCGAGACGCCAGACCCGATTCTGGTCCAGATGATTTCTCCATTACCCGCGGCCGCGAACCGCTCTCCAGCCCCACCCAGGTATGGTCTCCCCCGTCGTCCCCATCGATCCCCGCTGATCTCGACTAATAACACGCACAGAAGGTGTATTCTACAGGCAGAGGGGGCGCAGGAAATATCCGATCTCCATCGAGGGACGTTAGCAAGCCGCCAGCCGTCGAAACCGTCAACGAGGACGACGTCATCAAAGAGTATAAGGCCTCACAGGAGGGCGCTGCGGTAAGTTAATTTTCTCCTCATCCTTCTATCAAGAACCAAGAGGCCAAATTGGCTATGACAGTTCTCCACAGGCCGCGGCGGGCTAGGCAATATCGACCGTTCACGCTCGCGCGAACCCACCAACAAGCCAGTATACTCCACCGGGCGCGGCGGGGCTGGGAATATCAAATCCGGTGACGGGGGCCACGCAGAGGCTATCGATGAGGACGAGCGCAGGAAGTATAGTACCGCAAACGAGGGCTTGTATGTCATTTTTTCTGCTCTGTCTTTTTGTGCTGCGCGCTCATGTTGTCATATTTGCAGCCATTCTACGGGGCGTGGCGGTGCGGCCAACATAACGTCCGCGCCAGAACCTGCGGTGGAGCGCGCTATGCATGTCTCTCATAGGGAGTATGAGTCTACGGGTAGGGGTGGGGCAGGTAACATTGTCAAGGACAGGTCTGCTTCGCGTACCAGGGGTTGATCCTTTCCTTCCTCCTCACCAGGCAGCACGTCATTCGATTAACCCCTCGTTGCTCCTTCTCTTCAAGTTCCCATTTTCTTGAATATCTTTCCATCACTTACGGCCTATCACAACGAATAAAGTACGAATACCGGAATCTGTACTCACTATCAAATACTCTGTTCTTCCTCTTCAACTCGGAATGTATTCTCTCATTCATTCACTTATCCCCTATTTGATGCATTTGCTCCTTCGACCGTCTCATGCTTTTACCACCTCTTTCCATGATCAGTATCTCAAGTGTGTCAATGAGCATCTTATCACCTTCAGAAATACGTTATCGTGGCCACCGTGGCTAAGCTATTTCGGCGGCTCGTAGTCTGGGAGTACACCGAGGTCGTTATTCAACCAAATTAGTCATTCTAAGGGATTAACAGGCTTTGGCACACCTAAACATAGAATGGCACTCAAATCACACAGTTATTGACCCAGGATCGACGGAAGCGCGCAAAATTCACATCGATTTCTGAATCATGACTCTCATTCATGAAATTATCCCTAAGGGTATTTCTATGAAACCTTCTCGTATTCACGACGGGGATTGTTTAGCAGCGGGATTTGGAAGAAAGTTCTTCAAGATCCAAAGATGGCCATCAAAAGACCAAATCTTTATGACGCCAATCGTGAATTGTAAGGCAAATAAGGCCGCCGCACTGGCCACGAAGATTTTATTCACGGAGAGCAGTGCAGCAATAAAGATCCCTATGTGGAACTCTCGGTTGACAAATAGTGTGGAGAGGCAAGTGTGTCCTTACCGGCGGCAAAAACTATGGTCGACAATCCGATGGCGAGCATTGGCCACGAAACCAGAAAGAGAACGCAACACAAGCGTGCGCGTGATTTTGTAAGGTCCTGTGTAGGGTACGCGTACGGCAATCAGCTATTCAATGTTTCCCACATGTATCGAGCGCTTACTTTAAGAAAATAATCCATCCGCAATGAACTAAGGACAACAACTTGGATGGTCCCCTCGAAAAGGCCACCTAGGGCAAAAGCGAACGAAAAAAACAGACAAACATATGGAAATGGAGCGAGCCAGTTGATAGAGTTGATAGGGGGATCTGTTGATAGGAATACGGCAGTGGTGGCAAGAAGCAGCCCGCCCTAAATTATCCAATGAGCTGTGGTGAGCACATGACGCTCGATCGACGAACCACAATGTTCGTGGTACCAGTCCTTGCAGCCATATTGGTGATTGTTGCCTTGAATGCCATCTCCGAGCCCTCTCCACTATTGCATGTGTTCCAGATGTCGTCCAGTGTTGATTGTCCGAACGACGCCGCGCATAGCATCTGGAACAAGGTGGCTTTGATGCCCGAGAATAGTCGCAATCCTTTGGGTCTGGGAGTCTTCCAATGGGGCGGCATTTCAAGTCGGACGACAGCCATGGTGTCGCAGACGGCAGTATGCTGGGAAGCTTATTCAGGTGATCTCAAGAGACTTATATGTCGTGCTTGCCTGTCCCTGGAATCTGCCCAGCGCGTCCCCTCGCATACCGTTTCCATACAATTATCTGACCATTACTTCACCCTTGCACAATTCGGTTACGACTGAATTAGAAGAAGGGAGTACAGCTGTATTCAATCCTGGACAGCCGTTATTATGTCAGAACAATGTATGTTCCAGGACACCTGTCGTCGACCTCGTGTGTAAGGCATGTTGATCTTCATGGGTGACTAACTCATTCTATCTTCCTCAAGTGATTAGTCGAAGATTCAAACGAAGATTGCTGTGTCTGCTGGAGTCTGTCAGCGCACACCTCTAACAGAGTTGAGAGGGTCCTAATTGATTCCATAACCAGCCCGTTCATAATATTCTTGGATCCATTGTTTAATCCATGTTCGTCAGCACGCGTCTACCACTCTCCACTTGCCTACCATGATCCCAATGACAAGGAAAGCGGCATCTCGCAGTTCCGTCTGCCATTTATAAACCCTTCAGGAGTGCCTCGGGACCGTCTCCAAGCTTCTTAAAACTGGGGAAAATGGCCTCCGATATGAAATCCAGCAGAGCTACTGAACGCCCACAGTGTTGTCATTGAGCTTCTTTCCCATGTTGGGGGCCTGGAACGAACGATTGAAAGGCGCCATGAGAATTTCACAAAGATATCCAACCTGTCGACAACTGCTGCCGCCACTGCAATCTTGCTAGGAAAACCCAATACGGCGTTAGAGTGGCTGGAACAAGGCCGCTGCATCGTTTGGGGTCAGCTTAACAACACTGTTGGACAATCTGCGACTGTATGATCCAAAGCTGGCCGAGGAATTGTTAGCAGTTTCAAAGGCGCTTGAGCGCGCTGGTTCCCAAGGGCCTGATAGTAGCTTAATGGACAAAGTCTTTACAGAGGACGAGGCAACGAAACATGCCAAACTTGCGCAGAGATGGGATCAACTTCTTGAAAAGGCGATATTCCAGACTTCGAGGATTTCCTTCGACCAGTACCATACTCTAAACTCTTGCGACATTTACCAAGGTCTGGAAGGGTGATCATCAATGTAACCGAAAACCCTTGCGATGCACTCGCTCTCGCCTCCGGCACCAACACGCCACATTACATCCCACTCAACAAGTTTTCGTACAAACAAGCGGAACATATACGAAGTCTCTTGCAAGTGTATCTTTCATCTCATGGAGTTCGTAGTCGAGGAGATGCACCGGACATGCGTGGCATGCGTTATGTGACTACCAGTGGCAGTGATATTCATGAAGTTCTTCAACAACTGTGGCTCCGTGTTGCGAAACCAGTCCTGGACGCTCTTGGTATCTTTTCTATGGCCCGGCAATTGCGAAGGATTTTCTATACTAATATCTTGGGTCACGGAACCTCTCAAGGTGGAAATGAATCGGACGGAGCGGGCACAGCGCATGCGATTCATTACGCAACGCGGTGCATTCGCGAGCGCCTCGGCGACTCACAGGGATCTCTCCTGATGTGGGTTCCGTACGTTCACATGGCCTGTGAGCTCTTTGAATGGTTGTGCGGTGTCGACTTGATCGAATGATTCTGAAGTGATTTTATACACTCTTTCAAACCATTGATTCTTGAGATAGAGGGAAATTGTCATCTTATTCCGAAAGAATGGATACCTCGTATTGAGGCCTTTCCCAGAAAAGATCGAGGTCAGATCTATCATCATGTGAAGGCCCAGCTTGGAATCTGAATATACTTAATCCAAGCCAAGGAAGCAAGTAAATACGTTGTCATTCTATTTTTAGATTGCTTTTCGTAGATCTTGTGTCGATCCCATTTTGTGAAAACGGACTCATTGTACACGAGGCATTCTCGAACTCAGCCTCACAAAATGTACTCAACTGCTTCAAGTTTGAACAAGTAGCCTATCTCGAAAGGCGTGCGTCCGACTGGAGTGACGCCGTTTGTGGCGCCATCACCGCCAAGCGGCCAAACTCTGATAAGTTGAGCGGTACGGAATTATAAGTATTGAAAATTCCAGTAGACACACTATTATTCTCGCATCCCGCTAGGCTTCCTCGTCACTGGAGGGACGGTGAGACCACGTGTTGAAACGTTGATGCCTTGGCCGGTGCTGCAGCATGCGACCACGGGTCACATGTATTTCTCTTCCAACATCTTCAATGGTCCCTCACCTGTCCCTCACAGTTCTTTTGCCTTTATTTCTTCCACCGCTGCCCCTTTTCGCTCTTTGAAGAATCCTCGGAGAAGAATCCTAATGGGTGCAACTCAGGCACCGGACCCTAACCTTAATTGGTAACAATGGTTTCCGTGCCACCAGCACAATACCAACTTCATACCAACACAATACCAGAACAATGCTCTGCTCTTGAGACCTTTGTCGGGTAGGAATGCATTTCCAGGAAGGTATGTTTCTTTCTTTACTTCCAACCTCTTCGAAATGTGGATCCTGACTCGCATCCGATCACCAGCAATGCCTGATGATTTGTACTACGACTACAACCACGAAAACCAGTGCGTATCGCTTTCTTTTCGTTCTTGATTGTTCTCACCAACGCTTTCATGTAGATTTCAGCCAGATACACCAGACACCTTCTTTGCCCAAGTCCAACCGCTAACTTCTGACTCCGCACACACTCCCCCTTCACCTATCACATTTGCCAAACCTAATCGCAAAAGTCTCATTAAACGACCCTCACAATCCAACTCAACACCACTTAGGCGCGGGAGTACCAGCACCGCCCACACCCATGGGCCCACCGGCCACATCCGACGTGAACGCGAACGGGCGCTAGCCAACACCCCGCGTGATACCCTTATCCAACTGGTCATCCACAAGGAGTACGAGGCCAAGGAATCGAAAAAGCTGCTCCATGCCGCTCTTGTTCAACTTGACTTGGAGGTGAAGAAGTTGGCACATGCAGAGACGCGTGCTCGGGCGCTGGAGGAGGAGCAGCAGTCCCAGGGCGTCAAAATAACCCAGGCGGTGATCGAAGCACAGAAGGAGGCGGCTGTCGCAAAGGAAGAGGTCGGTTTATTTAAACTACAACTGGATAACTCGCACCGCGACTTGTAAGTGGTCCAAAAATGCACTCTTCAACGACTCATCATCATCTAGGGAAAGGGTCAAATCCGTCGTTCGTGCAATCGAAGTCGAACGCGACGACGCGGATAGAGCACTCGTTCGTGCTCGTACCACCGCTCGTCAACTCAAGGAGCAGGCAATTCTCATCCAAGCTCGAGAGGAAGGCCGTCGGGAAGGGTTCGAAGAGGGCTTGCGCCAAGGCAGAATCATACATACAGATTCCGCCTTTATTGAGGCTTCTCCCCGAGTCCGGAAAGCTTCGCTCGACTCCCACCCTGCACCCAAAGCCTCTTCTCGAAAAGGCCACCGATCGTCCAGCGGTGGTAACCCACCAGCGCCGGCACCAGTCGTGGTTACCCAATCATCTCTGGAAGCCGATGCATCCAAATCCCAGATGCGCGAGATCGACGAACGCGAGAATCTGCGTATGGCCATGCAGTTGAAGGATGCTGAGCGGGAACGCGACATGGCGATTTCCAAAGGGAAGGATCTCGAACGTGACATGAGGAGGATGGAGAAAAAGTTCAAGGACGAGATGCAGCGCCAAGAGGAGAAGGAGGCTGATAGGTTGAAGGAGCTGGAACGCGAGAAGGAGAGGGTACGTGAGCGAGAGGAGACCAAGTTGCGCGATATAGAAAGAGAAAGAGAGAGAGAGAAGGACAGGATGGCCAGGGAGAGGGAGAGGGAGCAGTGGGAATTGCAGAAGGAGAAGGAACGATTGGAGAGGGCAAGGGAGGAGGAAATCAAGATGAAGGAACAACTAGAGCGGGAGAAGAGAGAGGTAGAGAGAGACCGTGAACGTGATCATCAACGTCATTTAGAAGCCGAGAGGGAAAGACAGAGGGAAAAAGAGCTCGAACGTGAGCGGCGACGAGAGGAAAGGGCTGCTGCTGCTGTCGCCACCGCGGCCGCCGTTGTCCCGTCACCTCCTTCGTCCATCAAGCAACCTCCCATCCCCTACCTCGCCATGGCGCCTCCGCCTAGCATGCCCACAGCCATCGTCATGCCCTCCGGTCCTTCCAACAACGGCACCAGCGGTGTGAACTACCTTAATCGCCAGGGCGTACCACGCACTGGCTCTTCTGGTTCGCAAAGAGCTCCCAATCGTCGCACTTCCGTAGGTTCCAGCTCCTCAGTGTCGACCATGCCCATCGACATCCTCCAATTCCCGAACGAAAGGGAAAGGGATCACGACGCGCTGAGCGTGATTCCCGAGGACAGCAGCGCGAGAGGCACGAGTCCGTCGATGTCGATCACGATGCCTGCTGTCCCGTCCTGGGTTACGAATCCGCCGATTGATTATACCAAACAGCCATACGATGGAGGCGCTGGCATAAACCGCGGAGGTGACGAGCGGCAATTTGGCGGAGTAGGCAACCCTTGTAAACCTTGCACTGCTGTCGCTAACTTATCCTTTTTCTGCGCAGCCTTCCAATGGACAATGGCAACAACAGCAACAACAACAACCGAGAGGCCAGCAGAATCCTTACCCTCACCATCGGCAGAATCCTGACCTTCTCAGCCCTGCTGTCCCACCTTTCGGCCCACGGAGAACGTCAAGCGGAAGCACAGGCTCTTACGAGATCAACATCGAGCCTCCTGTACGTATTTACTGCTCCTGCATCAAAAAACCTTTAGGATTATTGACTAACAACCTCCCTAGTCCCGTCCACCTTCAAGTCTTGGCCAGCAGGAAGTCGATGGTACAGGCATTTACCTCAGTCCCAACACCGCGCCAATCCCTCTTGCACCGCCTACCTCCGAGACGCCAATCCTCCCCGTGCTCCCCCGTCGCGTGCGACAGAATACGCCCGATATATCAACGCAACCTAATAGCCCTGTGATCCTCAGCGGACCCCTGCCAGAGGGATTCGTGCCTACAAATTTCAGAGACATGAATGGGGTATCGACGCCCATTCATCATAATGCGGGGTTACCCCCCATGATGATGACAGGAGGACCCGGCGGACCTCCCTTTAACAACACATCAATGCACCAGCCCGTGATACCAACACCTCGTGGGGGGCCGGCGCCGATCTACGGAAATCCGGTGGCTAGAGAACGGGAAAGGCAGAAGGAAAGAGAAAGGGACCGAAGTCAGCACCAGTCATATGGTATCGCCCCTCCGCCGTTCCCGTTCTCCCCCTCCGGTGGGTCCAACAGACCTGTCATCCCCTCGCCTCCATCCCAATCGGCAGGAGCATGGGGAACTTCGATTCAGCACCCTGGACCGGGCATGACACCGGTCAGCAGTAGTAGGGACCTGCCAGGTCTCGGTGATGGTGGTGTACCGGGGTACCCTGCCCCCTCGACTTCGGCGTCGGGTATCTCGATCTATGGACCACCTGCCAGTGGTGTGTATCAGCCCCAACCGCCCCATCCCATGCCAATGTCTGCCCTGTACCATGGACAGGAGGACGAGGACGATGATGGGTTTGATGACACCACTACGCAGAATACGCATATGAATGCGAGTTTGGGAAGAGGAGGGAAACCTGTCGGTCGGCGCCGATGATGAGTAGTGCGGTTAGGTGACTTTGTTCTGTCTCTCTTCTTGCTTTTCAACAAGTAGCTTTCTTTGCTATCCTCGATGATTAGTTATTCCTTTCTATATACCTTTGATTTGCAACGTATACCTTTGTTCTTTCCTCCTTATCGTGGTTTTGGTTTTGGTCTAGCTACCTTTCGTTTTTTGTGATAGTCTGTCCAATTTGTACCATCATTCCAGTCTGCGTATTTCATAATAATCACAACTTGAATATGTTGACCCGGTGGTTGTACGAAAGGCGAAAGGCTGGACATGAGTGTCTGGGAAGGAAGAGCCGTACATTGGCAGTTGGGTCGACGAAACAACTTCCCGTTCTGGTGACGTAGGTCGACGCTCGTCATCACTACTTACCTGAACTTAGGACTCGTACTTAACGTTCTATTGCAATCATCAACACTTCAGCTCGCCCCAGTTCTCAAGGGCCACAGGCATCGCGAATAGTAAAGGGCCTCGACGCTGTCAGTAATAGGGAAGGATATAGCGACATGTTTGCTAATCAGAACAGTGAACCGAACATTCCTCTCTCTCAATTCTAAGTTCAAGCCATCCTATGTTAAAGGATCTCTGGTCGTCGTAAGGAGAAAATAATATAAGTCAAATCGCGTTAGTAAATACATTTGTAATATCGCAGCTTGATTGCAGCCTGATGTACCGTGTCATAATGATCGTAAAGAAATAAATAAGACATATGAGCTGCTGCCTCCACCTTAGCATGCGCAAGACCTGTCAGTTTCGACTTATCAGATAGCGGAAAGGTCGCTCACAGTGAGCTATCTTATTAGTAATTCTTGACATTGCCAGGAGAAGGAGTGCCCTGATTTATGACCGGACTGGCCCCGCCACTGAAATGCCCTCCACTGATTCCTGTGTTTGTGACGTGGTGTTTTGGGTTACCTATACAGTGAAGTACCAGTTGACTCAGTCCGAGATACAGAACGGTTGATGATGCACCTACCATTGGGAGTGCCTTGGTTAATGACCGGACTAGCACCGTTGAAAGTACCGCCGCTGATTCCTACATTCTTGGTGCGGTATGCATCTGGTGAGAGATATGAATATTGATAGTCGTGCCCAACTGCATTCGAGGCTCTCGGGTGTGTTTCGCGGCGTGGCGTTGTTGGAATAGATTGCTTGATTTGAGTGTGCACGGGCGTACTGTATGCTCGTAGATTGGCTGGTCCTGCTCCTGATTGTGAGGGCTTGACCTTCGCCCTCTGGTTCGCAAATTGTATGGCCTCTTCATTCTCCTCTGCTTCGATTATATCTTCAAATTGTTCGAGTTCTTCATTCAAAGTCGTCGCCTGAACAGGCGCCACTACTTGTTTCCTGTAAGTACCATCCTTGATGCGCTATCAGAGAGCGTCACACAAGCATATTGGGCAAACTTTACCTCGAGCTGAGACATTACGAACAGTAACCTATTTCGATGCTCGCTGATCTTTTCGCGATCTGCGTAACTATCAGCTACGCGGGATGCTTCGTCCTTATTCAGTTGTTCCTGAAGAAAATTATTGATATGTTCCAAAGCCCTAAATGTATGTGAGATGAGCTAACATGGCAAGCAATCAAGATAAACGCCCATACTTTTGCAGATCAGAAAGTATCTTTCTCAAAAAGGAAGAAAGCCAATTTCTATGGTCGTCGCAGTCTCTGTACGAGAGCACGATATGAAGTAGGATTGACTCGACGTCTTCCGCTAGCTGTTTGAATCCCTTCCTATTGACTGTGAAGTCTGGAAGTCAAATATAGAAAAAAAGACATGTAGGGTTGTGACATGCCATCAATTTCTGAGATCCAAGAGACGGTGGTCAAAGTGAGGTGTGCAAGTTCGGCCATGTCTGTAAGAACTCTAGGTGCTCTGTCTTTCGTGAGTTGGCTCTTCTCATCGAAATAAGACATTATGAGTAGGCAGGAGGAGGAGGGGGGAGCGGGGTGGGCGATATTCTTTGAGGAATAGATCACAAACAAGTCTTGCGAATAGATTGCTTCTGGATGTCAGCAGATATAGGGACTACATCCGTGCGGCGTCATCGCTTCTTCGCGTGTGTTGGCCATATGGAGATTTCAAGTGAGCGAGTGAGTTTAAACTGTCGACTGCGGGTCGATTTACGCCACTTCGGCGCCTGTTTTCAATATCCACACTTGCCCTCGCCTTTGAAGCATGCCTAATCTCTCCAGTACAACCTCATGACATATGCGCACTTATCGATTGGTTCAGATAACGCTGATAGGACAGGCAAGCTGCTCCGGCGCGGAGCTTGTGATATATATTTCAACCCATGACTGTCAGCAGTTTCTGTTTCATTGAGTTATTGCCATAACGTATATATAAAACTGGTTCCAATGGTACGGTAGAGGCGTGGTTCTTAAGATAACCGCAGAGGCCAGACCAATCAGTCCACCAGACTTCGTGGGCACTCCCCAACTGAACGGGGTTTTAGTGGAAGGTGCGGCGTGCCTCGTGTGTACCAGCGCTAAATCTGTTTCAATGTCCGAACTCCGACGGGCGTGATTGGATCAGCGCCTCTCGTACAGAATACCTGTCCACGGAACGAGGAAAGACGAAACAACTATCAGAACGTTCTTTAGAGAATGCATGTGTCATAGGTCAACGCACAGAACAGATATAAGCAGCAAGTCCTGAGAGTCACCAAGCTTCTGTCGAATATGTTGCGTACTGAAGCGTATGTGCCGTACCAGCACCAGCCAAAACTCCTGTCTCCTACAAGTGTTTTGCGACCCAGAAGATTACTGGAATAGGCTTTTGCATTTTCTGTTTCATAAACATTGCGGATAGACAACATGGTCGCCACTCCCTGGTATCCTGCGTGGCTAACATCCCAGTGGCGAGATACCAGCCTCTTCTAGAGTTTCCGTCACCCGTGTTGGATTGATATGCTGATAGGAAACCCAAATGCGCGACAAGTAACGATTTGATATGATCTTGGAGAGCGTGAGTGGCCCTGTTCAAAGCCACTTCGAAGGAGATCTTTGATGCTTGAACGCAAATATTACGACGGTGGATCGCTTGACAAGGGAAACATCGTCATATAGATTTATCCATTTTGCTTGCCAAGACATTCGCACAAAGGTTGGATACTGCGTGTGGCCAATTCCTGTGTGTATTGCCATGCTATCCTCAACTTCTCCACCGGACCGGGCGCGTACCCGATAGAGTTTATAAATTGACCTCTCATAACCTTTAACTCCCCACAAGCAAATAGCTTGAGGCTTGCACCGGACGGTGTGGCCTGTGAGGGTTCACCTGTAAACTAATTGTAAGCGACTTGAGACAATAGCGATAACTAGAGATCCAATCATTAGATTTGTCTCTCCAAACACAATGCACAGATTTGTATGTATATCCCATGTCAAAACAGGACTCGCATTTGGTGCGGTATGTTGTCGAGAAGATTTTTTTTCCCTCCGCCACGCCTGTCAGCTGCATGATGGCTCTCAGCAATGGATCCTTGGATCGCTCCCAGGCGGATAATGCTTACGAGAACAGATAAGATATATCCCGTTTCTCAGAGGAAAAGTGTCAGCGCTGAGAGGTTGGCAAGCACCAAGCAAGCACGTACTCGGGTTTCAAGACGAGGTTGAAGTGTCCAAGTCACCGTGACGTCGATTGATAACATTTTCCTTGATTAGTCCAGATTTGCATGCTCGAAAATTCCATGAAACCCTGTTCTTTCAATGGATTTGGCTATGGAGACAAAAGCGCTGTTTTAGCAATATCGTGAAAGTACAAGCTCCATAGTCGTCCATTGAATTCGCGAACACCTAACTAATGTCTGTGTCGTACTCCCGCCAATGTGATTAGGAAGTACTAATGGATGCCTGACCGTCCAAGATGGTGTTTCAGCTTATATTAGCCACCCGGAGCACGCACAAAGATACAAACAGTGGATCAACGTCGGGCCGTGTTACCGAGAGAGAGAGAAAACCGAAGTCGCATCCAGTTGCAGGCACCTGGATTAGAAGTTCGCGAGACGCATCTAGACAGTTGTCATTGGAAGTCTTACGATTCTGAAACACCAAAGGAATTGGTAGTATGATCCATATAGGTTCAGAAGAATCAAGAACCTGTGAACTGATAAGCGTAGATGATTATCAGAGCGCAGAATCGGATAGTGTCGGAAGGGTAGTAAGTTGTTGGACGTTGCTGCGAAGATGGTACGGAATTAGAACACAAGGCCAAGCACTTTGATTCCAAATGGGTCTTCGGACGACATGAACGATAAGTTTCTAAAAGTAGCGGTGTCGCTGTGGACATACTGATGGGAAGCAAGTCAACTGAAACTGACACAGATACGTCGTCTTTACAAGTGAACGCGACTCAAAGAGCTCTAGAATCGTGTTTCACAAAAAAGTCAAGCAGGAGGAGCGCGGCAGAAAAACAATGGAAGGTACTCGGCAGGGGCGGCATGGCCAGAACCCTTTGTCCCTGGCACGTGCCGTCCATATGGCAGTTTTTTATGAAATGGGGTCCATTTAGAGTCCACGACGGTGAAGGACAACCGACAATCTTTGGACAACGCCAGCTGTTTCCTGTCCAAAGCCTCTCTTTTTCTGTCTGCGACGGCGCTCTTTCCTTCTTTCTCTTATTCTCACCTAATTCATTCAATTCACGAAACCCGCCTTTTCGCCTCATTGAGCCGCCTTTTTTGCTCCAAAAAACCTTGTAAACTCGCGTCTTGAACGACCATCATGAGGCCACTATCGAATCTTTTCTCGACATGGTCGACGGCGTGCATGGTCATGGGCTTGTTTGCGGCCCAAGTTTCAGGTGTGTCTCGTCATAGGGCGGCGGATGAATGAATGGCTTACGTTCAATTCAATGCAGGCTATTTTATCATTGACGAGCCTCAAAAAGGGAGAGAGTGGTCAAACAACGCTGCCAACCTCGTTTCATGGAAGAAGGGACTGCTGGATGGTATTAATGGCTTTGACGTAGAAATGGCGAGGATGAGCCAGGATGGGTTGACGCTGATAGCGAGGAATGGTACGTCGCTTCGTCACATATCATGCCCGATATGCCCTTACTATTGGCCGCGATCTTTTTGGACTTTAGTTCCAGCTAAACAGGGGAAGCTGAATTTGATGCTCCAGGATGTCCCACCAGGCGACGACTACTTCCTTATCTTCATTAACTCAACGCACGGAGTTATGCACGCCACCTCGAACCGTTTTACTATTCTATCCCCCTCCGCCAGCCCCTCTGCAACACCGCCTTCTCCAGCAGGGGGCGTGCCTACGGTCACCATCCACGGTGGACCGCATCCAACGGCGCCGTTCGCGACCACCTTCGCTGCTATCGCCAACGGGGCGGCGTCATTGACGAACATGCAAGCGTCTCATATGATGAATGCAATTATAGGAACATTGATGGGGTGTGCCTTGGGCGTGGTCTGGACGATTGGGTGGTGAGGTGAGGTGCAGGCGCGATACGCATGGATCGGTTAGCATCTCATATGCTTTGTAAATTTTCATCTCTTCGTATTCCCCTCACGGACGTCCTTCACACATACGTAGTTACACCATCCATCGAACTTATATTATATTATACCTTGGACAGTACGCAGCCCTTCCTTGACTGCACGCCTTATTCTTATAGATTTTTTACCGGATCAGATACACCTGATCGGTCCTCTTCAGCCGTTCCTCTATGTGATATACGATTTCGTTCTTCACGTTCATAATAACATCATCTTGGGCTTTGTGTGTCAACCGATAAATTCTCTCGACCGAGTTGTTTGACTGAGCGATCTCCGAAGGCCTATTAGAGACGAGACAGAAATAGCGATCATAAGAAATTGATGTTCTCTATTTCAAAAACATAAATAATGTCAGCAGCAATTCGTCAGATCCGTGTGATTAGCCATGTCGCTGCTTTTGGCTCCCATCAGATGTTACGTCGATGTCAATTTGAGATGAATTCGGTGGCGGAAAACCATTTTATTCTAAGCGACGCAGGTCTCTCATTGACACCAATCATCCTCTTTATCTTGACAAACAGCCTCTTCCGGAACAGAAGTGTATGGCGTTCTTCAGACTTTCGACTTCGCTTACACCAACTGGCCTCAGGCAAGCAGTGGAGTAGTCAACTCCGATTGGAGCCAGTATATATACACTTGGAAAACGGCAGGGTGCGGAAAGGAAGGTCAGCACCGGATGATCCTCGTCATCCCAGTGGGGATTTTTTTTCTACATCGACATCGATATGACAAGAGGTCGACGAAGTTATTGGGCAGCACTGGGCTTGGAAATAACACCGGATCTGCGGTGCTTGCATTAAGTAAATAATCCTTGACATTCTTGCAAGCAGGTAGTCATTACAATTGCATTCCCGGAACCTCGCCAGACATTCGTCGTCTTCTTTCCATATAAGATGTTAATATTCAACCCTTGACCTCGAACGAATTATAATCCACCTTGAAGAAGATGCACAGGTGGAGAAGACTAAACCAATGGCCGATGACCTTTACTCGCTGCAAGGCTAGAGCCACATGGCTGTTCTATACGAGGTATTGAGAGTGGCGAAGGGCGATTAAAGCGCAGATGACCACAGAGAGGCATAAAGTTCCACGAAGACTCATACAGTGGCGTCGTGAGATCGAGCACCCCTGCTACGAATACATGAAATCTTAGAACGTCTTACCGAGTAACTGGAGTGGGATGTAACGCAAATATGGCGACAACGGGTAACTCTTGACGCCAGAATTGAAGCAGTCTACAATTGCACTCGAACGAAACGATAATTACCGATATCTATGAGGGCGACGTCAATGAGCACCATTACAAGATGCACTGATTCAAACTTACGATTCCTTATTGCTATTTCCGTGGAAAGATACGTTTGAAGCAATCATTCATTAACCCACAAACACTAAACGAAGAACCGCACGAAGAAAATACTTGGGCTAGATGTGGAGAGGGAAGATCTTTGGAATGGAATAGTGGAAACCGCCATCAGATTTTTATCGAGCCCGTCCCTTTGTTGTAAACAAGGTATGCGGTGCCGAACGAGCGATGTCAACGCCGCCTGCGACCTCCTCATTCGAGTCGACGCGGCTGGCTCAACGCGCTGCACCAAAAATTATCGTCATGGGCGGTATTGATTGTGGAAGAATCGAGGAAAAAAGACGGGCGTGGGAGGTGTCGCCTTATATACCCGCGATAATGGCGATCCCACGGTCAGGTGTCACATGATTGCACGGACCATTTGCGGATTCTCTCTCTCCTCCGTAGACAGGGCCAAGACAGGAGCAGTTGCCGCGAGGTGAACTCCGAGGTAGCTTGAGGTGAGCAAATTTAAACTCACCACCTTGAGCTACCTTGGAGCTCACCTTGGCTCGGTAGCTCGGTGGCTCGGTCCCATATGTAGCCTATATAGCATCGCTTGGCCCGTTCTAAGCGATGCCGTCGGTGCCGATATGAAGGTTCAATGCATTAGAAAGGAGTGGTATATGATGTTTTCAGCATGTAGTTGAGTTATAGAGTGGTCTAGATAGGTAACATCTAGCGTAGGAAGCATCAGTTTATGGCAAGTCTATCATCATTATGGCCGTTCTTGGTCCCTCTCTCCCCAAGACTTGCTAATATATGTATTCAATGTTTCATTATCTCCCCGGGTCATTAGATCTCTGACCTCTTAAAAAGGGCAACACGTTTTACCTTGATGCTCCTGCCTGCATTTTACCTCAAGTGTGGGCCGGGGGATACTGAAGTAGAATAGGATAATCAAAACGATGTGATGATATTTGTGCCTGTAGCATACAACGGTGGTTTATTATTGCGTGTATGTAGTGCAAACCCCAGTCCGCTGGGACCCCAATAATGGTTCTACAGGAACTCTCTCTCTCTCTCTCTCTCTGTGTGTGTAGGGGAAATATCAAGAACTCTTCACTGTATATGATGTCTATTGTTTGGTGAACGCATTTGATAGACGTTCAACAAACAGAGACGCGTCGATACTCAACGTTACTCAACCGTCGACGCGTCCTCGACATTGATGAGAATATTGCTTACAATCCCCGACGGAGTCAGCCATTCTTATATGTTGATGCCTTTCTTGCTACATAGGTAGGGAAATAAGAAAACTGTTCATTATCAAGTATTCTACAGGTTTTATCCTTGATCTATCACCTCTAATCATTACATTGAGAAAAACTCCCGTGTCGCGGTGCTCTCTAAGCGAGAACCGGAGGTTAAAAAAAGGATCTGAGTTACCTTGAGCTGAGGTGACCTCAAGATGCCAAATCCGGAAGGAGGCCGATCTGAGGTGCAACTCAGCTCAAGGTGAGCTCACCTCGCGGCAACACTAGACAGGACCCCACTCTATGGTCCCAAAACTGACCTATGTCCGATAAGTATGTGGTTCTAAAGGCCAAATTTTTGCGAAATGTCAGATTGAATTTGTAGCCTCGGTGACTAGTCGATACCGATATTCATGTGGCTCTAAGTGGCCATCGTTGATCCCAAGTTGACTCCTTTCTTAAACACCTCCATGGACACAAAGTTTTTTTTCCCTTGATGACCCTCATCCCTTTGATATGTACTCGTACAATTCTCCAAACTCCCCGAACTCATCTTGTTTTTTTACTTGCATCATTTGCAATCGTGCAAAACATCATACGGTGAGACGGCCACCCCATTAACTCCTGTCACTCTTTGCCCCTCGGCAACTGCCCTTCGCAGTCAGTTCAAGGCTCGGCCTGAGGATTTATATGCCGGAGTGAAGGAGTTGAAAGCCAGGTTGTGTGCACAAGACTGGTAATTTTTGAGTATGTATAAGCAGTGGAGATGCTAGCAGCTTTTTTCACCCAAATATCATGTCCGATCCGTTATGTGGCCCTGACAGCTGAGAAATCATGTTCCATGAAACTTGTGGCCCTAGACGGGCAAAAATTGGCAAACCCGATATCTGAATGGTCAAAAATCGTCCGGACCTAAGTGCCCAAATCTGGCGATTTTGTATCGAGCATCAGACAGCATCGAGTGGGGTCCTCCGTAGACTTTAACTCCAGGTCCATGCTCTAGAATAGCGAGCAACAGATCCTACACAAGCATCCAGGTGCTACCATTTACCCATCAACGTAACGCTCTGCGGTCCTGAATGTTTGGAAACGCCCTCTATCTCGGCTCCATTCTCAAAGCTCGTGCAGATTGGCCCAGACTCCAGATCTTGGGCCAGTTATACGTTCATGACGATCACTAAACCTCTTCTTCACAGCGCACCAACTCCGCGACATAGCAGAAGCTGAAAATGAGGTGAGGAGTGACGCAAACCGTTTTTTGGCGGCCCTGTTCTGGGTGCACACAACTTTCAAAAACATACACACCTTTGTACAACGTCAATGGGAGAAAAGGCCAGACGATGCGGTTCTAGCTTATTGGCTTGAGCCAGGACTATGGAGCCCCCCGGAGCTGACTTGACAATTTCTCAACTGCTGGGCGCTTTTTTGTGGAAGCTCGAACAGGTGGGGCCAAAGGGCAGACTGCAAGCTTTGCCGTCCAAGACACGAGAAGAGTAAGTTGACCCCATTCTCAGTTATTCGCCCCGTTTTACAACCAAGGTCTCATGGACACCTGGTAGCTCGGAGATAAAAGAAGTATGCCTTGCCATATCCGTCAATGCGTTTTCTGATCATGCCCCTGAACCTCCAGCTCACAGAACAAATGGCTACAATGAACATTATAATAAGCGCTATTCGTAGCCGCTATAACGCTCTACTGCCTGTCAACAAATTACCCGTGGAAGCCCTCGCGACGATATTTGAGATGGTCCAAGACTACCAGGAGTCGTTTCCACCCCTGTCGTCCGACGAGCTCAGAGGCTCGACCTCTTGGCTCAGCGTTACTCGCGTCTGCCACCACTGGCGCAAAGCTTCTCTCCTATTCCCTCGACTGTGGCGGAATATTAATCTAGGGCCAGATGTGCAGGACGACGGCGCACTTGGATCCTGGTTCGTCAAGAATTCAAAGGAAGCTCTGTTACGTATCTCCCATGTGCTGAAGGCGACAACGCCACACAATTATTTCGACACTACCCATTCTCCTCTCAACGACTACTTCAATTCCGTCAAACGGAACTCCAACCGCATCCAAGCACTCCATTTTTGGTCGGCCCATTATATTCGAACTGAGATATGGGAATTCCTAAAACACCCGTTGCCTTCGCTGCGAAGTCTTCATCTAGATCTAACGTCCCTGAACTTCGATAGAGGAGCTCAACCCAAGTGCCTCCCGGTCATCTTGGGAGGGGAGACGTCCAACCTCAAACGACTCTCTCTTCGGACAATTTGCTCCTGGTCTCCCAACGTCTTCCACCAGCTCACCCATTTATACTTGCGTGATCAGGAAGAGCGTTGGAGGCCAAACATCGACCAATTCCTTGACTCCTTAGTGTCTTGCCCGCTCCTTCAAGTGCTTTGCTTGCGCAGCGCCGGGCCATTACTAAACATCCCGACGAACCCACCTTCACGGTCTATAATTCTCCAATTTCTACGGCGCGTAGAAATTGGCTGCGTCCACCAACCAGAAATTGAAGCTCCTTGCTATATCCTGCAACATTTCAATATGCCGGAAGATACCATTTTCATCATATCCTCAGCGTGTTTATTCCGTTCTGCCGACATTCTCAAACACCACTTTCCACCTCCTCCGTATATGGCTAGAATCACGACAATCGACTTTCGAATGACCGGAGGGGATTATCTGTCTCTTCATCAACATCGACTGATAATTGACAATGCTATCCCACTCGAGGATTGTTTTACGTATCTTTCCGCCTTGGATAACGTGAGGGAGGTCACGCTGAACCGCCCCTTACGAATACCTGAGAAACGATTGGCCAGGATTCTCTCGAGATACAACCTCCTAACAGTCATAGAGATCACTGTGCCATCGGACTACATCCCGCTCGTTGAGGCTCTGAAGGTTGACGGGAAAGCCTCGGTATGCGCAAATCTCTCGGAGCTTGTGGTACCCTACATGGGCACAGACTTGAGTGCTTTGAGTCCAGCGTCTCGCCTGAGTGTGCAGGGCTACCAGGAGGCGGGAGTCACTATCATCGAGAGGGGACGTATGCGGACAGCGTACACTTTGACTGTGAAACCTTTCCCGACACTAACTCTTAAGCGCCAACGCCTTCTTTACGACAGGTATTAGTCATAGTTACAAATGTAAATTATGCACCAAATTTCCATCGATTATCGTGATGCTAGGTGTGAGTTCCATCGATTCTCCTCCTCATTCCATGTATGTTGCATCATGACAACATCCTTCAACGGTGGGTATCTAGCAATTTCCCCCTCCCACTCCGGGTCTAATCCACATTCGCGCATCAGAACATCATATCGATACATCAGCGCAAACAGTGATTTCAGGTAACGTTGGACCCTGCCGAAGTCGCCATGGGCCTGCACATCTTTCAGTGGTGTATGGAGCGTCAGGTCCTTGTACGGAACTCGGGCACATTCAGCAAGGAACACTTTGTGCGGGATTTGTTGTGCTGGGTAATCCATCGACTCGCAGAGTTCCGACATGAGACATTGGTACTCGGGAATTTCCATGTAGTTTCCATTCCCCAAGATCCCAGTCGCCTCCGCAGCATTGAAAAAGATATAGGCATGCACGGCGGACTCCTTGACACGCGAGAAGCCAAAGTGGTGTCCCCAGTGCAACGAATGAAGCCTACCGATGGGAATGTCGGGATGATGGGCCAAAAGAAGGAGAGTGGATAGCTGGTTCTCGTTGAGGAGCACTTTTACTACGTCGGCTAGTTCAGCATCGGAAGTGTTGTACTCGAGGGTAGGTTTGCCATCAACGCGATTGGACTTCTTTGCACGTAGAATCCAATGTTCGATCTGTTGATTCTTCTCGTTCAAGAATTCGGGATGTTCATCGCGCAACGCATCTGAATAGAGTTTCCCACTCTTTGGAACGTCGAAGGAAACGGAATATTTCCTTCTCGGTTTCGGAGAATTCCGAGATAGCTTGCACGAAACTCCGGATGAAATGCTTGATTTCGTTCGATGCTTCGGGTCTGCTTCTGCTGCGCAGAGCTGTTAACTCTGGCGTAAAACGTCTATCATTCCGAACGAATTTGAAGTTCTTCGTGAGCAACTCCCAAGGAATATTGTGTCCTTGATGCATTGTCAACCAATTGTCAACTTGAAGAGTAAGATCTATGTTGAAGCGGGAGAACCAAGATGCAGAGGAAGGCTTGATTCAGGAAGTCCCAGACGTTCGCAATGTTTATATGATTTGAGAGCGAGAGAGAGAACCAGTATTAAAGTCCGCATCCCACCTTGTCCCCCGCCCATACGAGTCAACATTACGAGATACATAGCGGCTCCGATGTTGGAGAAAAGCACCGGTCCGGGAACGAACTGTTCATGACGAACAGATGTCAATTGTCCAAACAACACTCTACATACAATAGCTAGCATCACAAGTCCGAGTTCGAAAAAGTGTCCGAGTCCGTACAGTAGACACCTCCAATACCGTTCGTGCAAGAGTCCGTATGAATTATGAAAAGAAGGGGCGAGTGTCTATCAAGAAAGCACAAAGGAAACTTATTAGAATGACATATTCTCGAACGACTCCCATTTAAGACATCCCATACTCTAGCCAATGACCCATACCTGGTTATTGTTATTGGACGAGCACTGCCAGACTTGAACCCGGTTACCATTGGTAAGAACGCCGTTGGGGAGATCCAGGCATAGACCTTGATTTCCTAGAGTCGACTCAGCAAAAACGTCGTAGTGCGACAAACGACCGAAAGAAACAGGAGTGGAAGAGAGAACGCACCTCGGTTGGTCAACAAGATCCTATTGTCAGGTGTATAATTCCACTGCTGAGCTGGAAGGTTGTCATAACATGTCCATATTTTCATGCCTGTGCCGCTCGTGGGGCCTAAAGAAGAATCATTGGAACCACGAATCAGTCAATGCTTGCTTTGAGGTTGCATAAAGAGGATGATTTGGTGGTAGAAATGAAGTAAAAAAGCAGGCGATGCGTTTCCGTGGCAAAGAGAAGAGGCTTGGAGAAAAAGACGTACTGGAACCAGCGTCGAGGCAAAAACTAGTCCCTGAAACTTTGATCTGCTGTCCTCCGCGCTTGATGACCCATTTCTGAGCTTGAGTGCCATTACAATCATAGCTAGACGAAGATTAACTGTCAGATCATAGTATCAAGTAATCACGAATGAGAAATGAACATCTGGACTGGAGTTCCATTCGCCATAATTCCGCCACGAACATCCAAGCACTTGTTTGGCTGACCCGGCGGATGAATCATGGGAGCCCGGGTCTGATAGTTCGGGATCGTTCCTGCAGGACAAAACCTGGACAAGTGTTACAGGTTGGGAACGTAGAGCAAGCTAAGAAAAGATGCTCACGTTACGGTATATCCCGTCTGCGCTTGAGGACATTCGTATAAAGGTTGATTGGGAGGTACACCTGAGGACGGCGGCGGAAAAGCCGTGGGTGGGGATGTAAATGAACTTGGACAGTTGTCGACTTCGCATGTAAGAGGGAGACAAAACCCGCCTTTCTGAACGGCGAGGGTTTAACGCCAGTGAGATGTCTGAGAAAGTTGCATCGACAGAAAACCCACGGGGGCACGTTCAATCGGAGAGATGCCGACTCCCACATTAAGCCAGTTAGGATCCGTTACAACATAATAGTAATTACTCTGACAGATAGGAAAGAAAAGTATGAGTGGACGATGCATGCGCTAGGACAGTATCAAGATGGTGACTCACAGTGCCATAAAATCCAGCCCGAACGGTTCCTGCACCATCTGCATTTCCTTGATTGAAGTCCGAATAGATGAAGCCACTCCATCCATCAGGAAAGTCGCGAGTCGTTTGACCAGCACCGTATGACGCTAGGCTGCCTTGATTCTCCCCATTGATATAAAGGTTAATCGCAAGCGGGCAGTTGTTGACGATGTTGTAGCGCCTCGCCGCTGAAGCACAGGAGGAGGCTGCAAGCGCAATGAAGATGGATGTCAGCATGGCAGCGCTGGTCGGAGAGAGATTTACGAGTTGGAGAGGGATCCGTCGTCGAATCAGAACTTCAAATGATACTATATATATTGAATGAGATTGGTGTAACCGAACACCAAATCCTGGAACGCTTGGAATACTGAATACGTACGATGGAGAAACGTCTGACAGTGTTTGATGTCCCTGCTTGTCTCCCACCTTTCCACCGCGTTCCAACCCAGAATGGGGAAAACATCCTGTCATATTTCAATGGTTTCCACGAAGCTCTCGACACAAAAGAGTCAGATGACTAGACAAGCCAGGGCGGATGAGATGACTATCAGAATGTGTCTAAGGGGGGCTTCCGGTTAGGCCTGAGCAAGCCTTGAAGAAACGCTTTCTTCTAAGCCAAGCCGGTAAGGGCGGCAAGCGGCATGGCCCGCTAGCATCCAATCTAACATATCGAATCGAGTACACTAGTTTGTGTATGTAAGATTCTGCATACTAATCACAGCAAGAGATTGATAAGGAATCGCAACGCAATATTGACAAGTGAATCAAAAAGGAAAAGGAAGGTATGAACAAGTTATTTATGAAACTTGATAGCCTAAAGTGCTTGCGCATCCTTATTATCGAAAGTTGATACACATCGATTGCGTCACTAGTCTCATGCCCATTCCTCTCACCGGTACCCTTCCCAATTGGGGGAGGGACCCAAATCGGGAAGGTACCGGTGAGAGGATGGGCATGAGACTATTGCGCCACACGGGCTAGACGCCTATCAAATGTGGGAAGTTCCCACATTTGATAGGCGTCTATACGTTGGGGTCAAGTTGGGGTTATGAAATATTTGCACGGATAGAAACAGTAGGGATGGCATCTGACCCTGAATGTCCAGACTTTGGTGACAAATTCATCCGTCGCCTTGATATTTCGATCGATGCTTTCGGATCACTTGGTTCAAAATGCGAAGGACGTCATATGGAATTACATGCGAGGTACATAGAAGGGAGATGCAGGAGGCGAGAGAGCGGTGTGCTGGGCCAATGGCAAGTGTATAGCGGTGCGCAACGACCAATCAACAACTATTGATTGGGTCGTGAAATGTCTCGATATTAGTATGCCGCTGAAATCGTTTTCCTCCTGAACTCGTATCTTCTCCTTGAAGATCTTCCGCCGCAAAAGTACCCAGCTCAACCCATGAGCTTCCAGAGTTTATGATCAACCTCTGGTAGACCATTCGTCCAAAGGTTGCAGGTGACACTGTGGGCTGTCCTTGCTGATCGCCTTATTCGAATTACTTAGCGTCAAAAATCGAAAGAAGTGCTATACTTCTCTTTGGCGCCGCACTGCTTAGAACTGTTTCATTTGTGGTTTGATGGACACTCCGTTTCGTTCCCTCAAAGGTGCGCTCGGCTGGATGGCTAGTTACTTGTGACACTACCTCCAACCGTTATCCAAAGCCACCGGAAAGTAGTTCCACATTGGTAAACTGGCAATTTCCCTGGGGGACCACGTCAATATAACTGACCCTCCCCCTCCTCATATAGATTGTGGTGCCTTGGTGGTAAAAACGAGCGTAAGCATATGGTGGCTGCTCTTTACTGAGATAGATCCGGGGCACTTGCCAGAGGGGCTATTATTGGGCTCGGCACTAATATAAGCAAGGATTTATGTTCATAACGATGATGGGCCATGATGGATCCGTTTGTCGCAACGCGGATCCCATTGAGTCTATCCAAGAATTCCAAGTGCATTGGACAACTATCATTTTGATACCTGTCCTCAACACTCGTATCATCTCACAATCACCGCAATATTGTTACTTGCTTCTTCATTGAAATCAGGAGACGTGCAAGGATGGGTGTTTATTATTAGGGTCACCTTATAGGAGACCTCTTTCATCTATCGACACTTTGTTTCTATGGAAAACGTTCAATTGTAGGACGGTCAACAAGGCTGACTTCCGCCGTTCCAAGATGACCATCAGACGTGGTACCCCCCGAGTTATTTCATAAAGAAACAATGTGATCTATGTCCCGACAGGTACCAACCTGTGTTCTTATTACAACAACCCATATATCTGAAAATATGATAACGATGAATCCTTGGCAGGACAGGATCATTACAGGAGTTTGTTCTCTAACCAGCATTTAGCTCTTAGAGTGTACTTACAGGTCAGTGGACCTATGTATAGCTCGTAGAAGCATGATGACGATCCTGTTCCATGACATCCAAGAGAGCCAAGCCTGATGCAAATGCTTTATCAATATCCATGCTAGAGCAAATGATGGTTTTTTAGCTTTACCAAATTGTCTCAAGTTATTTGTTTCACTTTTGAACGGTGTGCACGCCTTCTAAAACCATACGAACAGTATTGGTTGAGAAAGGGCTGAAGGTATGTAGTCTGCAATTAAGTACTTTGGAAAGGAAGACAAAGGCAGATTGCACCGAGGCGAGACAACCTAATGCCGCTTCTCCTAAACGCCGGAGCTTCCTTCTTCGTTCCTTGAACATTCGGCTTCGATTATCGCTTGTGGCAACTTCAAGGAGCGGGAATGACCGAGAATACTTACCGGTGATATTCTGAACATCACCTGTTGCGGGTGAGGCATCCGCGTTACTATAATCGTCAGTACCGCCAGGTACTGTCCAGTCGTTACTTTCAAATAACGAACTACCGATCTGATTCTCCTCAGTCCAAAACTGTGTCATATCATGTCATCTTTTTGCTCAACTTGTGCCCAACTTTCCTCGTTGATTGATCAAGGCAGTGATGGCGGATCAGATTCAGATAACCGAAGATAACCGAGCACGCGTTCGAGGTGTTCCTGGGAGCTTGGCCGATCTTCGACCTTCTTGCCTCTTGTTGCCTTCTTGCGGCAAGCTGGAATCATTTTCATCCGAGTCGAATACAGGAATCTATGGTCACAACAGGCAGCCCTCACTCTTCATTGAAATGTCAACAAAAATCCTCCCGCCTTCATATCTTTAATCCGATCACCTGGACAAATTGCCAGCGACTGAACATAGGGCTCGGCATTGTTTCTCCGTCAGGGCGCCAAGGAAATTTGCCCATCTGTTCCGCCACCGTAACGTCGACATGAACGTTGCTGACACAGCTTCTAGTTTGAGAATCCGTCCGATCGATTGAGCTGGTACATATAGTACTAAATAAACTTCTATGTCTTCTATCCTGCGTCCATCCACTGGTATGCGCATACGCCCATATCCTTAAATCTGTCGAATCCCCTACCACTCCAATAAAATGACGATGAAGGTGACTTTGGGAAATACGATAGGCGCTTCCTTCCTGGGGACGGTCGCGGCGTCCATGTATGTCTTCATTATCAAATCATTCTGATTTGTTTGCTGATATTCGTCCTGTCTCACTGGCGCAATCGTATAGTCTCTTTGGCATTACAATTCTACAAGTGTATGTATACTATAGCAGCTACCCGAAGGACTGGAGATTTCAGAAAATCTCGGTATGCTCTTCTTCCTCTAGTTCGTCAATCAGCGCTGATATTTGGTCAAGGTTGGAATCCTGATGTGAGCCACATTCAGCTCACTACGATCAACTCGCAAACCACCATACAAGGAATGATTTTAACTCATTCTTGACAGGTTTTTGGACACCATCCATCTCGCCCTGACAGTCCACGCCATGTATCATTACCTCATTGACGAGTTTGGGGACTTAGCAGCACAACAACTCATAGTATGGTAAGCCTCGCTACATTCATAATCACGCCTCTATCTCTCCCTTTCCCTGATCGTCGCCATCCGAAGCTGACGAAATCTGAATACTCTTAACACATTCAGGAGCTTCAAAGTGCGTGACTACCATGTCACCTTACTTTCAGGGGATTGCTCAGCTAACCGCGATACCCATAGTTGCAAATCGCTGTCAATGTGCGTCCTTGTGCCTTATGGAAGTATCACATGGTGGCTGACCACTGCATCTCGTGTTGTTTGCTTTGTTGACAGGTTGTCATCGTGGTGTTCGTTCAATGGTGAGCCATTTGCGTTCTAGACCTCGCGGTCGGACATCCGACACGAACTTACTCATGAATTTTCTTTTCAGTCTATATGCGTTACGAGTCTGGAAGCGTGCGTTCATCTTGATGCGGAAAAAGCTTTGTCTGATTGCCGTTCTAAATTCAGTCGGTAAGGGCTTTTCGAAAATATGGCCGTTGGCAGTGGTATGTCTCCTTGTATCTTTACACAGAATATCAGCTGTTCTAAACAAGGGGACGATGGTGTCAGGCCGTTTGCGTCGCCGCCGGAATTGGTAAGTGGATGTACTCCTGACCCAGATTTCATTACTCATGGTTAAATCCCCACCGCCTATAGTCATTGGCATTAGTGAGTCCTTCATTGAAACCCCTTTAAATCGGATCTAACATGAGCTTGCGCAGTCCTCGCTGTTGAGACGTATGATCTTTTTTGAATTAGAGCATCGCCAACTGCTCATGCCTCCGGCAATTCTAGGTATAGGACTAACACGTTTGTTAACGTCCAAGACATGGCTGTCAGTAACAGTGGACCGTCTTTTGTCCGTTTGCTTCCCGTGTATTGACGCCAATTACAGTGGGTTGTCTATGCCTCCTTTGCATCAGCGACAGCTATCGACATTGCCATCGCCACTTCCATGTGTTACTATCTCCAAAAGAGCAGATCAGGCTTTTCCGTGTAAGGAAATTCGAGTGTTCTCCAATTCCTTGAAATCTGATAATGCCCATGTTTCATCTAGAACAAACAACAGGATCATTACTATTATGCGTTATGTTTTGATTTCTGGTTTCTTGACGAGGTTCGTGTCCATGGCTCTTCATAACGTTGAGTTGCGGCTGATGGTCTAGTGTTTTGCTCAGTGCTTGCTCCCTATCTGCTCTCATCACAGTATGTCGCAATCAAACAGAAATCATGCTTCATACATTGATCTTTTACAAGTACGGGACCATGCACAATCTCATTTGGCTCGGTATCGAATTTCTGTTAACGAAATGTGCGTACCCTCCTTGTCGGTTTCGCCCCACATGACTCAAAAGCAAACATTTGGTCAGTGTACATCAACAGTTACATCGCAATGTAAGCTTTAACGGTTCCAGCCTCGGAAACATACATCATATCCATTTATTCCAGGTTGAATTCGCGAAATAGCATTCGCGATCAAGAGTCGTCGTCATTCAGCCTAAGCAAGATCATGAACCTGAGGACTGGCACAACGAATCATTCAGAGTCAACAAATGTCGTTGGCGATGACAAACTGGACAGGGTATGCGGATTCGACGTATCCAGACCCGCTTGTCATTGACCCCATAACGTCTCCAGGATGTTATGCATCTCTCATCAACTTATCAGACGCAGATGGACGATGAGTATATCCCCGACTCGAAGAAACCTCGCGCTGAAAGCCATGCTCTTGGCGTGAGTCCTCGAGCTGTTGTGTCCATAACGCAAGCAATAACCGAGCTAAATCTTCTTTTTCAGATTACCGTCCATCGAACGGAGGAGAGACGATATGACAATCCTCATTCAAGTGCTGTATAATCTCTCATCACGCGAAATGGTTATTTATTTTCACATTCTGTAATTGTTATTTAATAAAGCAGCAGTATTGAGATGTTGGAAACGCATGAAGGAAAAGAGTTTCAGAGAGGGGCCCTCTCGTCGTCGGTGCGAACCTCAACATCTAGTCCGTTCTGCCTTTCTGTAACTTCCGAGTAACATCGCCTTCACACCCAAAGGACATTGTATTGGTGCTTAATATGACGTAAACCGACCCTGATTTTCGTCTGAAATGCTCTCAGTATCAGGAGCAGTTCGCTCCTGAAAGTCTTCAGGCCACCCTGACAATGCTCGCTGCGTCGTTTCTAAAGGTAAAAATGAATTGCGTTCTTCGTTGATGTGCCTTCTGCCCTTCAGGGAGTTCACGATCCCGATTCAGGTATTTATCTTGTTATCATTGTATATGTACTTTATCATCGCCATGTTCGTTTTTCTTTCTTTGCCTCTTACCGCCGTGTCGTAGCACCGTTATGCCCTTCCATGTTTCAATTTCAATTTTCAGGCTGCTGAGGGCTGCTTCAGCTGGGCTTCTCAACTTCAAACGAATCTCGATCCGGTAATCTATCGAACCGATCCCTCCCGATAAACAACTCAATGTGGTAATATACCGATCCTAAGTATTCCGATGGACCAACGGTCGTCTAAGTATGATGGATTTGTGGGTCAATACTTACACAGTCATGCATGACTCTCTTTGTGTCAGATCTCTGGATTTTGGCTTTGATTGATGGCAAGGTTCCCCCCACCTATCCCCCCGAATAAGGAAGGATGGCGTACCATGTTTGGCTTTGCCGTTTCAAACTTAATCGCGTCCGTGATATGGCCTTTTCCCGACCTTTGGGACTACTGAATTTCAGTCGAAAATGGGTGTAAAAATAGCCAATACCGGGGGTTGAATTTCTGACCTCACAGTGTTCATAGTGAACGGCTTATTGTGACGGATCGCTCCGATTCGAGGAAGTATGATGGAAGCTCGAGAATCAGAAAGCGCTGCGGATCGCGCAATGAATATTGCCATGGTGCCACACCGTCTATAAAACCCCTGTGATAGCGCAATCTGGACTTGGACCGGTAGCCTGTGACCAGTGATTACCACTCGAAATCAACTCTATCTACAACCATGTCGCACACCTTCACTGCCCTTGACTCTCTTCGTGAATCTGGAATTACGGTTGCGTCCGATGGCGCTGACTATAATAGTGAGTCATGATACACATAGGCTTTGGTCACCGGTTTGATTCCGGGAAATTTTAGAAATAGGCGAATTTGACCCAACTGATGCTACAACCAACCCTTCGCTGGTTCTCGCAGCTATCTCCACACCAGAGTATTCTCATTTACTAGACGAAGCGGTCAGACATGCCCAATCGCATCTACCAACGTCGTCAATAGACGAACGCATACAGCTTGCCCTGGATCGTTTGGTGAGTCGTCTACTTTCGAATTCGTCCACGCTAGCACACCCGTTCCGCTTTCATTTCCGACGACACCCCGATCCTGTCAATCAATCTAATCATGTTAATCATCTAGCTTGTGCAAGTTGCCGTTCAGATACTGAAGATCATCCCTGGTCGCGTCTCCGTCTCGGTAGACCCTCGTCTGGGTTACAACTGTGAAGCCATCATCAACAAGGGCCACGCCCTCATTACCCTATTCGAAGAGATCAACATCCCGCGATCGCGAATCCTTATTAAAATACCCGCTACGGCGCCTGGCATTCGTGCCGCCCACACTCTCGAAACTGAAGGCATCCACACCAACATGACATTGATTTTCAGTCTTGTCCAGGCTCTCGCTTGTGCCCAAGCTGGGGTGGCCGTCATTTCACCATTCATCGGACGCGTCAAGGACTGGTGGAATGCCCGGGCTGTCAAGGACGGAGAGTTACAGGGTCTCGACAACCAGCCCCTTTCAGAACACCCAGGGATTCAGTTGGTGCACCGCATAAGGGCGGCTTTTGTCGCATATGGGTATTCGACTCAAATTATGGCTGCCGGTTTCCGTAAACCAGACGAGATCGTCGAATTGAGCAAAGCTGGGACCAAAGGCGGTGCTGATCTCGTTACATTACCTCCTGACCTATTGGATGGGTTACGACAAATGGTCGGTCAACGAAACCCCACCTCTGAATTCAGAATGGAGGTGATAAAGCTTGGTCCCGAGCCGCTCTATTTCTCGTGCGATGGCCCGACAGCTGCAGGTCAAGATGCCTTTGAGCGCGATTCAGCTGCAGAGATGATCTCGCTCGACAAAGTCCCCGAGGGGCTCGCAAAGTTTTCCGCGGATGCCACGATCTTAGAGGAGAAGGTTCGAGCACAGATCGAGCGAGTATCGCTTCCAAGGTCGCCCTCGAAGGGCCTAACGACGCGCAGTCAGTCCTGTGGTTTTAGTGGAGATGCTCATCAGCGTACTGTGCAGGTCAAGTAAACGGCCTCGCACTGGATGTATTCTTTACTAGACCGTCATGATATTCTTATAGGTAACGACATGTTCTGACATCTGGATATCGTGAGGGCTGCATCACTCTGAGAAAAAAATTGAAGGTAACACTGGAACCATGGCCTCGATCTTGTCCGGAGGCGAAGACACAACGCACCCTCTTTCCCATGTTGCCTGGGAAGAATATTCGAATGTCTCCCGGTACTTTTCACAGACTTGATAAACTTGGAGGCGAGACTTTGTGATAAGCTTCTTTACGGCAGACTCTGTGGCCAAGGTGAAGAAGCTAATATGTGCACTCACGAATTTGAACGAATGCGGCCTTGTTTAGATTCACTGTATCGTGAAGACGAAGCTGGGACCGTATGCCTGAGACGAAACGAGAGTGAGAAACAGTGCCAGGAAATCAAGTCCCGACACATCCTGACCACTGGCATCGGACGTGGACTATAGACGACCGCCTGAAGAAGACCATTGCCTTGCAGTGCGGACACAACTTGCACGTCTCGATCGAGAACCAACCGCCAAAGGTTCGGACCCTCAAAACTAAGCACTTGGGAAGCCCTTTGACAGAAGACCTGCAATACTCTCAGGATGTCACATAAGCTTGTTTCAATATAAATGGAGCAGGAGCCTGGAAGCCTGAGATGAGATCGAGGCCCTTTAGCTTCGTGCCCCGATTCTGATTTATAGCCGAAAGGCAGGATTTGGCGTATGACTTGGGGGTCCAATCACGAATGCTGCCGAGGTCAGTTATCGTTAAAACCTGATAGTGATTGGACAGGGCTAGTTAGTATGGCGCGCCGTAATACAAAAGATGACGCTCGCGCACATGAAATGGTGATTGACGATATCGCTTGGACTCCTCAACGGCACCTAGTCTCCGATTGGCCAACCAAATCTCCACTCACGAGATGTGGTGTGAAGGAGCCAGCAAAACTTACGATTTCGACATCGAGAATACACAATTTGGCCATCGAAGTTTGCCAGTTACGATCGTCAGTTGTAAGAACCTAGCCCTTGTTGTAGCAATTGGCAGGTACATGGCGGTGAGGGAGAATGAAAAGATTTACAAAAAAGTAAGGATATGTTTTGCTGATCGTGCCTATGGCATTTCATCTTATCTTCTCTGCTTCAGCCGATCTCCCAGCTAACGCCGAATGCCGTTTCAAAGCTGAAAGCCTAGAGCGTGTCTGGACTCTGGAGTCTCCCACATACACTTTCTTTCCATGCTCTCATTGCTTGGAAGATGGGATTCATAGTAGCAAGAGGAAACTTGCATCCGTGCGTGGTACTACCAATAAGCTTCAACTTATTTGCCCTGTTACTGGGAACTTTTTCCTGAAGCCTAGTCCTGACAGCGAACGTGTACCTCAGCAGTCAGTCGCATGTGTTTATAGCCTTGAAGACACATCACATTTCTTCCTCCATTTCGCAGAGACCCCCCACCATGGACACCTTCAACCCTAAGATTCTGGACGCCAGCATTCGCGATGTTGCATCATACCTTTCTGATAATCAGAAGGTGGACCTGCTATTGTACGCCATGCGAAGTCTACAGTTTGAAGGGTATGTGTTTTTGCATATAATTTAAGCATCAATAGCGCATGGCTCAACACGGGTCCATCAGCCCATCCAGAACCGTCATCGAGAACGCGATCCAGTCCTGTCTTCAGGTCTCGACTCTAAGTCCAGAAAACACAGCAAAGGCGAGGATATTACGTGCCAGGGCAAAACTTGCGGTTGGATCCCACCACAGCGCACATGAAGGTACGTATCTCCTTGATAAAACCGTCTCCAGACTTCCAACTCCACACCGACCTATTTGCGCGAATGCGTTCAGATTTACAAGCTGCCCTAGTCGCGGAACCTGACAACCCAGAAGCAAAAGCATTGTTCCATCAACGATCCGTTACCGTTGAGAAGGTGATTCTTCTTGATATGCTATTGCTTGTTTGGTCTTGAGTTGAGACCAGAACGATTTCAGCTTCTCTCGCCGCTTCCAAGGCATAAAGAACGAATATCCAACGAGATATGGCGTGAAATCGCGCTTTTCCTTCCACGGCGTGATTTGAAAGCCCTTCTATTGGTACCGCATGCGCTATCTCGTATCGCAAGCCAGATTCTCTTCTGGGAGCTTGATTTGCACTTCAGCGGAACAACCGATGGCGACGAGCAGTACGTGGACACATGGAATTCAGAAAGGACGTCAGGTGCAATCAAGGATGACGATACTAGGCATGCCCAACGTAGTGCAGACATCCTTACCAGGGTCATCGTGGACTCCGCCTTCGCTAGTGCGGTTCGAACCTTGCGCATATTTGCATCGAATCGGGACAGGGATGGATCCATGGCTTTCCAGACTGGTATTAGCATTGATCACGAAAGAAATAGTTGTTAAGCTGACGATTGTTAGGTATGCTGACAAACGCGTTACCGAAGCTCATCAACCTCCGAAATGTGCATCTATATGCATCTAGTGAAGGCATTGCCCCGATCATTCGCATCTTGCAATCTTCTAGCCCGCGTTTACGAGGTCTTTCCCTCCAGTGAGTCTCTCCAGCATACAAATTTCTCGATTCTAAGCCTGCATGTAGGTCACCAGATGCCCCAGCCGACCTGAGCTTCCTCGAGCTGCGTCACCTTTGTCACTTTTCATACTCCACGCATGGTGGCAACCCAACAACAATCCACAACCTCATTGCACAAAACAGGAGCTCACTTCGCAGTATTTTTCTAGAAAATCCTCAGCCTTCTCCGCTGTGGACTTTCCCCACACAATCTCTCTCCATCCGAAACCTAACAACAATATACTTCACTGGACACTTCCCAAACACTTCGCATGCTTTCGCTGATATACTCACCAATGGTCGCCAGTTGGAAACTCTCAATCTCACGTGTTCTGCCCTAGAATGCTCCTCGGCATCATTGCAGTTCAGAAGCGTCATCAACACCAATGCTCTTCCCTTCTTGAGGCATTTCGCGTTCTCTGTTCATTCGATAGGGCGAAGAACATCTGACCGCGATCTATTCCCATCGATCGCAGAGTTCTTACGTGGGCGAAGGCACCTGCGATCTCTCCAGCTTGTGGCGCATGAAGAAGCCGTTCAACACGCTGTGGGGTTCAATGCTGCGATATGGGGAGTGTTGCCCTCCCTCGATGGATTGAAAGGATTGTCGATCACTTACCCGACGGATCTCACACCGGGCCTCGCATCGTGGCTTATCCCTCGTACCCTTCTAGCATTGACCTTGGTCACAGACTACGCAACTGGGTTTTCGAGAGATCCAATCCCATATCTGGATGTGAGCAACCTATGCCTATCTCCCTCCTCCTCTTAGCTGACAAGTGATCAATTGGATGTCACAGCAACTCCGCCCACTTATCCCAACGACACTGCGATACGTAGGACTCTCCGACATCAACTTGCGGCACGCGTCTGCAATCGTCGAGCACGGGTTTCCTATGGTCCGCGTAATCCGTGTAGGAAGCAACTATTGGACAGTATCACGACAACGTGTTGATGGTGTATCGATACCGGAGCTTGAACAATGGCCAAAGCGCAGAGCTTTGTATCATGCAACAGAGTGGCTGGAATGGCTGGGGTGTGAGGACGCCATGGTTCGCATTCCAAGCGCTTTCTCCTTGGCATGAGAGAGAGATCAGACGCAGTTGTTCTTGTCGTTTTGGGGCAGTGCCTCACATGTGGCTCAAATGAACAGTGTGCCCGCCTCTTCAGCAGTCACCCTACGCAACCCGAAGTAGAGCCAAGGATTCCGACAATCCCAGACTGGCTACATGTCCTACCGGACTCATGGACGTCGCTGTCCGCTTACATTTCAAGTTAGGTTGCTAGGTGATGCATCATGCGTTACCGACTGGATAATATATCGTACAACGGTGCAACCGACAATATGACGATGGAACTGAAAGCAATATGTGATAGTGTGTGGATCACAAACGAATGATGAAATATTACAGTGAACTACTACTACATGTGGGTGTTGTTGATACAATCATGGAAAAGATGGTGGGTGGTATGAGGATTCTTGCCTGCAGAAATGCGGTGGACCTAGTATGTGTGGCTCGATATGGATGTATGGTAAAATGATGCCTGAGACTACGAGGACGATCGACGTCTGTTCAATATTGTGAGGTATGCTTGATAGAGGCTATACATAAAGCTACGAGGTGGAGGGGACTACCGGGGAAATGTGGGCGGTGGTGGTTTCGTCGTCGTTTCAGTCTGTGCAGTCTATAATCGATGACATGAGCAGGAAAAACATGAGAGTGAGATGCTGGACATACATGGCCATCGGTGGACGTTGGTGAATTAGGTGTAGGACTCCAGAAACTTGATGTCGTTTGTAGCTTCAGGTGATGTTGCCACGACATGCCGACGCTGGTATCCTCGTATGAGGTTCCCTGTGCCCCTTTTCGTTCACGAGCATTCAGCATCGCTAAGAATGAGCCGACATACACTAAAAGAGGCATTTGTCAGAGACTAAGGATAACTTAAGAAGTGCTGTACACCTACGTTTCGTTAGCAGAAACTCGAGCGCTAAGAAAACGAAGGTGTTTGGCAGGAGAATATACTAAATGTTGGGTGAGCTACTGCTTCCTTGCGACCATCATTGAGAAGTACTCACCGAGAACATTGCCGACAGTGAGCATGCACTAAGAAAATATCGTAAGATGAAGGTGCAGTTCATAGAAATTCAATGGGGCACTACCTTGTGAAAAGACCTGAACTCAGAGTATACTGAATGATCGTCGAAATCCTTGAGTTGAGTCTGAAATGCGGGTTCTTTCAGTACAGTTATATGGCGACTTTAGTTCGAGCCAACCTTGTCAGTCCTCCCTTGCTCTTGCGCAGGTAATAGCACATAGCCGCTGCGATAACGAAATCGATGGTTGTCGAGATTCCCAATGCTGCAGTGATGACCCACTGTTGAATTGTTAGTTGACTATCAGTAGAAGAAGTACGGCGTAACTAACGGAGATCTTCTCCAATTCGATATAGGTGTCAACAGTATAGCTACAGATACGGTCATTAGGCTGCACGGGAGAGAAGAAAGAGAACACACATTATATAAGCGAGGACAATTCCAATGACTGGAGGAATCTGTCAGAAACAACAAAACGCAGAATGCATTGACATGATCGTACCAAAGCCGCCAGCCACGACAGAAGCCTGAACAGAAAGTGTCAGAAGATGGTATGAGCCCCGCATGGTTTCAGACGTACCACCAGGTAACCCAAAACACCCCGATGATAACCACCCACTAAAGAACCCGAGAGTTAAGCAAAAGTCTGTTGATGTGAGAGGGAAATGGACTGACGGAGCCACACCCGTACGGCATACAAACTGGCGAAGGTTTAGTGATACCGCCGTGGGATGATAAGCAGGTATGATACGCACGAATGAACCATTAGGATAATTATCACGTTAACGCTAACTTGTAGCTAGAAGTTCCCATCTCAATGTTATCATTCTTTTCAAGGACATGTGAATCTACCTTTATTGACCTGAGAACGATGTCAGAAAGTTATTTTATCCATGAATCACGAAGCAGAACTCACCATACTATGTGGAGTAGTCCTGGGAGATGGCCAAAACCGGTGACCATATAAACGTAAACAGCATGGATTGTTAACGCGAGATGAAATGCGTCGAGAGTCCAGAGGACTGCAACCTATAATTCCATGAGCAAGTATTCTCAGAAACAGGCTCGCGCACATACAGAGATCTTGTGAAGCAGTGAATCGTTGCGATATGCATGGTAGTACCAGTAAGTTTGCAGACTTGTTATCCCGAACAGGCTTCGTACGACTCGTCTGTCAATTCGTGAAGATTAGTTCCAGGGAAAACAACATACATGGAAGCCCCAACAACGCCCAGAAAAGCCGCGCCAACTGTGTTATCCAACGTCTGTTCTGCGAGACTGGCAAGGGAAGAAATAGGTGCCATCGTCACGTCGTCGAAGTAAAAGAAGGCGTTTGTGGTGGTCGTGAAGAACAAAGGAAGACGACGGAGACGACGGAGAAGGAGGAACAAAGTCTAAGGCGTATTTGAACCGGGGATGAAGGGAAAAGAGCCGTCCTTATCCGGGGATAAGATTGCACGCGTGCCTTGACTCAGGCCAATGCTCAGTGGAACGCTGTGGAACGGAACTGAACATATACCCCATCATCGCACTGGAATGGAAAAAACGATGTATACAATAAGCTTAATTAGATTCGAAAGATATTCCGGTGTACGCACAACAGGAATTGCGAATCAATGGATTACATTCCGGATACAATCGTTGTCCGATCCCAAGGGAAACCAATCTCGAGTATTCGTGGAAATTCGTGGACTCCCGGGTCCATAATCATTGACTCAACTCGACCGATCACGATCAGAAGAAGCGAGCACCGCTTTCGCCTTCAGGATTTGGTGGATCATACTAGACAGCGACGACGGGGTAACCCAAAGGAATACAATTCTATGGAGATTTGGTTGGGGCACAAGGCACGCGGCAAATAAAATTGCCGGAATTGCGTCTTGCTACACGGAAACGGTCCGAAATATTGCGAGAGTGGGCTTTGTGGAGTTGACCGGTCAAGAACATGTGTTCGTGGCACCGCCATGGAATGGGTGGAGTGAGATCATAGTCATTAACGACCAGATGATCAAAGTACTGCTCTTCTTATCATCTGCGATGTGATAGAGCTCGCAAGCAAAGTATAGAAGAAAGGCGCCCGGCGACAGCTAGCGACCTCAAGCACCCGACCAAGATATGTCTAGATGTAGACGATTGATCCCGTCAGCATCTTTGGGGGATAAAATATGATAACCGGCACAGGAGTAATAGCACCTGTCTGACACAAGTCTTCAGCGGAGCTGGAGTACTTTCGCCCAAGCTTCGGCCATGACCTGACATGAAAATGTCATGAAATGAAATACGACCCAAGGAAACTGCACAGCAGCACACGTTTGCCGTAAAGTGCAATATCGGTTCAATGTTTGAGGCGTGCCTGCAATGACACGGGCGCTGCTCGAATATGAACCACCATGACCCCTCTTGCCTTGGATACAGACTGCACAACATTGGCGTTGACAAGGTTAGGCCTGTATTCGTCCATCCTTCAACTCTTGATGTCAACGGGAATGCAAAGCAGAACAATAGCAAGCAGCCACTAACCCACCCGGCCTCGTTCACTAGAACGCCTTCGGGTATGGAAGCGCCACAAGGTCACAGGGGGGAAAAGATCTACGATAAGTCGAGGCAATGTAGGTCGTGACCAAGAGCGTTGCAGACATGAGGCCGTTGGATCTTGTTCCGATATTGCCCTTGAATCGAAATAAGGCCAAACAAATGGCGCAGGATCAGAAAATCAATATAATTTATCTGCTGAGCAAGGGTGGACAGAAGATCCTAGATTTGCTGAAGAAAACTCGGAGTTCCACCATTGCAGCAATGGAGATTCTAGTTGATGAAGAATACATGAAATAGTATTATCTGTGCTTCTGGGTGAGCTCTGTCAGCGATCGTTTTGAATGTGAGCCGGATAGCACCCATGAACATACAGCAATGGCTACCGCCATGGAAATCTGACATTTTGACCTGACTAGTTGAGACGAAGGGCAAACGACCTGGACGAGGTCAAGGCTAGCTTCTCATTCACCGAATGACTTGATGATGATGTGGGAATGCTTCATGTATACAAAAGGTGCGCTGTACCTGACAGAAGAGCCATATCAGTCCGGATGCCTCGATATCATCAAGGGGTCGAGATTTAAGGTGAATCTCCGCAGGAGTACAAGGGCTTGGGTGCTGCAAAATCCTGGGTATATGTCAGTCAAAGTATTTATCCCGAGTCGATAAAAGTACAAACGCCTTAACAAGCATCATGTTCAGATATTCAGTGTGATACATGTGTCCTGTTTTGACTGCTGAGAAGATTTTGACCCTTGCAAGCTATGAGTTAGGTTGAGTAATCGGTGTCCCTGAGCCCAGTTGTAGACATAGTAACAGGACAACGAAATTGGACGTCAGGGGAAGACGGACACAGAGAGAAAGGTAGCACTAGAAAGATCATCGGAGTAGCGCCCATTCGACCGCCGAGAGACACTGTCGCAGGGAAAGCTACATACTCCAAAAATGGTACCTCCATTTCTGGACTCAAGCCAATGTGAACCTATCCGCAAAGCTTGATAAAGACAACCGATACAACGCAGCAGATGATAAATTCTATCTGAGAAACCATCAGATGTGCGTAACCCTGTGATGAGGCATTATCATACGCACCTACCCCTATAAAAGAAGGCTGAGGTCTAACGAAGTTTGCCGAAGAGTTTTGGTGCAGCACAATCCTACGTGTGTTGTCAGCCAAAGGGAGGCCATAGTCATAAAGAGCAGTACGAACATCGACGCAATGCATCATGCTATGAGAGTTTATCATGTTTCGGTAAGTGTTTTCTCCAGACGTAACAAAGGATACTCACTGGACTACACGGGGGCGCAAGACGTCATGGGAGGATCAGAGCAGGGCTAAGTACTTCGAATGATGATTAGACGGGAATATACGCACATCTGTCGGCAGACAGACACATAAGGACCTTCAGAACAGCAAGAGATTCAGTGAAACAAGGCACGCACAATTCTTCGACACAGTCCTCTCCCTTGAAACCCTGGCCGGAGTGTACCTTCTCCTGACAATGCTCAAAGTGTTTTGTCAAAGCAGCGCATTTTGTTGACGCCTTGCATTCGTCTCGGATAACTGGTTGGATCTTCCGAGAAACTTTCAAGGTTACAGAAAGGCAGCAACTTAAGGGACACGTACATCCTCTGGTTCTTCTTCCTCCGCCTCTTCCACTGGAGCCTCAGCTGTCACTTCATTATCCTCTACCGCCTTTTCTTCTTTTTCTGGGGCAGCGTCGGCGTGTATTGTGGAGACGAACGACGAGAAGAAAGACGCGATGCTTGAGCTCATTTTGCTGGTATACGAACAAAATTGTCAGCGCCAACGGACACTCTCGGAAGGCGGGGTGACCGTGAGAATATTCTTGTTGCCGACTCCCAGCATGAGAATAATTTCCCATCGGTCGGCCTTGGGGCAGCAGTAAATACCGAGCAGTTCAAGCTTCTCTCCCGTTATACTTACATGTATTGTATTGTTGGACACATCCGACCTGATAGGTGACGGTATGGACTCGAAGTGACTCAATAAGCTTACACATTTCACCGTTGTCTTCCAAAAATCATACCATTTCACCCCCCCTCAATTCTGCCTCCGTGCCTATGCAAATCCCCGACACCATCGAATGCTCAAAAACATTATATGGGCACCTCAATGCTTCGGCAAAGAATACATTCCGGTGCGACAGCGTCTCAGCGATCAGAGAAGCATGGGTTGGGTTGGGTTAGGTATGAGTGTGTGGTGGAGTGGCAAGCATAACTAGGAATACCCTTTATGCATAATTTGTTTGCTAGGCAAACAAGTGTTCATACTGGGGCTGACATTCGGTGATGCTGCGGTTTTGTCTGCATTTTATCAGAGTCGTTGGGCATCGCTGATCAGATGCAGCCTATCCTTCCTATCTTGATTAATTTTTAGTCCCCATTCCAGCACCACTGTCTGGATTGACTGTTGGCCTTGGGGAAAGTGGATATGCGACAATGCGTACAACATGCCACGGGAGTCCGTCAAACTCGCAGCCATCATAAAGGATATTGCACAGGTGTCAAGTCGCCCGGGATGCGCTATTCTCCAGCATGCACTACACATCCCGCTTGCTTCGTGACTCGATCACGTTTTTCAACGTCCGTTCCGACGCTTGGGGCACTTTCCTGGGTAAAAACGTCTCGTTCCGACGAGAATTGCGTGTCCCAAAACTCGGTGAACGGCGATCTGGATCGCAGTAGGTTTATGCATGCCAAGCTGAGTAAGTGGAAGGCCGAGGATCCATCTCAAGCTTGCGTGTACCCAAAGGCACCCTTGAGTCTAGCAATCGAAACATATTCCGCAGTTCTTCCTAGTAGACTGCGTTGTGATATAAAGCTTGTATGACAATCCTTGACATTCTCCAAGCTTAACGGCGTCCTTTTCAAGTCCAATGTTCGGCAATAATCCATTCGCCCAGGCTGGGTGGTACAACCCACTGAACCGGTGCTCAATAAATGGATCGCCCTGGCGTCCTCCCTCTCGAGATCCCCCTACCTTCGGCGCGCTTCCCGCCCCAGATGTGAACCCAGCATCAGTATTGCGGTTCGAGTTTTCTTCGTTCAACCCAGATGTTCTGAATTGCATCGTGACTGGTCCTGGTAACCGTAAATTCTTCGATATCACGACCCCTACGCCCAACGTTACGTTGATAGCAAAACCAGGGGAGACCATTGGCGTCATCAACTGGCAGGAACATAACTATCTCGAGGCGACGGGAATCCTTTCAAGGCAAAGAACTAGGGACTTCCTCAAGCTTTCCTCAGACCAACGGTACAGTTGCCTCTTACCAAATTCGCAAAGCTAACATTTTGATAACCGTTGTTCTAGTTATAGAACCATGCTCGTTGCTAGTAGTGGTAAATCTTACGCCTGGATTCCTAGACCCTCCGGAATCTATGTATGTGCTCGACCTTTGGAAGATTCCGACACGGCTAATTCTCAGATCTTAAAGTTGTACAGCGCTGAGCCACACGATTCTATGCAATTGGCACGTCTTAGCGAAGACCCGGCCAGGGCAAGAGTCTTGCTGCAGATAACCACCGAGGCTGTTCAAGCAGGAATCTTTGAGTTGTCTATAATAGCAGCTATCTTACTTTATTCCGGACGGAACCTTGATTAATTTCATATTACATAGACACTCTACATGACTATATATACCACTTATCTTACTTATCATTCCACCGACAGTGAGGGAGAGCCCGAGTGCCGAGGACGTCGAGGCAGCCCGGCCCGACTGACCGTGGGAACGTGCTGTGACAGATTCTCATGTCCTCCCAAATGTTTTCCTTTTCATCCCCTTATTTTACTTTCTCCACCATACTTGTATGGCATGAAAGATACGGTTCCAGTTGGTAACATATACAGTTATCAGTGATGACTATGAGCTGACTCTCCGCAACAGCTGGTATCAATTGAGAACGTCGTATGCAACATACCTGCAACGGTTCTCAGCCACTCAGCGGGATTGAGAAGTCCGTCGATGGGAGGGAAACTATATCACCGTCTCGTCTCCCAATAGTTCTCAATATCTAGAAGGATGAACATTCTATTCTTGTGCTGATCTACATAGCTTCGTTTCTGACTCCACCAGACATCTTGCGACTAGGACGGGTGAGCTCATGCCTCGGCAGGACCCATCTTGTCAGTGTTGTACTGACAGGACGTTGAACATTAGCCATGCAAGCGCCTTCTTAAACTGTCTGAAACTCGCATTGTCTGGACCAATGCCTGCACCATTCACATACTCTCCCCAGGCTATCCCCCATTTCACTTCCCTCTCTGTTCACCCCGTCTCCGTCCTTCGACACCGCACACTCAACGCGTATCGCATCGCCCAAAAATGGGTTTCGGGTTCCGTCACACCACTGAGAAAGCGCTACATATCAGACACGTTGGAGACTTTTATTTTGGATATTCGCTTCGTACCAGGTCATGACGAGGAGCGTGTGTTCGCGATTTCAAGGAGTGTCTGAGGCACGATATGGATCTGGGATTTCGGTATCGATAAACCGAAGAAAACTGTGCGAGTGGAGTCCCAGAGGTGCAATACTCAGTGGCTTTGCACCCAGCAATGAACGCGAGTCGGAGGTGACTTTCGCTATTTTGATGGGCGGGTGTCTCATCGTGAACAAGCTGGTTACTTTTGCTTAGGCTATTAAATTTAGGACGAATTGCGTCAAAGTCCTATGCTTGCACTTGCACGAAGGTTCCGGAGCTAGCTTTTCCTTTCGGGAAGTCTACTCGGTTGACATTGACATGAAAATCATGACTTTGGTCGGCGAGTCGCTCGCACAGCGATGATGTATCGCGAACCGCCATATGGAATTGGAAAATGGTACCTAAGCATTGCTTCAAAACATGGTTGACGGTCGGGTCTATTGCAGGTGTGTATATAACTAACAACCCTCCCATCGTCTCTACAAACATTAATTTGAAGATGTTATTGCTGCTTCAACCAGTGCCTTAAGTCCTGTTCACGTTAGAGCATATTCGTAGCTCGGGCACGTTCCATCTACCTCTTTCCTCTTCCACTGCTCCAAGCTCTAAGCCCCGGTTCCAAATCGTTGACACCATATACGCCGATAGCGCACATTCATTCGGGTAGGTTGACAGTGTCTCTTGTGACCATTTGTCCCCTAATTATGGAATTATGCCAAAACGCCTTGATGGTTGCTCGTGGCTCCCCCTCTCAATCCTTGTACGGGGAGAAAGCGACGATCCAAGGGCATCAGATGCGCACACATTGGATTTATTCACACTAAAAACCAATTCAGCCCTAGGATGGTCACATGAGTGGACTCTTAGCTGATGTATTGAGAGAGAGAGAGGGAACCAGTACTGGGGTCCCAGCGGAACAACTGGAGGCAAGGTGGGGCGAGAAAAAAGAACGAAAGTGGCGGTGTTTCCTGGACCGTTGGAACCTTCTGATATCGACATCGACGGAGATGGGGACGGTCAAGGGGTTGTGCTCTCAGACGACCACGTGACTGAAGAACATAGTCTCCGTCTGTTACGATTCTTACAATATTATGATTCCACCTACTTACAAGAGGCTAAAGCGCTAACCTCGACGGATCATGGAGGTGAGAGTATCCAAGTCGGAACGAGAGATTTAGGAACACCTTCCGTGGCAATCGCTGCGTGTTCGTTAAATGCTACCCACCTCCGAAAGGTTGATCCGCGACCATTCAATTGAAAGACACCTTGCGCGGTGTTTCTCGTTCCTCAAGTGCAGAAATAGAAAAACAATGTATTCAAGATATAGTTCGACCCTTTTTATTGGCGGAATTATCGATGTTTTATGCTATGCCCGCTGGTTGAACGGTGAGGTTACTCTTCTCAGATGCAATGTCTAACTATTATATTATCCTTGTACAGTTCACCGAGTTTTATATAAACCAGATATCGGTCCGTTACAATCTTGAATTTAATGAAAGTTCTATGTTTACTAATAATCCTTACGCCCAGGCTGGGTGGTACAACCCAGAGAACCAGTCCTCAATCAATAGATTGCCATGGCGTCCACCCTCTGAAGATTCGCCCACTTTTGGCGCACTTCCCGCTCCAGATGAAAACCCAGCATCAGTGTTGCGGTTCGAATTCTCCTCATTCAATCCAGACATTCTGAATTGCATCGTGACCGGTCCTGGGAACCGTCGATTTTTCGATATCACGACACCTACACCCGGGGCTACCTTTATATCAAGACCAGGCGATGCATTTGCCGTCATTAACTGGCAGGGGCATAGCTCCGTTGAAGCGAGGGGAATTTTTGCACGGCAAAGGACCAAAGACTTCCTCAAGCTTTCCTCCGACCAATGGTACAGTTATTCCGATGTTTAAACTCGCAAGTGAATTTACTGATCGTTGTTGTTGTTAGTTACAGAACCATGCTGGTTGCAGGTGGTAAATTATTCGCATGGGTCCCTCGTAGGACTGGAATCTATGTATGTGCTCGGCCTCATGACAGGATCGTGTACTCATGCTTTGAAGTTATACAGCGCGGGACCTTATGCACCTGCTCAATTGGCACGACTCAGTGCAGACCCAACTAACTCAAGAATTCTGCTACAAATAGCTAGCGAAGCTATTCAGGCGGGACTCTTCGAACTATCCATTATCGCCGCCACCTTACTATATTCTGGAGTGAATATCGATTAGACTGTCCCCTTTTGGACACTCTACTTAGCAGATTTACTTCACGTAGCATACGATTATAATGATATGGTGCTTGCGATGATTAAAATAACGAACAGGATGCTATTGAACGGGATGACAACCCTCCAGCCCCGCAATACCATTCCAAAGATTGATTCAAAGCATGCAAGTAACTTTTACCACGTTGCTCGATTTATGCCTTCGAGCTGCTGCGCCGAATACTGCGGTTTTATCTTCAATATGGTGGAGAACCAAGCGATATTTCCCTCGTGTCATAATTATATGTCCGACAGGAATGAATCATGGTGGCTCAGTCAATAGGAGACTCGCTCTCTGGAGCATCTAGTCGTGCCTCTCAGTCACACTCCGCTTTAGCAAAAGTGGAAATAGATGCATACCGTGTAAGATTGTGAAAGAACCATCTTTGCGAGACCGCGAGACTCGCACATCTCCATCCCCGCCTTGGGTTATGATTGGCGTCGTTAAGTCACGGAACCGAGAATTCATGATCCCTATTGGTGCTGCACCGTTTGATGAAGAACCGGGAGACGTCCGCTGCATAATAAAGGGAGATGCTTGATCGTAGAAGTCGCTATTGTATATCCCGACTGGACCCTGGGAGAAGAACGTAGAGGCTGGGGACGCTGGATAGAGATTGGAGGGTGAAGTCTCCACGGATTCGAAGGAAGTGTGTGACGTTTGGGCTTCTTTCAACAATTCACGACGGGCCTTTTCAGCCCTCATCCTGATGATATCCGCTTTTCTCGCGGCGCTTTTCTCCTCAGCCAGACGTCTTCTTTCGCGCTCTATTGATTCGAGTTCCGTTGCCATCGCATTCTGGACGACCTTCTGCACCATATTCATGAAAGCAGTCTGCGACCGACTGGCATATTCTTCCGCGATTCTGTTCAGCTCCTCAATATTTCGCTCTTTGAGTTGATCAAACATGGCATCGAGCTTTGCTATTACTTGCTCTAGTGCTTGATGTATAGTGATAGAAGATTGAAGCTGACGAGCCATAATCAGTTCTGTAGGTATGCTCTAATAATGATCGGGTAAACACCTCGAATTTCTGCATGGCAGTATTAATTCTATGGCGATACTGGATGATCTTTCCAACATCTGCCTTGCTTGCCACAGTGCTCTTGAATGCACCCTTGTTGCGTTCTAAATCGAGATCATCCTTGATGGAATTCAAGGTTCTGTGAAATTTATCAAGAGGAGTTCAATGGCTAGAAGGTGTGCATGCAACCCACTCAACCAAATCGACAAGGATACTGCTCTTTTCTGGGGATAACCAACTCTCAGGATCATTAGCGCTTGTATACGAGTTCCAGATGGCAACTATCAGACTAGATGCATCATCTATAAGTATCTTGAAGTCCACTTGGTTCGCAATAACAGCCTAACGATACAGGGCGTGAACAAGTCGATCATCAAGCTATGGGTGTCCTGCGTTGCTCGTACCTGGTATGTATCTAGTATGGCCAGTGCAACCCCAACCGCCTCCTTAAGATGCGTACCGGGTGCTAATGTAGCGGCCTCTTTGATCACTCGTAGGACCACGCCGCTCCCATCTAGAGCAGATGCCTTCCAGTTCGAAGGTTTCGACTGTTTCGATGTTGAAGGTCCATGGCTAGCTTGAGGAAGTTTCCCATTTTTTTTGAAAGGCATAGCTGAGACGGAGACTGACAGGGAGGACAAAGTTGACAGAGAGGGTGATGAGTCAAAGATGGGTTAAGTATTCGACCGCCAGAGACTTTTTACTACTTTTTAGGATTGGGCGCTTATTGCTGGGTGCTAAGGCGATGCCACCTGTCAAGGATAACGGTGCAATATGTCAAGGAATCCTGTACATGGTTGCAACCTGATGTACGATGAGCCGTCATATATCAGCCATTGCACAGCTTAGTCCTGAATCTGAGGCAGAGTGTTTTCAGCGAACGGTTGTGTTTGAGACGTTATAAAGCTGTATAGGGATCCACTGGCACAGCTTTCCCACTGCTGTCAGGCTCACTACGGTTAAGCTCATTGTAACATCACCATAGACTTAATGGGCTAAGCTACCAGACCCACAGTCACTATCCAGTCTGCGTGGAATAACCTTCATCAGAAGAATGTGAGACATACGAGTTACATTAAGCATTTACTATGGATCCATGCTACACAAACCGCTATACATACCATGTGAGCGAGACAAAACTGTATACTACTTTCCTCGCCTCGAACGAGAAGGACCTTGAAGCAACGTGTTTATTTCTATACTCGGAGTGACGAAAAGATGAACTCACGGTCGTAGTAATTCCTTGAGTTATTGTTACCCACATCGGATATGCTCACGTTGCTGGTGTTCCCTGAGTTCTGGTTGATGATCGGACGGGCGTTCCCCGAGAAGTATCCTCCCATGATTCCTATGTTCGGGGCACTGTGGGCTGGGTAACCGTATGAAGGAGGTCCATAGGGATAATGGGACATATGCGCCATATGTGGATTCGTATACAAGGGGTGTGTTGCGCTGTGGTGGAATGCTGGGGTAGGTTGCTGGAATGGGTGGGGTTGCGTATGCATTGCTGGGGAAGGTTGCTGGGATGGATGGGGTTGCGAATGCAGGTGCGGTTCTGCCCCAGGATTCCCTTGCATGTTCATTCTGCCAAATTGAGCGTTCAGAGAATTTGCGTCGGTTGGTGGATTTGCGGCCGGTTTCGAGCTCGACGTACTACCGACAGCGTTAGGATGCACCCGCACAGGTGGGCCCTCCTCTGAAGTCTGACTCTCGGTATCCTCTCCGGAGTCGTCCTCTTCCCATTCATCATAATCGTCTTCATCTTCTACCTCCTCTACCCTAGCCTTTTGCTTCGCCTTCGCCTCTCGTTGGACTTTCTCTTCTGCCTGGCGCCTGTTCTCTTCTTCTTTTATCTGTGCAGCTTCTGCACGTCTTTTCTTTTCGCTCTTCAACCTTTCTATTTCAGCCCTAGTTGCCTCTAGCTTGAGCAAAGCCTCGCGTCTCGCTTTCTCGGCTTTCAACCGTTCCAGGTCATCTTTGAGTTCTGCCTGTTTCTTCGCGTTCGACTCTCTCACTGCCTTTTTCCTTATCCACTCCGCTTCCTCAGCCCTCAGTCTTTTCAGCTCTTCTATCTCAGATTCCCGTATTGCCTCAGCCTCAAGTAGCTTCTTCGCCAGATCGTGACCTTTCCCTGATTCGCCTTTGTTATTTTGGTGCTCGAGGTGATCCAAGAGGCGCTCTTGTTCCGATTGCAAGTGAATTAGCGCCTCGTTGATGATAATATGGGATTGAAGCTAGATAAGCGGAATCAGAGAGAGTTACCAATGAAACCACGGAAAACATCTACTTCAAATTTATTCATTGCGGATCCTAGCCTCTCGCGGTATTCCTGAATCTTTCCACTGTCTGCCTTGCTATATATGAAGCGAATTCGTTTGCCTCTCTCGAGTTGTCCCCTGACAAATGTTTCGATAGAGTCTAGAGTACTAGATAATTATAAGTCATGGAGACCGAGGGTAAGGAAAGAAATCAACGTTACATTTGTAATTCAAGAAGAATTTCTCTCAATTCAGGAGTAAGCCAATTTTGTGGGTCTTTGCACTTCTGGTGTGAGCCCCAAATGACTAAGAAAAGTGCAGCTACGTCCTCCGCTAAACGCTGGAATCCTTCTTTATTTTCCTTAACTGACTGAAAACTAAGTTAGCAGGAGCAGAATTTCGCGGTACGGATTCCTCTAATATCAGTACATACCTGGATAGTCGTCAAGATAAACAATGTCGTGCCAGCTGCTGATTTAAGGTCTGGAACTCCTGTCAGTGGCGCCGACTGAGTGAGCAAAGACAAGACGACGCCGATGGCGTTCTCGAGGGTATCTCGTCTGATCGCAAGTCCAAGTCTACCTGCGAAGCCTTTGGAGTTTGGTTTGCTGTTATGCGACATTCAAGGAAGAGGTCCGAACCACAACGCGGTGGGAGATCTTTGAAGGATTGATGGTGAGGCTGTGCCAAAGCACTCTTGTGCTGGGAATAGCCACGGGTGGAAACCTGTTCAGGGATATATGCCACAGCAACACCTAATTTGGTAAGCCTTGTCGACGCAACAACAGCAGAACCTCAATCTTGAAGCCCAATGCAGTACGCTTGTACGCACAATACAAGCACGGTGTACTAGCACAGAGCCGTAAGCTTGTCATCCACACTAACGTCCTTGTGCACGCCTAGGCAAGCCTTCCTCCAATCTTCCTCATGGCAGCTTCGAGCGATGCGGATAACACTCCTTCATCGCCTTAATATATGCGTCTCGCTGAATTGTTGGATGGTTTCATCGCCTCCGAGTCTCGTAGCCTTTGGAATTTGCAACCAGTAATGGTGCCCTTCTCATCGCCGTCAACGATGACGTCCCAAGTAACAGCCTGCAGCCATCTGGTCAGGCTCCTGGGAAAGTTTTGATATGTGATAGCTTGTCCGCCGCCGCCGATTTGCCACGTATTGAGTTATGTCTTGAAGGTTATTCGGGAGGGAAGCAAGCTGCGGGTTCTGCTAGGTGTAGGCTGGGTGTAAGTATGTATCTCAGCGAAGCGTGGGAGAGAGGGGAAGGTAACCGGCGCGAACTGTGCGTCACAGCTTCGTCTCAGGCCTCATAGAGTGAGTCTCTTTCTCTCTCTTTCTTGCAACGTCTGTTCTCAATATCCTAAAAAACATCGAATTCGCAGAAACATATTCTTTTAGCCATGATCTTGTAGGTTTCAATTTGCAAACGGCTATTGCCCATTAGGTACATATGAGAGACTTTTGTTACGTTGTATGATACACTTATCAACATTACACCTTAGCTCAATCAAATGCACGAATTCATCCTTGAACAAGGAACAAGAACCGACGGAGCCGACCAAGGGGGCCAGGCTAAACCTTTTGTCTTGCTGCCCGTTGGGAAGTATGGTGCGCGGCAGCTGTGGACCAGTAAAGCAGCTGGCTTAGTTCGAAACCCAGATTGGCAAAGATGGTGCTCACGGTTGGAATATCTCGTTGGCCTGCTGTTCCCTTGAGTGGCCGTTGGCATATTCTGGTTTATTTCCGGACAGGAGTTGTCACTGAACGTCCCACCACTGATCCCTATGCTCCCGCCGCTCTGAGGTGGGTAACCTGAAGGCGAGAGAAGCAACCGCCTCAGTTTGAGAATTCAGGACAGGTCGGGAAGAGACGGCACTCACGGTTGAATGGATCGGAGAAGTTCCCGGAGCCCTGGTTTATGACTGGACGACAGTTCCCCCCAAATTCTCCACCAGCGATTCCGATGTTTGGGGCGATGTATTGGTGGTATCCGAAAGAAGAAGGTCCAAGGTAGGTATACTGATAGGCGGCATCCTGTCCCCAGCGTGAATTAGCATACATGGGGTGTGTTGCGCTGCGGTTGGGTAGCGCAAAAGGCGGGGCAGGTCGGGAAGGTTGAGATTGGGCGCTTTGTGCCCGTCTTGCCGGCGGTTTTGGGTTCACAACCTTTTCCCTCGCCTTGTTGTTCACGGGGACGACAGGTACCTCCTCCTCCTCTTCTTCTTCCTCAGTGTCGTCATCATCCTCCGAGGCATCTTCTTCGGTGAAGTTGCCGTAATGATGCTCCCTCACCTCCTTCACTCTTCTTTGGACTTCTGCCTCTGCCTGCCGCCTATTCTCCTCGGTTTTGATATGCGTGACCTCCAAAACAGGGGCGTCCGCTCGAGCCTCCCGCCTTCGCTTTTCCGCCCTCAGCCTTTCCAGTTCGACTTTGTCTGCCTGCTGTTTCTTGAACGCTTCCCGTTGTTGACCCTCTGCCCTAAGCTGTTCCAAATCCGCGTTGCCTTCCTGCTGCTTTGCAAGAGCCTCTCGACACCCCTTCCCTTTCAAGTCTGCTACCTCCTTGTCTTCTACCGTGGCTGCCTCTGCCCTCAGCCTTTCTAGTTCTTGAACAAAATCTTCCAGGTTTCTCTCAGTGTCTTGGACGTCCTTCGCCTGCTTCTTGGGTCGCACAAATGTGACCGACTTTTCTCTCTCCTCTTCATGGAATCCATCGCTTGGGTAATGAGTTCGTTCTTGTGGGCGTTCGCGCAATTTCAAAACCTGGATCTGCATCTTATTGATTGGAGGTAATTGAAAAAACGGTGTCAGTGTGCATCCACAAGCGTACAAAGGTATATCATACCCGGAACTGGCACATTGCTTCTTGTAGCTTCACTTGGTACTCTTTGATCACTCTACCGTCAGCGTCTTTGTCGCTCTTGCGGCTTGCCTCGTCCTTCTCGAGCTGTTCCTCGACAAAGTCACTGATAGAATTGAGAGTCCTGAGGAAGCATGAGATCCGATCACGGAAGTAGAAAATACGACTTTACTCCTGCAGTTCCACAAGAATCTTTCTCCCAAGGGGCGAAAGCCAATTTGCGTGGTCTTCGCATCTAGCATATGAGCGCCAAATGGCAAGGAAAAGCGACGCTACGTCCTCTGCTAGTCGTTGGACTCCGCCTTTATTGCCCCTGACTGAAAAGAATTGGATGACATGACTTAGCAGGCAAACGAGCGTTACATACCATCAAGTTCTGTGTTACACAACGCGATGGTACTCAAGATGGATTGCGTCGTTCCAGCTGCCTGTTTTAGGTCCTGGCCGGACGCAGACTTGGCGTCTCGTTTGATTAAGCGCAATGCAGCAACGATGGAGTTCTCGCCGGCGGCAAGCCTGGGAGAGTTTTCTTTGCCTTTGAAAAACATTGGGTGGAGAGCGGGTTACCGGTAGTCAAGACGGGGATTTTGGCGATTACTAACATGGCGGGTCTACAGCACTTATATTGACGAGGAAAAGCACGTTGAAGACGTATGTTAATGAGCGTCAATGCGGATCAACGTCACCATATAGAGGAATAGTTGTAACAGTGATCTGATGTGATGTATTATACCCAATCCCTGAACGTCGTGTTCCGAAGAGTATCCCGATACAGGCAAGTATATATATATACGTATCATCGTCTCCGGACCTCCAACATACATCGATCAACGCGCGAGTCATTAAGTGATGCAGACCAATCATTGAAAGTGTGATATGGAAGACAAAACATATGGTAGTTTCATGGGCGAGTTTTGCCAGTGAACCGATGGTTTCCCTGTTGGCGAGGAGTGTGTGGAGTTGATTGATTGGGTCAAGTAGTTTCGGTGTGATAGTCTGGGATGTCTTGCTTGATTGTGTTCTCAAGGTGGTCCGACGGTTATCTCAACCTCTGCTCGGATGTCCCACTGAAAACGTGCAATAGGTTCCGGATTCCGAGTCGAACCTCGTCAGATCGAGATGAGGGTATTGATGAGGCATTGTCTGGGTATCGTATGAGGGCTCGTAAATGACGGTACCCTAAAGGATCTAGGTTTTTACTTTACTTTTTAAGTGAAGCCCTCGTTTTCTTGCATACCATCAAATCTGAACTCATCGATTGCCAGCACGTTGTTTCTGCATTCCCTTCTACATCGAGTGCAACAAACCCGATCTCTGCTCTTGCAAGCTAAGTGTAGGTTCTACGGCACAGTCGTTGGAAACGGAAGCAGCATCAGTTTCATTGGAAGAGGGTCTCCTGTCGAACAGTATTTGTATTAATTAAGGTATCAGGATGTTTTGACTGATCGATAGATTCGAACGATAATGCACCAGTATGTTTTGTTACGTCGTCTCATCGATGTCAGTTCTAAAAGGTATCGTGGTTAGGGCGTGGTTCTTGCAAAGCACTCTAAGCGTTGGGGTCATGTGCAGGGTGGTCCAACTTGATCCGGTCAAGGTCGAGCGCTCTTGAGAGAGAGGCCCTCAAGGCTATGACGAATAGTGATACAATTTGCGGTCTGCAGTATTTTCACATGTAATGAGCGGAGCAACTGGACGACACAACAACAGTTTAAAATGGAAAACGCTCGTGCCATCGATTGACCTGTCGTCGGGAGACTGCTGTTACCGATGGGCTGCTCCTGTGAAAACCACGTCGCGAGAGTAGATGGGTTGCAAAAATACAGTCCGAACTGGGGATATATATGATATGAAATTGTGATACCTAATTATATATGAGGAAGGAAAGCAGTCCAATCAAGGTCGATATATGCGCCAGCAGGTAGAGCTCGCAGAGCCATAAGAGGCAGGACAAGTAGGACAAAACGCGAACAGACATACGCAGCAGAGATCAGGACCAAAACACCGGTTATAGCGTCCCCAGTATAGCGTACCCACACAGGTGCACCTTCCTCTTCACAAGAGTCTAGGATAGTAGTCAAAATGGCCATCGCAACTGGGTACGCGAAGATGACGACCGCGCTGACTCTCCACGTCATCTTCTCCGCTGTAGAAATGAACGCGAATGACCACGCGATACAGTGTATGCCCCCGAACACAATGGCCACTGACAGCCCAAGCATGATGGGCAATCCATCGTACGAGTCACCAAGCTTTGGAGAGTAAAACGTGGGCACACGCTGAGAGCCTTCTTCCAGCGTTTCCGAGAACAACATGTCGTTGAATGAGACTGCGGTGCTGACTACTGGCCTGAAAAAGTAGTAGAATGCGGTCCACATCACCCCCCTCCGATGGGCCCTGTCGTAGATTGATGCGCGGAGTCCAAGTGGTGCTGCTTTTGGGGTGGCGGGGGGTAATGATGTAATTATCAAGGTGGAGGGTACTTCTGGGGTATCCTCTGTTGAGGTGGACTCAAGAGCTAGCTGGGGGGCGCTTTCTGGCTCATTAGGTGCTTTGTCGATGCTTGACGTTGGGAGGTCACTGTCGTCATGATCTTGCCCCACCTCGATACTGTCGTGGGTGCTGATGGACAGCTGTCTGCCTTCATCCATAGTAGACACGTTGCCGGGACCGGCGTCGTCTTCTACGACTTCAACAAAATCAACCGACACTTTGCGGTTGTCGAGATCATGGTCCATGAGCTTCGTTGTTTCATCTGCGATCACTGCTGGGGAATCCTTGTCGAGTTCTGATCTCACGGTCTCTCCTGCCGACTCAGGCAACTGGACACCAATAAGATGGACTGGGACCGTGCACCGCACGTCAAGGGGTTTGTTCCACCAAAGGAAATACAAGCCGCCATTAAGCACCGCAAAAGCGAGTGTTACAATCTCCAACTCTGTTACGATCAAGTGATTTACTCCCCGAGATATACACTGTGCAATGAACCAGGAGGTTTGCAGAACGACCACCCCTTTGGTGAAGAAGTCCCCTTTGCTCCTGTCTTTGATCTCGTCCTCGGTGATGATCGGCCATTCGACCTTGCCAGCAGCCTCAAGCTCCTCAAGTTCCAGGATATCAAGTGGCCGAATCATTCGCCCGTCCTGGTGGAGCGAAAACCCACCCATCGAAACGAAGAAGCCGTACGCCTTCGTCCATCCCCTTTCTATGCCTAAAGGTCAGCGTAGGTTTGTTGACTGAACATACACATCACCACGAACTTCGATGCCGTTTTGCTATTTCGGATGCTCCAAAATATTGCCTCGTAGCCCATATAAAAACCACCTCGGGCGCGATTAAGGCGAAAGCCATGATTTTCAGCCGTCTTCCCAGCTCTTTCCATTGACTATCCGAAGGCGCAGGAACATTCGGATGGGTGGATACCCACGTGCAAGCAAAAATGGTGGCAAGACAGCTCCAGATTATATTCCAGATTGACCTGTCACCGAAGGTTGACTCGCTGTCCCTGGAATAGATAGGAAGCGAGTGAACGCGTGTGGAACGAGAAAAGGCGTAGAGAAGCGTAAGTATGATCATTAGGCCACCATAGAGAGAAAGGAGAGAAAGATCTACAAGCTACCCTCAGTTACGTCGGTCCTGTACCGCAGTCGAGGCATGGGAACCACGACATTTTTAGTTGACAACCAGTTGTCAGCTATACAGTTCTTATATTTCGGCAGGCTGGAAGCGGCGTTCGGGTCGGTAAGCCGATTACCAACCCAGTAGAATAATGTGTACGTCAAAATGTATCTCGCCCCGAATTTCGGATAATAAGAACTTCTTTCTATACGAGCCCCATGAACGTTTGAAGAGTATCCACACGAATGCGATAGGTTCTCGTGAAATGCAAAGCAATCATCCTCACCCATTCTACCGTTTCTAGACATCACACTTTGATGGAGATTTTATGTAGGGTCTTGTCGGACTACGGTGCTACCAAAGTCCCACCTTACCGCGTATGCTCATTTCGAAAGCCTTAACTTGGCCAGGGTCCATCGAATGTTGGCTGAAGCGGGAGATCTGAAGTTTCACAAAAAGCGTCAGCAATAGCTCCATTCTGGTCAAGAGCGAAATGAAAAAATTGAAGAGATGGCTCAGCTACATCAACGATGTAGTAGTTTTTTAACTCTCAGTGCAACGAGCACTCGTAGTCTAATTAAGAGGTGTAATCTTAGCCATACTGCAGTCCGGGGCGCAATAAATGATGAATCAGGTGGTTCTTGCTCAAACATCATGGCAAACGGCGCAGTGCATTGATCAATGAAATGGAGGTTGGATGCTTACTATGGTCATATCCGAGGATTTGATACTGCGATTGGCCGATCAGGCATTGAAATGGAGAGTAACGAGACAGACGGGTGGTGAGAAGGAAGGCAAGAAAAAAAATGGATGGCATTCGCCTGTGTATGTGGCGTTGTTTGGCGACGGCCGGACTGGGCTCGGCATGGCGGCTCACGCGCCGCAGTCCCTTAATCTTTCCCTCTTATTCTCTCTCTCTCTCTCTCTCTGCAATTATTGAATTAGATAGCGACGAGTTCGGTCACGGGATCTAGTCTCGAGAACAGACTTACTCTGAGTAACTGTCCGGTGAGAAAAGAAAGTCGCCTTATAGTAGACTGGCGATCATCCAATTCTTGAGCACATGTCATACATACAGTTTCGGAGAAAGAAGTGAAAGAAAGACACAGGTGATGCAATGATTTCAAGTTTGGTTTCTCGGCAGCTAATGAATTGTGAACCGCTAGAAGACCTGTTGACACCATACATGATTGTGCAGCAATGACATACATAGCGAACAACTTGAACTGATCGGAACATCGTAGTAACCTTTGTGCTCTAGATGTACTTCACACAGAGCTATTGAGCATTGTATTCTTAGTGAAGTCGATGTCCCATGTGTGTGTACTCGATCCTTTCTAAGAGTTATAACGGGGGGAAATCAGCGCAGAACTATCGCATGCAAGGCAAGCACTGACCCCCTCCACTTCGACTGAGAATTCCAGAGATCCCCACGCAAGTTCGTCAGCGGTGAAAACTAGCAGAGTAGCCAAAAGCATTTCATCCTGAATACACAGAATTGTTAGAAAACATGTGGGGTGTTGGCGAAACGACCAAAGAACCTGTCTGGTAGACTGGGGACTGAGATCGAATCCATGAAATCCACTATCGTCGACTACTGGGTACAGAATATAGCTGCTCGTCAGATCAAATTCTCTGTCGACCTCCACGTCGAAGTTGAATGTCTGGTTCCCTTTGTCCTTGAATAACTGCAACGTCTTCTTGTAATCAAAATAGTCTATGAAATACGTTCAATCTCATGCGTAAAAGAATTACCCCTGATTATCACGACGAACTCACAGTGATTTTGACTGCCCTCCTCACGATATGTATTGGGAAGCACGATATCTGTTGCTTTCATATGTCCATTCTTGTCTCGAAGGCCGAATTTCAGGGCAGTAGCAGGATAGTTGTTATCCGGGATAGGGTCGACGGTCATTGTCATGACAAAGTATAACTTCCCGCCATGGGAGGCAAAATTGTCCTGGGGCTTGCTGCCTGTGCAGTAGATGCGATAGTCCACCCGGCCATTCACCGACCATCCATGAGTGTAAATCTGGAGGGGCTCTGAGTGACTGAAGCAGGAGAATACATTAGTGGTTTGCGACAAGGAAGATGGGGATGGACGTACGCTCTGAAATAACACGTTCCTGCAGGAGGGGTTAAGCTAGTAGCTGGCATGGCAAGTTGGAGTTGAATATGTTCTTGGGGTTGAAGCTAATGATCGATGTGGCCTCCTTTATATGCAGACTTAGACCACTTCTTCATTCGTTGTTTAGCATCTGGAAACGCGGTGTTACGTACATGCCTCGGTGAGATTATGTGCCGGATGCATGGATTTGGTGTCTTGACGGAGAAGTCATCGTTACTGGAATGAAAAGCATCAGCTGCTTCGTCTGGCTGTGCTTTTTGCTCGCCCGTCAAGTTTGGGATGTCCTGATGATCTGGGGTTTTCCATTATTTGGAATCAACCATTACCACATGAAGTCTACGGGGCAGTTTGGCTCCTACATAACATAACGAGAGATGTATAGAGACACCTGCCAGAATATTAGCGGATCGCGTTAATGACAAAGGACCGTCAGCCTTCATTGACCAATCTATGTAGTCCTCACACGGGACCGCTTCATCCATAGCTTTGTCAATCTAAGTTTATAAAGTAGTGCCAAATCAGTGACAATCCTCAATGACCTGACACGAACTCAACGCCGGTGCCACAATACTGGATCTCCTTCTCTCTCGGTTTCGCCCAATTTATCCGCTGCCTGGCAAGCAGTGGAGCGAGACACTCTCCATAGCATCAACTAAACAAAACATACCGCAGCAAGACCGGCGATAATCAAGTTTGCACTCGCTTGTTCCGGCGTTTCCATACTGCGACCATGACGTGGTGTGAGAGTGTACCTGGGAATTTCTCAAGTCTTCAGACTTTCAGTGCAGTGCCAACAACAATCTTTCATAACATTGATCACCTAAGTATACACAGAAGAACGAGCGACCACACACGGACATCGGGACTCGGAGTCTGCCTCAACATCGTCGGCCCTTTTCCCAGTGCCTTTCAACATTTTTCGCCCATGGGACGTATACGATGCCAGAAGGAAGCAAAAAGGGAAATGTAGAAGCTAGGTCAAATCCTAAAAGACGATGAAGTTGTTGCCGGGTCAGCAGCTGTCAATGACAAGATGGAACCGGAAACGTACATCATATCCAACACCAGTCCATTGCTCGCCCGCACCCCTCGGCCCGTTCCAGGAGATGGAGGGCAGCAATAGCAGGAGGATATTTTGCATCCCGTGCCCATTGGTGATGTGAGCCGAGCTGATAACTTGAAAAAGAATGAAGGTGTCGAAGATTTTCCGATTTGTAAATCGGAAGCAAGCTCGCAGAAGCAAGGGGGGCAGAACCAGGGCAGAACCCATGGCCAGCCAAAGCTTGAAGAAGCAAAAGCAACTTGTGGGTTAAATATCTTCCAGGCCATCGTCGTTCGACGACGTTCGACAACTCGGAAGGCATAGTCACAGTCGCCGTTTATTCTCGTGGCGAAAATATGTAACCATGAGGAACTGAAAGATCAACACTGACTCGGATGTTGGATATCCCTATTTCTCTTTACAGACAAAAGTTAGCGTGCCAAAGGGTAAAGGCTTATGATAGTACTTACATGAGAGAGGAACAAGTTGAAATTCAGGTCACGACAAACAGATTGATACTTTGTCCTCTCACCACCACCACCCTGGCCATCGACTCGACAGCGATGAGTATGGCGCAACCCGCATTCATACCCACACTTTCCGAATTTGACGTTGAGCAGGCCGTACAAGTCAGTTAGCCCTTGGAACCGCAATATCGTCGTCTCACAGCGAGGCAGTTGATCCAGCAGGCTTACGCGCCGCCCACGACAGCAACGACTCCGGAAGATCTCAAACGTTTTCAACACGACCTTTTTGAGATCCAGAAACGCCCGGAGGCTTGGGGCCTTGTCATACCGCTTCTGAACCATCAGGACCAGAATGTGCAGTTCTTTGGCGCCCATACCGCTCAGGTGAAGATTGCGAGAGATTGGTGAGTTTTCAGTTCGTGTTGCTGAATGAATCAAGCCGTTAACGGATTGATAAGGGAGGCTTTCCCTGTCGAGCATGTGGATGATCTGCGAAATCTCATGGTACAACTCACGGCGCACTCTTTGTCGATCGGACGCCCGAAATTCATCCTTCGCAAGCTCTTCGTCGCTGTACGCCTCTCCCACTCTATTTCCAGCGCAATCATAATATGATTCCCTACCGTCTCAGCTCACATCTTTGGCCCTCAAACTCGCGCCTGGGCACCCATCACGATGGCCTGACTGGATCATGTCATGCGTCTCAGCTTTCTCGAATCATGGCGCAGCGGCCGACTACATTCACGATTTTTTGGCTATTGTCGCAGAGGAAGTGAATAACGCGGATCTTCTGGGGTCTAGTAAGTATGTGTTTCCTTCAATTTCTGCTGTTCTTTCCGCGTTCTGACCGTAGTGATAGAGCGCAGATGCAACAGTCGATGATAGATGCCACGCAAATGGTGGTACAAGGAATCACATCAACTATCACTCAACGGCTTGGATCAATACCCACTAACCAGTACCTATCAGCACTTCGATGTCTTCAGGCATGGATGACTTTTCTCAGAGCAGAGTGAGTTGACCCGCCCCTGCCGACTCACAAACGTGTTTATCATCCCGCAGCAACTTGGTTCCCCTCATTCCGCTCCTCATTTCCCTCCTTGACCCATCGTTCCCTGATGACTCGATATTCATCGCCGCCTCCGACGCCTTACAAGAAATCACCTCTAAATCAACATTATCAGACGGTTCTGGGTCCAAAACACTCACAGAACCTTTGCTCGTGTGGATAGATGTCGTCGGCAACCGAATCTTGGAAGCAACGCTCGCAAACAGCGATTTAACCCCGACTTCACACTCTCTTTGTAAATTACTCGTCGCGTTGGGTGACCATTCAACACAATACATCGCTGTCAACATATCTTCGTCGATGCCTGTGCCCACGAGTTCCACGACTCCGCCAACGACAAAAGCACACCTGACACAGAATTTCCTCCGGTTGTTACTAGGATATACGGGGCTTCCTGGATATTACGGAATTGATGAGGAGGAGAGCGAGATGACGTTGGGGTTCTGGTATCTATTTCAGGAGGCATTGTGGAATACAGATTACTATCTAGGGGATGGAGAAGATGATCGAGCTCCGGCACCACCGGAGACGCGTGAAGGCGGGGAGGCTCAGCAAGTTCTTCTGGCGAAAGCCGTGTATAGCGAGCTTGTACAGATTTTAAGACGAAAAGTGGTGTTTCCTCCAGCTGGGAGTGGGTGGTCGAGAGGTATTTTGTTCTTCCAGTTTCACAAAACGTTCCGTAGTTGACCATTCTGACGCTGGTAGATCAGATTGATAAGTTCCAAGTGTTAGTTTGCAGTCGCACCTCTTCATCGCGTATCTGATTTCATGATTCGCTGGTAGGTATCGCCGGGATGTGGGAGACACCCTAATCAATGCGTACGTGATTCTCCTTCAGTAGTATCTGTTGGAATGAGGTTGAGGAGGCTTTAGGTTCTACGTCCTCCGCAACGATATGCTTGGATACTACGTTAACGATATTGCCGAACGCTTATCGACGAGGGCAGACACCGATGGGTGGCAGGTACACTGTACTCTGAGATTCTCTTTTCGCAGTCCCTAACATGTTATGGTCAAGGAAATTGAAGCCACATTACATTGTGTCATGTCGATTCAGGAAGCTCTGGATATGGAGAAAGCTACTCATTTGTCTCGCCTCTTCAGCCCCGAAATTTTCGGCAGATTGCCTTCAACAGGTCGCACAAGGGTGCGGCGGACAGCTTTAGGAGTTGTCGGTGTGTATTTTCAGCGAACGCTTCTTGAGCGATGTCATTTATCTTCAAATGATCTAGGTGCATACTCATCTTGGTTTGCAACCCAAACACATCCTCCTCCCTCCTCCTCGCAGCCTAACCTCCTCCTTACTGTCATCACATATGTGGTATCAGCACTACCCGATCCGTCACTCAGCCTCTCTGCTGCGGTGGCGTTGAGGAATCTGTGTGAGGCCAATCGGAAAGACTTGGCGGTGCACATCGGGACTTTTGGAGAGTTGCATGCTGGGTTGAGTGGGATTCCGGTATGTGGATTTGTCGTGGGGACGTTCTGTGGATGACGTTTGGTGATTTGTGTCTGTAGGATTCGGAGAAGAGTAAAGTGCTGCAATCCATAGCGAGTGTGATACAGGCGATGCCTCCTCTCGATGAGATTCCCGCGATCGAGGTTAGTTGGTCTAAGCACTTGTTTGTCATCGATGTTTCCTCAAATGTTCAACTGACGTTTTCTTTGAAGGCTATCATCAATCCAAATGTTCAAAAACTATTTGATGCTCTTCAAAGTGCATCCACAGTGAGTTGCAAGACCTTGATCCTCTTCGGTGTGAGCCCAAATAACCGTCCTTCATTCTTCAGCTTCCGGATGAAGCACGGGCTTCGACAATCCTCCATCTTGAGACACTCTCTGGCATCGCCAAAGGTCTTACGCGTACTCTGGAAGGCCTGGTCGTTCTTGAAGACGAACCAGACCCCGATGTCCAAGCAGAGGCGGAAACTATTAGGGTTGCGCGCGAAGATCCTCGAGCTGTAAAGTTGCGAGAAGGAATCTTTGCAGCCATTCAAGGTGTTGTCGAGCTGTGGTCCGTGGATGCTGGCGTCGGCCATGTGAGTTACCTGCTTCAGCTTTTGTCTCTAATATGCTGACGTGGCGAAATCTTTGTCATACATAGGCCTTGAGCGACCTTGTCAAATCTATCACTTCGCTTCCTTCAGACATCACCCTTATCTCTCTGCCGGCAGGCCCTCTTCTTGAACTCGTCTGTGTAGCTGCTCAACGCCAGTTGACGGCAGCATGGCTGTCTCTTGCTGCCATTCTCATCGCGCAGCTCAACCCACCGGTTTACTCGTTGAATCTGAAGAGCGGCCCAACGCCGGAGGCAGACATGTGTGTGCAGAGGTTGTTGCCTATATTGTTGCAATGTGGGCTGGGTGCTCTGAGTGTGGATGCTGCTATGGAAAGTGTATGTCATTTTTGCGATACTGGGTGTGCCATGTGCTAACTCCTTTGTTTTGATGCGAGTAGAACCCGGATATCGTACAGGAGTTCTTCTCTTGTATGGATCGGGTGCGTTGGCCTTCACTGAGGTGTTCTGACAGGCTTCTGACGACCTTCTCGGGTTCAGGTTGCGCAAGATTTTACTGGGGCTTTCTACGCCATGTCTCCCGGTCTATTAGACGCTCTGATCCAATGCGCTATAAAAGCCTTCTCATTACAGGAGAGGTATTCCCTCGTCTCGGCATGCAATTTCCTGGTACGTCTTTCTACATGATATACGTGCTTCAATATCCATACTCTATTCGCGCTTTCAGTCTACATTGATCCATCGATCATCACTCACCGAAGAACTCAATGCTCAAAAGATGATCCTCCTTGCTTCGCATGGGCGGTCGTTGATGCATGCCGTCCTAGCTGGATTCGCAGGTGTCGCTCCAAGGAGCGTGGTACCTAATCTGATCGACATGCTGGGTACACTTTTGAGCAGGGCGAACGAAGGTGAAGGTTCGATAGGGGGAGGTCCAACGCAATGGATGAAGGAGATTTTGATGTCTGTAAGTTGCAGTCTTTTTATCCGAGATTTGCTTTTCGGTTACTGAGGGTTGGAATTTCTTGTAGGACGACTTCGTGCCAACTAAAGCGGGGCCAGAAGCAAAGGCGAAGTTCATCAAGGCTGCTACAGGGTATGTCGTCTCATTCACGAATATCCATTGCTCGTCACTAACTATGTGCGCGTCGCCAGATCTCGTTCCCTCAAAAAAACAAGAGAAGCAGCCCAACAATTCACCCTTGTTGCAAGGGGCTTGGAAGGATCGAACTTCGGGTACACGTCATTGACGATGTGAAAGCTCCGAACCTCACAATATTCCACTATTAGCATTGAGCTGGACGACTAGGTTAAATTATTAAATCTCCAATAATCGCAAGCAATCCGCAATGTCCCCGTTTCTCTAGGTTGAGTTGATGAGCCTACATGTTCCTTTGAGAGAGCAAAGCTGCAGTGGACGACGCTGCCATGGAAGCCTGACTAATCGTGAACCGTGACTAATCGGAATTCTTCTTCTGCAACATCCACTAGGTACTACATGCCTCACTCCAACTTGACTGAGTTCTGTTTACGTAAATTCCTAACTCCTTGCTTGTATCTCTGGGTTCGGGTAGTGAATATTTCAACAAGCCCGAAGCAGGTTGAGCGTCCTCATTGAGGGATTCGCGATTCAGGTGTGTTGAATAACGGGCGCTTATTCGGAGATCAGCGAACTACATACGCCACACAAGAGAAGGGAAAGAGGAGAGTTACAAGGCAACATGAAGGTAACTCAGTATGTAACGATGTATCACTTGGCTTAAATTACTCAGCCCATTCTAATGTCAAAGATTATTATGCCCCTCCCCTATGCCGGAGAAGAGCTTCGATAGACGTAATTGGGCATTGGTCGACTCCAGAAATCGGGTCCTTCCCAAGCACCTGAACGTCCCGGGCGAGGCGCCAAGTACGACGCAACGAGAGAAAACACACAAGCAGCCGAATCTAACCCTTCGCCCGCTACATATGTCAAATCAATTTTAAACCATGATTTTGTGGCTAAAAGTTCCCCGGGGCTCGCAATGTCTCGTACTCAAGCATCATCGATTGACCTTCCTATAGCCGTGTAGAATTTACCATTCCGCTTTGCGACCATCCTTCGCAACTCTTCAACCTGGCCATATAGGTTAGGCAAGTCGATCTGAATGTGTCTCTGAATATCCCTGGAGAATAACTCTGGCATGAGAAGGGGTAATCATAAATCCCTTCATGAACGACCCCTGACATGGCCTCCAAGATTGCGGACATGGTGAGCGCTCCCTTCTATCTTTTCCTTACCCCTCCCAACTTCATTCGTGCCTTCGGGCTCTTACACACCCCGTTGCGTTTCGTGCGCGGGTGTGTATTATTCACATTGTCGCATATCGCGCATTGGGGTATTTGGGCCATCACCCGTTACCTTGGACACATGTCCACCCATCACACGGGACGCTGAGTCTCGGCCCACATATATCACGGTTCAGACCGGCACGCTGAGTGCCGGTCGTGCCTCATGTCCCCACTACCCATTTATTGCTAAGAGAGCCCGGGGGCCCATTACCGCTCGTTATCACATAAGAAAGGCACATGCTCACACATGCACCCAGATCACACTCGCACCACCTGGTACACAGGCATGCACGCTGGACATAGCAAAATTCCATTGCACATGCCCCGTGATACCGCCACACAAACCATGGCTGGTGGCTCAAGGTACATTGGGTCAATTTTTCATCAACCACGCGCATCCGTTCGGTGCCGCATGCGCCAGCAGCAATGCAGGGATGATTGCCAATGCCGTTGTAGACATATGGGAAGGCGAAGGAGTATTCCCGGTGCCCAAGTATGAGGATGATCTCAAGGTTTTCCGCACGCCATCAGCAGACGGCGCCTTCGTCGACGGCCACTTCCGCTATGACTACGACCGGGCAGAGATGCTCAACCGCATTGCATTGTTGGGAGTCCCATGGAACAAGGACAAGGGCGACGACACGTTCAGATTTGTCACCACCTTCATCGGATTCCTCTGGGACATTCCCCAGAGGCTGGTGAGCTTACCCGACACCAAACGACTAAAATTCCACGAGCGTGTTCGGTTATTCCTCAACAACTTTGCCATATATTCACATCCTTGCCACCTTATTGATGTCGATAGGATCCATGGCTCGCTATGTCACGTAGCATTCGTGTACACACAAGGCCGATCCCACCTCTCCTCGCTATCCAACTTTGCGGCTACCTTCCGAGGCAGAGACAGGGATTTCATGACCTGATATCCACCACGGCCCGTGATCGACGACCTCAACTGGTGGCTACCAGAGCTGTCGCTACCCAGTACAGCCAGGCAACTCCGACCTCGAGGCCCTCTGCAGGACCTGGGCCTTTATGTCAACGCCTCTACATCGTGGGGTATTGGCATAGTCATGGGAGACCGCTGGGCAGTGTTCCGCCTCTCGCCCACGTGGAAAGTCATGGGTAGGGACATATGCTGGCTCGAGACGGTCGCAATAGAACTCCTGCTCTACTTTCTGGAGCAGGACAACATTCGAGATTGTCACCTACTCATTCACTCAGACAACCAGGGCACCATTGGCGCCATGGCAAAAGGACGTAGCGCAAACACTCATATCAACCTCGTCGTACGCCAAACTTACATTGTCCTCATGGACCTGTTCATCACACCCAACATCAGCTACATCAGATCCGAAGCCAACCCGGCCGACCCCATCTCGCGCGGAGAATTGGGATCTGCCGGCAGGCAAGTTTTCCCTGCATTCAAGCTCCCAGACGAGCTTGCAACATGCTTTGTCGATGTCTATGCTTGATCGGCGCTACCCATCGGCAGCCCGTGCTGTTGAGAGGTCGGTGGGTGATAAGGGCCGCCGGACCCTTTCACCGCGCCCCATCCTACCTCGAAATTCCTTTCACCCTTTCCGTCGCCGAGTCGTCCCATCATCACCCAAAAGACAGACCACACCATCAGCTACAGCAACTCCGGACCATCTCATCACTCCACTACCCACCATCTCACCACATATCAACCCAACACCCACACATCCGCCAGTCACAGCCCCCAGCATATCCCGTACCATATTACCACGCCAACCACAAGTCGGCCGCAACATCATTCCCCTTCGGCTACGACCACACGTCGCCGCAGCAGACCGGGTGTTCACATGGGACACCCCATTCAGCGCCCGGCACCGTGCACACATGGCAGAATCCCTTCCTGCCCCTCTTGTCGAGTTGGCCATGATGTCGATCCGCGGCGGCTATGCACCAAACACCAGGGCAACATACGCTGCCGGCCTCAAACGATTCACCATCTTCTGCAACAAGTGGGGAATCTCGGAGGAGGATCGCATGCCGGCGAGCTACCACCTCCTCTGCGCGTTCATTGGCGAACACAAGGGCACGGTAGCGGGCGGCACCATCCGTTCCTGGATGTCAGGTCTGTGCGCTTGCCACATCACACACCACGCACCATGGTACGGCGATGACAAATGGGTCAAACTGGCAAGGGTCTCTGCTAACAAGGAGGGTACCAGGCACAAGATGCCCTTGCGAGCCCCCATTTCCATTGAGCACCTGCTGGCCTTGCGCAGGGCCATCTCCCCATCCGAACCGTTTCACGCAGCAGTCTGGGCGACCGCGCTAACCGCCTTCTGGGGCTGCCGACGCCTGGGCAAGATCATTGTCACCACTGCTGCCGCGTTTGACGCAACATACCATGTGCTACGCTCGGTAACGTATGTTACGATCCCCATCGGCTGTCCACTACTCATACATACCAACTGACAACACATCTTAGCATTACATTCCGCACGTTGCGAGACGGTACCCGCTCGGCAAGCTTTCCCATTCCTTGGACCAAAACCACCAAGGAATTGGGCGGCTCCGTCGTCCTCACGGCACAGGGCAACCCCTTGCTGTGCCCCATCGCGGCCCTCCAGAACCATCTCAAGGCAAACCCATCCATACCTCCGCTTTTCCCCCTCTTTGCTTACACCACAACATCAGGCGCACCGAGAATCCTACTTAAACACAAATTCCTCGGGTTCGTAACAGGCATATGGTCCGCGGCCGCTCTCGCCCACGTACTGGGCCACAGCTTCCGCATTGGCGGCGCCGTAGAACTGCTACTGGCTGGTGTACCCCCCGAGGTTGTCGCAGCAACCGGCGGCTGGACCTCCCTCGCTTTCCTTCTATACTGGCGCCGCATGGAAGAAATCCTACCCATGAGCACCTCAAAAGCTTACCAGAAGTCTCATATAGATAACCTAGCTACGATTTTCGAACAATTCCGGCGAACTTGGTGGGTGTGGTGCAGTCCTGGTGGTGGAACACGGTGTGACCTCTCTGTGAGCAGATGAGGCAGTTGGAGTTGGAGGTCGACCGTCCACTGCCTTGCAAAAAGGGCTGGGAGGTGCTCTGCTGGCGGAATGGTGATGGTTTAGAAGAGGATGGTTTGTTGTTATTTGTGCCGTTGCCGCAATACCCCTGGAATGATGAAACCATGGACTGGAACTCATTACAAAGCTGATGGGCGTCCCGGCCGTCCCTGAACGCGTTGTCGTGCTCCTCTGGGTTAAATTTGGTCTTCTCACTCCAATGTTCTTTTCTAAGACGTAACTCGGCAGCTTTCCATGCGTCGTAGAGTTCATCCCTGTCTCTCTGTACATTGAAAAAATTAAAGTGGTCGTCAAACCATGCAGCGTGTTCACCGCCATCCCCTTTTGTGTCTCGTGCCTGTTGGAACTTGAACATATTCAGGGCGGCCTCGGAGTACTGGCTGCATGTGAGTGACAGTTCTTTGCCGAAACGGGGCGTGAGCTTCTCGATGTCAAGAATATGAATTCCCTTTGTTTGACCCGGTAACAGGTTGCATTTGACAGTTGGGAGTGTGGAGGCTCATCAATTAAGATTTGTAAGTTCTTGTTCACAAAGAATGGGAGAGGTACCGCGACATGGAGCTCTGTGTCAAAAAGGCACTGTGCAAACTCCAGTGGGTTATAGACCCCGATGACTTTCTCGACCATGTTGCTGCCATCCATGCAGCGTCTCTTGGTTCGGAGAACCTCTTCGGGAGACTGTGTGTCAGCGGGATCAGAAGTGATCTTCCGTTTTAGCTTTTCTTCCTTGTCCTTCAATTCTTCATCCGCGAAAAACTTGGCCAAACTGGGATAAACCCAGTCCCAAAATGTGTTGAAAAATGCGGGGACCTTGAGACGGTTCATGTTCTCGGCATCAATAGTGACGAGAGAGGCCGTTTCGGATCCGGGCTGTGGGTTGGCAACAGGGTCCTCCTCGTGTTCGAGAGTTTTGAGTAATCTGGCGTCATTCTGTGCCTCGATCTTCTTGTTCTTCTGCAGGATAGATGACAATGAAAGTTTCTTAAGTGCCTCGATCACCGCGGGAGAGGTGTGAGTGCGGGGTGTACGGGGTAGGACTTGAGGGATGGTCGCTGTGTTGCCTTGAACAGGGCCGGTGGGGACAGTCGGGATATTGGTGTTGCCAGGGGGGCACCAGTGGCTTGGGCATCACCTGCAACCGCTCCTGCAACGATGTTCTGGACCATTCTGATGTGTTTTGACTTGGGAAAAAAACGGGTAGTCTCGTAAATGCGACTAAGAATCGATGTTGGGATTTTTTAGTTTCGAAAAAACGACGTTAGTATGAGTAAAAAGTCTTTTTCCCGCGTCAGAACCAGGTCCAATGCAATGGGGAGACAGGTTCCCCATCGCGAGTAGTATATGTACATTATTATTTACGTGTATGATTTTCCGGGGAGGAAGCGTAGATGGGTTCTGACGCTTGCCCTTATCTTATCCGATAATGAGCCAGCCCAAGGGCTTGCTCATCTTGGAGTGGCTCAATGCCCGAGAGAGAGAGAAAAGAGAGAGGGAAAACGAACAGAAACTCTTGATGGCACTATTGTGAGTTGTTTGTCCCCATCGTGACATAATTCCACCGATCCGCCCGTGACCAATTGGCCTCTATTGAACTTCCACCTCCACCGGGACTTTCAGACATAAAGACCAGAGGTTGCACCCCGAAGATCCTCAAAGCATAAAAACCTTAATAATATGGCATCTGACCCCGGATCTGCCTGGAGACAGGTGCCTTTTGAGATTTCCAAACCTCCATCCGTGCAGACGACTCTCGTTATCGCTCCAGATTCGTTATTAATAAACAACTTTCCTAGGAGTGCGAAATGGTATGCTCAATAATTATTCTCACCTGGGATATTAAGGACAATAATGAAAACATTATCCATGACTCTGTTTTGCTTCTAGGTCCCCAGATGGATCTGTCATTCTTTCGCAATGCGAAAACCGTACTCTACAAATCTTCGAAACGTGAGTCAAGATGTCCTCATCTAGTACCTGCGTAATATCTCAAATAGTACGAAGAAATGTGCCTGGAACAGGTGCACCAAATTGCTTAAAAACATTACCGCGACTGACAACTCCCTCCAGAACGATACAAACCCTCTCGAATATTCACTCAATCGTCTCCCATTCTGGACTTTCTTTGGTACCCAACCGCAACCCCCCAAGATCCTGCTGCATATTGCTTCGTAGCTTCAGTACGTGAATGTCCTGTCAAACTTCTGGATGCCTCCGATGGTAGAGTGTGTATGCCTCTTGAGCCTTGCCAGATGCAATACTCAACTGTCTGTGTCCTTTTCTCTCTAGCTTCGCGCCTCGTACCGAATTGTCGACCACAGGGAGCGGCAAATTGCACCCCACAGCCTGGCTTTTAATCTCACAGCACAGAAGTTTGTCAAAGAAAAGCAGCTTTACCAGATCCGTGTTTGAACGATTTCCAGGCTATATTGCGGTTTTGAAGACGCTATAGAAGTCTTCGATCTCTCGCGCCCAGGAGAAGGGAATCGTTTGCACACAACTCCATCTAAAAAGAGTAAAGACGGCCTAAAGGGTATTCATGTTCTTATTTGTCAGAACATTCCCTGTAAATAACTAATTTACAGGAATTGTCTCTGCTCTCGCTTTCTCACCATCATACAGCCCCGACGAGTCATTTTACGCTGCCGGAACGTTTACACCGAACCCTTCGTCGATCGCGATGTTCAGCGATGCTCAAGAAGGGCCTCTCATGTTCGTCGGCGGTGGTCCTTATGCAGGTGTCACTCAAGTAAGAAGACGCCTGCAATACTTCGGCTCGGCCTGCTTCTGATTCTATACGTAGTTGGCTTTCAATCCCATGAAGCCGCACATGCTGTACGCTGCCTATCGCGGACGTGGAAGTGGATCTATTTATAGTTGGGACATTCGGTCAAACGTAGAAATGCCTCTCGAGATACTACGAATTCCAGCTGAGAAGGGGATCAATACGAACACGAATCAGAAGAGGAGGTTTGACATCGACCTTTCTGGGCGTCTACTTGGTTACGGAGATGGGGTGAGGTCTTACATTCTTTAGGCTTTCTAGTACTGAAATAAAGACTTGAGAATGGAAATATCTCTGTATTCAACCTGGAAGTCCCCGAGGAAACTATATCGGACGATGGAGGGGATACAAACATTCGAGGCCCAACGCTCCACTTCCAGGCCCATGATGGTACATACATATCTCTATTTTTTTTGGAACACGGCTCATATTCGCGAAGATGCTATCGGTTCAGTCGCATTTCATCCTTCCAAGCCGAGCCTTCTATCCGTATCAGGATCGAGGCATTTTGATGACAATGACCCCGAAGACATTTCGAGTGAATCCGAGGAAGATGATTTAGCTTCGGCAAACGTTCCAAGTGCATCATCGCCAACGGGTCGCCTTATTCGACGGGGGAAGCGTCCTCAACCAGTGACGCTAGATTCATCGATCAAGATTTGGACTATCTAAGCAAAGTCATGACGATGTGTGAAAAGAAATGATGACACTTTCCTGTCAGGTGCGATTTCTTGGGCCATTGGAATGTCACTTTTCGTAATAAATATCGTTCCTAAAAGGACCAGTTGCAAACTTCTGTCTCCTAAACCTTCCCCCTCGTCGCTTTCGTATTTCCGTTGCCCGTTCTGACAGGCAAGATTTTAGCCAAGTTGTTAACATTCGAGAAGAGCATATAGAAATGCGTAGAAAGACTGCCTTGTGGCTAACAAGCAAGGGCCCGATTTGATGTATTCTATCAGCTTACGTGGGAAGTGGTCCCCTTCCAGTCGACGAATACCTAGAGATTGTGTCTACCATTCTCGATTTGATAGAAACAGATATCTACAGGTAAATCCATGGCGTATTCGATATGTGAATGCCATTGGTTTTGGTTTCTTCAACAAAGCAAGGTCTGATTGGCGACTGCTAAAATGTCTTGTGCAGTCGATTGGGTAAAACAACGTAGCATATCAGGAACCCCCTCCACCTGTCGTCCCCCAAACCTTTTGCCAACCTTTCTGAAAAAGTGCCATGTGTTAATACGAAACAGTGTTGACGCATCACGTGCATGGAGCTCTGCGAGACATGCCAGGAGAGAGAGAGAGAGAGATCCTGTATTGTGGTCCCGAAAGCGGAACGACAGGGGTTCGTACTACATACAGGTTATAGATACCATGTATGCTACGGGCACATGACCACCTTACCGCTGTGACCAGCCTCCTCGGTTCTCAAGCTCTCTGGCCGACCGTCAGGTATCCAGTACCCACTCATGCCAGCGGGATCATCGAGGGAAAACCTGCAGCATCTTTAACATTTTTATTTGGCCGTCAGGTGTCTTGAGGGAGTTCCCTCTGCCGGAACAGCCGCAAGCAGCCATTCCTCCTCAACACGCCACTCCCTCGTGTCCAAGAGCTCCAAGTCCTTAGAGTACCGTCTCACGGGTTCACCGGTCATGCACGAACACGGCCAGGATGACTAATCATGCGCATGGCTATCAAGGTAACAGTTATCTTTGTACGGCCGATTTCCATATCCACCCACAGCGGTCCGGTTTCCGCCTGTCAACCTCTCTCCACAGCCTGAGTTAGCCACCTCGCCAGTCACAAATACGCCCATGAGTCCTTCCCTGGCCCCGTCCATCCCTGCCTTTCAAGGCGGGGCCACATATGGTTGGTACTTGTCAAAAGTCTCCAGCACCGTGTAGCAGAAGCGCGCAAATTCGCGCAACACTCCCTCATCCGTGTGGCGCGTCAACGTCTTGAACATTGCAAGGCCGTCTCCTCTGTCCTTCCCTGCCTGCAGGCGGCCATCAAGCTCAATGACCGCCGCCCACATATCCTCCCTCCCCTCGCGCAGGTCGCCTCGCTCACAGTCCATCGCTGCGTGCACCTCATCCTCCACCTCCGTTTTGCACAGCCGACATACTCGCCGCTCTCTCGCGACAGGGGGCCTTGCATATCGCAGGACCTCTATTCCAAGCCTATGCGACGAGACCAGAAGACGAGTCACGGCGTGCCTGTGCCTTGCGATTGGAACCTTTTTGAGGTAGCCCCGTAGTTGGAGAGCCGTTCCGGAACCGCCGCGTCCCTGTAACAGGTATGTCTTGTCTGACCCCTCCAACTGGCCATACAGCCACTCATTACATGACCTATCCACCTCCCTCACCACCTCCCCAATCCCCTCAACGGATAGTTGGTGTGTCTGCAGTGCCAAGGAGATCCATCTGTTTTCCCAATTTTTGTTGGAACTACTTCTATTTCTTCATGCGCGTTATACTGTACGTCAAACCACACGAATAAATGCTTGAAGATCAACTGTAAACCTCGTCGATCATCCCACTCGTACATCCGACATCTTGCAACTTGGATTTGACTTGGATCATCCTTGTATCATTGACCTATGCCGTTCACAATGGATCCGATAATGGACCCGGACAGGCAACTGTTTTTGTTGTTAGCTTGAGCCCTGATCTAAGACAACCACGAAGCACTGTGATATCCGAGAACGCAGGCCATGAGACCCAGCGCAACGAGAGCGTCAGTATCCTCCTTCATGCCGCGTGACATTGAACGGCGCCCTTCAGAATCATAACTCAGACTGCAAACGGTCGATCGGCTTCTTCTGAAGTCAGGCATCAATACTTAGAGAATCAGCGGGATCATTAGTAGCTTCACGTATACTACAGTTCCACATAAATCCCCATGTGTGTAATCTTCAAGTTCAACACATTAGCTCCTAACAGAATGGTACTCAGATGGCATGAGATTCGCGCAGAATGACTAGGGGCATTTGACAAGGTTCTACTCCACGAACTTGTCGTCGGCCTCTATATCCTCCTTTCAGGGAAATATGATAAGGCTGCAGAGGGAGGATTCTCCGTAAAGCGGGTGCAGATTGGCCTCAGAGAATCGCTTCGCAGCTTGAAAATTCGGACTTTTTGCGGTTGCGACAAGAATGTATAAAAACGCAGGGTGGGGCTCGAAGGCAGGCTATCAACCTCTTAAATGTTACATCTACTGGTTCTTTCAGCCTTGATTGCCACGACTACTGGCGTCTTGGCTGCTCCAGAAGTGATAGTTGGTAAAACGACAATCATTGGTGCTGCAAATGTCGTCTCGAGCGTCGAGTTCTTCGGAGGTTGGGTGACTTTCGTCCATTGGCCATGGCACCGTTTCTGAGGTCGAGATTTATAGGAATTCCATTTGCGAAACCACCCGTTGGAGAACTGCGTTTGAAACGACCAGAGCTCATCACAGCCCTTGATGTCGATATCCTGAATGCACAAAACTTTGGACTTTCTTGTCAACAAACAGTAGGACTAACATCCTGTGATGGGTCGACGTGACATTGAATATCCATTTAGTCCCTTCCTCCAACCATGGTGTCCGAAGACTGCTTGACGCTGAATATATTTCGCCCTGCTGGTGTACAGGCTGACGCCAAATTACCTGTTATGGTCTGGATCTACGGAGGTAAGCATGAGTATATATTCTTGACATGATGCATGCTGTACTTACCGTTTGGATTTTATAGGAGCATTCGTTAGTACGCTGACTGAGATCTCATTTGTATTCTATCATGAGCTGAACATGTTTACGTAGTGGGAACCTCAGCCTTCTTCAACGGTACTGGAATTGTTGCTCACAGCGTCGCGAGAGTGAGCAGACTTTCTTCCTGCCCTTTGTCTAGACTGGGGCTCCCGAATCAATTCACATACTCACCTATCGTATCTCACAATTGTAGGGTACCCCTATGATTTTTGCCAGTCTTAACTATCGGGTGGGACCGCTGGGTTTTCCTCAAGGAGCAGAAGCCGCTGAACGCAATATCTTGAATTTGGGTCTATATGACCAATTGGCGGGGATGGAATGGATTCAGGCAAACATTGCGAACTTTGGTGGCGACAAGAACAAGGTATCTCCTTGTATATGATATCCTTTATCTGATAAAAAGGTTCAGCAATAATACTTCCCAGGTTACCATTTTTGGAGAGAGCGCCGGCGCTACTTCTATCAGTGTCCTCCTTCTTAACGCGAAGATCAAAACACTTGCTCGTGCAGCGGTGAGAATAATTTTTCTCTTTGCATATTTACAACTTACCTTAGATATAGATCCTGGAATCCACCGCAACAGCACCCACCTATGGTCCCGAACGCAGCGAGGCTGGATGGCAGCAATACGTAGCAGCCGTCCCCTCTTGTGTCTCTTCAGTAAATACGACTGGGACCATCGACTGCATGCGCAAAGCCGACTCGGCTTCCCTACTTCGAGCGTTGACTTTGGGTGGTGTCGGATTCACCAATGGCGTCACCGTCTTTCAGCCCGTCATCGATGGTCCTGGTGGTCTCCTTCCTGATCGGCCGTCAAAGGTTGTCCCTCAAGGGAACTTACCATCGATTATCGGATCGAATTTGGATGAGGGGACACTTTTCACTGCTCAGGATGTGAACTCGACGGATACGATCAGGAGGTATTTGGCGGCATGGACTTCTCCAATCGTAGCTGGAACGGTGAGTCCTGCACAGCAGGCTATCACTATCGAAGGAATACTTGCATTGTATCCCAATATCGCGGCCTTAGGATCTCCGTTCGGCACAGGTAACGAGACATTTGGGTTGGATAGTCAGTATAAGAGGTTTGCAGCAATATGTGAGTGACTTTACTTCTCGATAAAAGTTTCAGCTAGGACGCTTGGGCGCTGACTTTATTCATGCGACGCCGAAGTTGGCGATATCCTTTTTCAGTCACCCAGGAGAACCCTCACTCAGGATATGAGCAAGGCTGGCGTCAAGATTTTCGGTTACTATTTCACGGATCCCGACGCTCAGATCCCGTCTGTAGGATTTCCAGGCGCGCCCCCAGCTGCAGGATCTATTGGAAGTGCGTGGTCGCTTATTACATGCCGGTCTGACCGAAGACTCCTTCGTTAAATTTTGCTCACTGGCAGTCGGCCATGCTGCGGAGCTTTCATATCTTTTTGGCGGTTTGACGAGGTCCACTCCGACTGCTGTAGCGCTTAGTGGCGTCATGCGTGACTATTGGATCTCGTTTGCGACTAGCTTGGATCCCAATGATTTGAATGGGACTCCACGTATGTACAAACTCGAAGCGTCTTGCAGCCAAGCTTTGGACTTATCCCCCCCCCCCCCCTTCGCGTCACAATTAGGTCCCAGATGGCTGGAATACACTCCGAACACTCAGGTCCGTCGTGAACTCACATCTCTTTATCTCACTGATCTTTTTGTCCTCGAATGCACATAGGTGATCATGGAACTTAATGGGCACAATACGAGATCAGTACCGGACGCGTTCCGTGCCCTTCAAATCGCGTTTTTGCAGAAAAACGCTGATGCCTTGCACCGCTGATTGAAGATGGCCAATGACTACTGTGGGATGAATTGTCGATAGGAGGGGAGAAAAAGTAGTCAATGTGTCATGAAATCAATCCAAATGAAATGTTTCGTGGATCGTATGACCAGCAACGCACCTGTCAAGTCTCGTAAATCATTCTATTGGAGAGTATCAACTGATCAAGTGTGGTTGTGGATTGATTGACTTTTGTCATTTTACAAAACGTATCTGAAATCACGGTTCTGAATATCTGTAAGATCCAAGAATTCCTAGTGAACCATGAGTTGTCATTCAAACAGTAGATACGCAAATCCAAGCTTACCTTATCAACTTTAACTTTCTCCATTTCCCCATCCTTACCCATCCTCTCAATATAGACATCATCGTCATATGTTTCGTCAGCAGGTTCTTCGTCACGACGTTTGTTCTCTGAGGAAAGGACATATCGAATGACGAGAAGCAATGCCATGCAGATTGCGTAGCAGATTCCAATGATAATCCAGGGGACATGATTTCTGTCCATGATGAACACATTGCGTACCGCTTGGCCAGGAAGATAACTTACCGAGGCTTGTACTTTGCCTGCCACATGAATGGACCAGCCGAATTCCCTACGCAGTACGCCGAGAGCATGATGGCATTGACAGTCACTCGTTTGGTGTGCCCTGCAGTCACACTGGAAAGCCACGATAGGGAGAGAACAAAGCCAGTGGTGCCAACACCTGTGCAATAGATATTGTCCACCTTTGTTCTTTTTTTGAAGATGATAGAAAACAAACCAGTAGTCCATTGCGAGAACAACAGTCCCACTTTATTGTTCCAGGGGAGGAAGTTGATCAGAAAAACGCCGATAATGTTAGGAATGAAGTACAGAAACCCGACATAAGCACGACTGTTAGGAATTCTGGCAGCAAGAGTGACTCCTGTCCAGATAGTCACGATTTCGATGATACCGTCAACGCAGCCTAGTAGTGTTGTCTGCAGGGGAGTGAATCCAAAGGAGGCGACGATGATTTGTCTTTGGTTCGTCAGCGAATTCGGAATGTTGTCGAGGCAAGAGAAGAGCGCAAAAAGCCAGGTTTTAGGATCTAACAAAGCTTCTATCATTCTAAAGATTGAAACGAATGTCGAGATAAGAATTTCTCGACATAATTCGAAATGCTAAATTTACGCACTGTTCTTTTTTGAATAGCTTATTCTCAACTCCAGTTTGATTTTCCTGCATCACTCAAGTACATTACGACAGCAAGGGACGGTTATAAATGGATTCTGACCTTAAGGCGCCGGACAGCAATCGAACGCTCGACTGGCGTCAGGAACCAAGCATTCGTCGGAGAATCTGGGAACAGAAACCTGAATGGGTATGCCCTCGGTCATGTGCAAGGTCGACAGTGAGATAGAGGCTAACCAAAACGCTAACGCAGTTATCAGGGTGAGAATACCCGTGATGATCATCAACCTGAGGCGCGGTTAATACGGGAATGGCTACTTAAGGCTTGGTAAATCTCACCACTGCCATGGTTCAAACGTCTCGGTTTTGATGTGCAAAGCGCCAAAGCTTATGAAGCCCGAGATGATTTGAGCTGAGACAAGCATTGCGGTCAGATATATGCGCATATGAGAAGGAGAAAAAAGAAATCCGCACCAGTGCCGTTCATGAGGACTGTCGATGTTGACGTCAGCGTCTATGTTATGAGACGGCGGTAGAGCTCACACCAGTATCCAACTCTCAACGTTTGCTCATTTCGAGTGTAGAACATGGAACTGACAATCAAGAAGCCAGCCGTGATTGATCCCTCGCACATACCCAAAATCAGGCGGACAACGAATAGACCAGCAAAGTTCTTGCAAGCAGCGTGGGCACAAAGCGCCACAGCCCAGATAGTGATGTTGAAGCTAAACCGACGGCGGGTTTAGTGACGAGCGGGTTGTTCATTGTGCGATAGGATGAATGGCGCATACCTCATCCATTTTCCAACTGGGAAGCGTTGAAGACAGAGATTTTGAGGGAATTCAAATGCAAGATAGCTCAAATAGAAGATTGTTCCAAGCCTCGTCTACAGCTCAACGAGGTTGTTGGGGGATCTTTTCAGAGAAACTTACCAATTGTATCTAATTGACCAATGATATCTCGTTAACTACAATATCACTCTCAGGAATGCAGGAAATGTAATGAACCCACTGATTAGTTGATAGATTGGTGGATTCCCTATGACGATATGATGAGCAGCTTTGGTGGTTCGATTGAGCGAAACTTACCGAATCCCTAAGATGGCGGCGCTGCCCAATGTCGTCTTATCCATGAATTGAATCCTATTGATCATCAGTTATAGCCATTGGTGGCAAAAGTTCCTCCCCGCACCAATAAAGTACTGATTGCATGGTCAGGTTTGACAGTCATTCGAGCGAGGCATAAACGTACTACACATGAGTGGCATTATATGCTTGTCAATCTTTCGCCTGGAGAGAGTTAGCTCCCGAGATAGCTGACGGCAATCCACACACCGAATACGCAGAGCCTCTGCAGGATCAATTACTCCTTGCTCACCCGAAGCAAGCTCAGCCGCTGTATCAACCTCCTTCGTCGATACCGCCACGAACTCATGTTTGGGCTTCTCGTCGCTGGTCTCTGAGCTTTTGCCCATGGTACTCAGAGGAAGATATGGGTTGGAGGCAGCTATCCGAGCTGTCAGCGAGATAGCATATCCACATGGAATATAAATACCTACTGGCTCTCCATGGGGCGATAAGTGGGAGCTGGTGAAGGAACCTGCGCATGATCCTGTAGTGAATCGAGCTTCTTTTTCACCTTTGCTAATAAGCTTCTGCCAGCGCCGAAAATAACCTCAAGCGAGGAGCATGAGAACACTATCAAGTGACAGCCTGGAGCATCAGGAGTTTTTCCACTCAGTCGGGAGTCAAAGCCGATGAAGAGAGATTGCGCGCAATGCGATAAAGAGGGCTGCACGAAAGTTAAAAAGCTTACTTGTCGCTCAAGAAAGGCTTTCGTTGACCGCTCTTCCTTGGCTGTAGTCTAGTTATTTTAAGTACTTACTGTTAGAAGACGTGAAACTATAGAATCACATCCGGCAAGATAATTCCCAGGAAACTCAGGGTCTGATGTGGACCCCACATCACATGCGGACGCCGGCCACAACGTTCCTTCAGACCCTCAACGTCGTTAGCAACACTTTGGCTAGTCACAACATGGCTTGTAATCATGGCCATAGCTCATACCCGGAACTCAACCATACTGCGGGCGCAAAATGGATCAAAAATCTGACGAAAGACAGGCTAGGAACATTCAATGGCGGTCACTACTCAGACCTCAACCTTTCTTCGGTTCTGTTCACACACCGCCTGGACAACGCGGAGCATGTAAAGCTGAGAGTGTAAGGGTGTTGGAGTTCTGGGAACAGCTCGAATGAGTACTCAAATATCTTGGCAGATGGAGTGCACCGGGCCAGACTAAGCCGACATTCGAGGAAGCGATGCAACAGAAATTCAAGACTGCGAAGAAGGTAGGCGATGGCTTTCATGCAAATGTATTGGATTTAACGCTGTGATTGGAACAGGGAGACTCGTTTGGACCATCTTGTGAGTGTGGCGACAGCATAGTTGCATACTTACTAACATATATGCGCAGGGGTGAGTAAAATTCGCGTGCAGCATGCGTTAGTGCAGACAGACCTCGCGCATATGTCGGTTCAAGTGAAATTGGCGCAGTCACGATGTTGTGCATATGCTGGGCCAGGTTGCTGCCCTCACACGCTCAAGTCTTGTCGTCCGAAGCAGCATTGTTGACTGACCGAGAATGCCCTAGACAAATCACTGGTGGAAAGTCTCAGTGGTGATTCCAGGATATTGGTCCCAGTACGAGCGCGTTCAGTGTATGCTCCGTTCGCTCGCATGCTATCATTCCATCGAACGCTGACGCAGTGAGCAGTTGAGTTCGATCCGGGATGTGAAGCTATGATCTACAGTATTGATGGCACCCCATTGCAAGGTAGAATACAAATGACTATTTTCCTCTTCTTGACTGAACCTGATCTTTTAGGTATAACTGGAGGGTATGGAGGTGACCGCCGAGTCGAATACATCATTCCTGAAGAAGCACGCGAGCAGGGCGTACACGAGTTCGTCATTGAGTCCAGCTGTAACGGCATGTTTGGTGTCCCCATGACTGGCGACACCATTGACCCTCCGGACCAGAACCGTTATTTCTCGCTCGCTTCAGCAGACCTTGTTGTTCCAAACATGCAGGCATGGGGTCTGCTGTGGGATTTCCAGACTTTGAGAGAACTCGTCGACACGCTCCCTGGAAACACTCCGTTCGTTAATCCTAGTTTCCAGATGTATGGTTTGACTGACAGAGACGACGGATTACAGGCTACAGAACAAGGCCCTTACCGTGGCTAATGAAATCATGAATGTTTTCAACAAAGGCGACCCAACGGCCATTAGCAGAGCTAGAAAGCTGGCAGAAGAGGTTTTCGGAGAAGGATGGGAGCAGAAAGGAGCTGCTATCTATGACGAAGGCCCGAAGAAAGTCAACGTCTGGGGCATTGGTGAGCTTCGCCGACATGATTGCTGTTCTTCTTCTGAAACCTCTTCTAGGACAGTTAGTCACATTCTAGAAGGTGTTTCCTATTCGTCACTGACTACATTAATGTAGCTGCCATATCGACACAGCCTGGCTATGGCCATACAGAGTTACCCAGCAAAAAGTCGCTCGTTCGTGGTCTACGCAGGTCGACCTCATGGATAGATACCCAGAACATAGATTCTCCTGTAGCTCAGCCCAGCAGTATAAGTGGCTTGAACAGGCTCGTGAACCCGTTCCGTCGTCTGATTCCATCGAAATTAACGCAACGCTCGATGTAGCTTTATCCACCACTCTTTGACCGTGTCAAAGAAAAAGTGCTCGATGGGAGGTTCCATCCAATTGGAGGGTCTTGGGTCGAGAACGACTCAAATATGCCTTCCGGGGAGGCTCTTGTTCGTCAATTCTTGTTCGGCCAGCGCTACTTCGAGTCGAGGTTTGGCAAACGATGCGAGACAGCTTGGTTGCCTGATTCATTTGGGTTGACTGGAGCCTTGCCTCAGCTGATTCGAGGAGCAGGTGCGGTTTATCCAAAAATCGAACCTGTCTATGTGCTGAGTACTTACTTAGGAATGAACTACTTCTTTACGCAAAAGCTATCATGGTGAGCTTCACTTCTCACTTAATTGGGTATTGGTGTTAATTTTCTCATCAGGAATAACATGTTCGTGAGCCGATAAAGACCTGCCTTTTATTATCTCACACCGCTCTTTAGCAACGTTTTCCCGCATTCGACCTTCAATTGGGTTGGCATCGATGGCACCCAGGTCCTTTGCCACATGACACCAGGCGAGGACAGGAGATGCAATCAAATGACGATCAAAACTAATTTCCTTTTTTCCAGTGGACACTTATACTGCTCAAGCGACTGTTGGAGATGTCAACAAAGGCCTCACAAATCACAAAGTGAGGCATATCCTGCATTGGTTTCCATCCGGAGGCTAATATACCTCCTTTCCGTCAGAATCTTGAATCATCTGATCGTTCGCTGTTGGTGTTCGGAAACGGTGATGGTGGAGGAGGTCCATTGGCAAAGATGCTCGAAAATGTTCGCACTCAGTTTCAAAATAATGACTTAATTATACCTTAACTTCATCTGTCATATTCAGCTTCGCCGCATCAGAGCAGTGACCAACACGCACCGAGAATTGCCTCCCGTCAATATGGGTCACTCAGTCGAGGAGTTCTTCGAAGTTATCGAAAAGGAATCCAAAGAGGGCAAAGTTCTACCCAATTGGTGCATTTTGTCTTTTCATATGCTCCCAACAACTCGAACTCACAGTTGCATGCAGGCGTGGTGAATTGTACCTCGAGGTCAGTTTTCAACATTGCGATCATTGGATATGAGTTCTTACTGTCCGTAGTTCCATCGCGGAACATACACATCTCACGGATCAATCAAAAAAGGAAATCGCCATTCCGAGATCCTTCTTCGTGATGTAGAGGTACACTATATTGCTCTTTGCCCCCATTCCGAAGTCTTATGATTCTTGCAGCAAATCGCGACCTTGGCATCCCTTTGCAAGAATAAGAAACAGGATTATGTATATCCGAAGGAAACAATTGACAATTCATGGGAGAAGGTCTTATTGAATCAATGTGAGTCTATCCTACCTTCCTGAGATGCGACGACCTCAAGTTAATTTCACAGTCCATGATGGTAATGTGTTTTATTTATATCCATGACCTGAACGATGCTTACTGTTTCGGCAATCCCAAGTTCTTCCCGGTTCCGCAATGTAAGGGTTGTGATCTCTACAACATCCAGATAATTTAATACGCACTTCTCCAGTGGCATGGTATATGATGATGCAGAAGTTCTATACGCAGAAGTCAAAAAAGACGGAGAGGCTCTTCTTGAAGAAGCATTCGGCATCCTTTTCCCAAACTCTGTTCCACTCACAATGTCAACCAGGACTAAAAGCCTTTCGGGCTCATGCAAGATCGTCGCCTACAATACCACTTTCTTCCCTCGTTGGGACATCATCAAGATTCCCCTTCACAAGGCAGGATCGTCATTGAAATCCCAAATTATGCAGGCCTCAGATGATGGCCGAGAGGGCTATGCGATCATGCATTGTGCCAATGGAGCTGGCCCTGGGGAGTTGAAGAACCCTTCCAACGCACTCCATGCCCACCTCAAACCGGTTTCTGGTGCAGAATATACCTTGTCCCCGTGAATTTTCGAACTGACTAGCTCATGGTAGTGTACACTAACGGATCTGACCATTTCGTCCTTCGTAATGGATGCGTTCAACTCACGATCTCCAAAGGACGCATAAGCAGCCTTGTTGATGTTAAGCTCAAGTTCGCATCATCACCCATGTGACATTCAGCATGTTCTTACATTTTTTGTGCAGTCGCGAACTTATCCCAGAAGGACAGACAGGTGGTCTTGTTATCTTCCAGGACCGACCGAATTACTGGGATGCATGGGGTACGGCTCATTATTCCCTGACCATGATTGGTGATCTCATATGATAACCTATAGATGTCGAGATACATCATTTGGAAACTGCCCAGCCTTTAGAATTCTCGAATGTGTCTGTCGTATCGCAGGGTCCGTTACGTGCTGCCGTCAGAGCTCAAGTGAGATATGGTCAGAGCACTATTAGTATCACGGTAAGCAAATCCAATTTCAAATTATCTAGCTAAAACCTGATGTCTTTCAAGATCTCTCTCGATGCTACGACTGGTTGGTCACCTTCCACAATCAAGCGCCTTCTGAGCTCATGACCTCTACTTGTAGCTACTGTGAAAGAAAATTCTCGATCGCTCTTCAACTTCGATGCTACCGTTGATTGGCATCAGCGTCACGAGTTCTTGAAATGTACGTCAGACGATAGATACGCTTCATGACTGACACCTGACACCCTTTGGAAGTTGAATTACCCCTGAACATTCACAGTGACAATGCTACCTATGAGACCCAGTTTGGCCATGTACAGCGTCCAACACATAAGAATACCACTTGGGATATTGCCAAGGTATGTTTCGACATGCTTTCGTCAAAGCTTTAGCTTAGCATATTCTTGCACAGTTCGAAGTTTGCGGTCACAAAGTAGGACCGCCATTGCTTGCTTGAGCAGGTTACTGATCGAAGTTGTGTAGTACGCGGACCTCAGCGAGTTTGGTTATGGAGTAGCAATCTTATCGGAATCCAAGTATGGCTTCTCATGTCAAGGCAACATTCTTCGAATCTCGCTCCTTCGTTCCGCGACTGCTCCAGATGCTGAGCAAGATCAAGGTGTGCTGGGCTTCACTCTTTGCTATGACCATGTTGAACTCCTTTGAATAGGCGAGCATCGTTTCTCGTGGGCTGTTTTGCCTCATGAGGGCCATTTCCTCGAATCTGATGTACCTGTCGCTGGGTATCTGTACAATTCTCCATTGAGAGGTGCGCAACTCTTACATGATGTCAATCGAGAAGTTTACTGATCTTGACTTCTAGTTCGATGCTTGCCCGCTGGCACGCACGACCAGTTGATGACCTTGAAATCACCCTTCGTCGTAGAAGGTGCCCGTAACGTTTTCCTCGAAACCGTAAAACGTGGCGAGGACGATTCGTTTGATGAATCGGTGAATTTGGACGACAAAGATGCGACCACGACTGTTGTCTTGAGGTTGTACGAGGCATACGGCGGACACGCCCAAGCAAACCTTACCATCTCGAGCCATCTGCCTGTTCTCAAGGCGTACACAACCAACCTGTTGGAAGACTTCGATGAAGAGCTATATATCCTTCGTTCGTTGGATGCTGAGGATGGTTCTGGTAGTCAGTTGTCGCTCAGCTTCCGTGGGTTTGAGGTCAAGACTGTCAAGCTCATACTTGGTACGCTGCCTCCTGACGCATCGCAAAAGAAAGTGTTAGTTTCTTCCTTCAAATGCATCACACCCTTCCTCGCCAGCTGACCCTTTTGATTTGAATCATAGCGAAAAGCGATCGAGTTGGGTCAATGTCGACCAGAACCAGCTCCTCACACTATGAGGATCCCACAATACAATCACTTATCGTGCCGTTGTTGTTCTTGTATGACTGTATTTATTTGCCTTGAACGATGTCTGGATCACATCAATTTTCGGAATGATCCCCTTTGTACGGATGCCAACGGTGACTTATGCTCAACCCCATAGTGGCGAACGTTCTTGAATTAGCCACCCTCGTACGGCGTAGTCAAGCTACTCAAACCTCGCTGCAGCTTCTTTTCCGCCATGACTGTAAGACGGCAATGAATATCAATCCCGCATCCTCTCTCATAGGAGGTTCCGAATATCGTCGTGTATTTTCAGGAGCAGGACTGGTTGTCGTCCTGGGAACTTTCTATGAAGCTATAAGAGCGCCAACTGCTTTTTTGAATTGCAATAGGGATGATATTCGAGCGATCGACAAGTTTGGAGGTAGGCGGGCTTTAGTCACCAAGTCCCACCTACAGAGAATGACAATCGCGTCGAACTTGCCGTCTCGGGGGAAAGCCGTAAGAAAGGGCTCCAATTTTGGGTGTAATACTAGTAGCAGCAATTGTTAGATCGATTTGAACAAAATGAGAATGAGAACACCTTCTGGGATGACACAGTGGACAACGCAAGCTGAGCCTGGACCGAAACAACCCAAAATACTCAAGGCTGTTCAATTCCAAACGATGCCAAGATCCAAACGACGACTGATACCTATAAGACGGGTTTTCAGCACATCAAGATCATCCATCGATGGCCGCCCGTTGTTACTGCCAGCGAGATTCGTTCCAGAAGTGAGGTTGGCTAGCATATCTTCAAGACCTTCGATATCTCGTTTAGCAGCGATCTTCTCGTGGATATCAATCTCGACGCCCTCCTCCTCGAGATGTTGCCGCGCGTGTTCTTCAGCTTCCACATCGCGGGGCATAATATCGGAGAACCGGATTTTTGAGAGTTGTCCGGCAATATCCTGTATGTCGGGCATGATCGATTCTTGATCATCACCAACGGCAGATGAGTTCAGCAGAGCAAGAATCGCAGACGCCATTCCTCGCAATATGCCCAGTTGTCTGCCGATGGGAGCCCCGACTTGCGCAAACCCGGCATCAAATCCCTCTTGTAAAGCAGATTCTTTTCCTGCAGTGATTCCTTCGCGATACCCGACCTTGTGACATCCTTGTTCAGCCACAACTGATATTCAACTGAGTGTAAGCTTACATTAGTGAACTCGGACGACATCCGCGACCATTCTATATCTTGAAAAGAGTTATGAGTCGCATCATCATCCCATGGAGACTCCATCTTCAGCGTTTCTTTCGTGCAGGTGGAAGTCAGGTTTAGGGCCTGTAATCGGCCCGATCAAGAGCCATGTGACTGTCAGGCCAGATCGACGGTCCTATAAATAGGAATGGTAACGTCCTGACTCGAGTGCTCATACTTAGTTATAAGTGAATGTGTTCAGGGGACGGAGTGGGTTTTGAACGGTAATGACCTGGGCTGTGTTTCGATGTTGTGATATTAGGATGAACATCGGTTACACTTGGTTTTGTTCTAATATACATCGAATATATGTGTGTTTTTCTTTTGAGTTTGTGGAAGGTCAGAAACCACAAGTAGTTGATAAAAACCATTGCCGACATTTTCTTAACCTTGTCCACTGTGTGCCGTGTGTACTCTGGAGTCTGCAAGCCAGCACATCACCACATCCAACGCAGACTTGTAACATTGGCTCAGTGTGTTGATGTCAGCACCACTCTCCAGCAGAAGCTTCACTACTGATCCATAACCGCCTGCCGAGGCAGCTATCAACGCAGATCTCCCTGGGGTGTTGACATCAGCACCAGCTTTGAGCAGCTGCCTTACCACCAGCTCATGGCCGCCCGCCGAAGCCGCAAGCAGCGCGGTATTCTCTAATTCGCCATACATAACGATGTTGGCATTGACATCAGCGCCATTATCCAGGAGCTGCTTGACGACTTCTACATGACCGCCTGCCGAGGCTGCTATCAGGGAGTTGCCGTGAAATTTCCCTTTTGCCTTGATGTCGGCACCATGCTCAAGCAGCAGCTTCACCACCGCTTGGTGACCTCGCGCTGATGCATCTAGCACTGCGGTGCCATAGCCTACGAGTTCTGTCCGTGCATTGAGGTCGGCACCATTCTTTAGCAGCAACTTCACTACCGTATTATGACAGCCAGCTGAGGCTACCAGCAGTGCGCTTTCGCCTCTGCTACCCAGAGCATTGACATCGGCCCCATGTTGGAGCAACAACCTCACTGTCTCCTCGTGGCCGCGGGATGATGCACTCAACAGCACTGTTCCATAATTCTCTCTTCCGTCGCTGACGTCTGCGCCATTGGCAAGAAGAATATGAGCAACTGCTGCATGACCTCCTTCTGATGAATACACCAACGGTGACCTCCCCGTAAAATCCTTTGAGTTGACGTCAATAGCAGTTTCTATAAGCCAAGAAACAACAAGTGGAAGTCCTGCTGCTGCTGCTACGTGCAGCCCCCCATGACCATGTATTGGGATGTCCCCCGACAAATGGAAGAACAGGTCTTCAAAGTAATCGCGGTGATATTCTCGCATGAAATAAGAATAAGCGCGGATCAATGCATGGTCCTCGAAGAAAATAGACAGTGGGGTTTTCAGGGCCACCTCATGGTTTGAAATGTGCATGTGCCAGAAATGGACTATGTACTTCAACAGAACATAGCGATGAAGCGTGTTTGAAAGGCTGGCAATGTCCCTGAACGTGTTGAAAGACAGATATGTGAGACATGCACGTCCCATTTCTTGATCGCCTAACGGAAACTTTGACGCAGCAATTCCGTCAAAATATTCCTGAGCCGTGAAATGCACAAGTCGAACTATTCCGGACTTATCATCGACCACAATCAACCCGGCGCAGATGGAGATCAATGTGTCTCGATCCGTGATGTAGTCCTCACGGATGTCAGCATCACCCGGTGTGACTGCAAGAAAGTGCTGGAGTTCCATCAGGCTAAGGGGTCTGCGAGCGTGAATAAGGAATGATAAGACGCGAAGTGCTTCTTCCGAGTGGTCTTCGTTACTCTCTATACGGAGCATAGCCTCATCATAAATAAGGGGAAATGTGTTTGGAAGAACCTTGAGAGCATCGCGAATTTTGCCAGCATTGATATGTTTCCCAAGCGATTCAAGCTGGAAAGTAGCCATAAGAAACCTTGTGCACAAAACACGTTGGGTCAACATTGGCATAATGGATATCCAGACTGGGTGTACTTACATTCCATCGCATGAGGCAACGATACTTGTTATTATTTCGTCTCGCAGTGCTGGTTGCGTACGGATAATTCGGGCCAATCGCTTTTGCTTTAGCAGGCGTGCTTTCACATATAGAGTGATGTCCTCGGTGCTTCCACGGATATCAACCCTCTGGACATCGACAAGCTCCGATTCGGCAATACTGTCGTAGATATGATCACGCGAGGTAACAAGAATGTTTGCCCCAGAGATCTGCAGATGAGCCAGTAGTTCAAGGACGGTATCCCGATTTTTTTCTGCACATTCATCCAATGCATCAACGACGATGAAGACCTTGTTGAACTCCGCCGTCAAGATACGCATGTCGGGATTAGTTGCCGAGCGGATGGACAACTATTGGGATGCTCTTTGTATGCAAATCTCAAAAGGTCATAGAGCTTGTTGGAATATACAGCTATTTGTTGGATAAGACTGAGGAGAATAGCGTTGGGAGTTTGTGTAGACTCCTCCTTGTAGTTGAAGTAAAACCATGCCACTGCCACAGAACTGACAGGTTCATGAAGCTGGACAGCGCGCAGACGGTCGATGATGAGCGAGGCAAGAACAGTTTTACCTGCCCCAGGTATTCCAGGGCACCAAAGCGCCCTGCTAATGCCGCTTTCCCATTCCTGAAAGGTGCTGGAGTTTGAGAGCCACTCGCCAGTCCCGGGCTGCCGTGTACTGGAAACGTCGAAATGCTTTGCTGCGACATCAATGGGGGATACCCAGGTCATGACTTTCTGTCGTTCTTCATCTGAGAACCGAAGCGTGTCGCAGTCAGCTTTAATCAAGGCTTGTAATATTCTAGGCGTAAGATACCTCTCAGAATTTCTTCCATGCGCTTGATGGTGACTTCGAAGATTACGATCAGACTTACACAAACATCAAGGTACCGACACGTACCTGGATCCCCATGAATGTCGTTGAAAATGCCCCCATGAATTATGATGTTACTTGCATTGTAAAACAGAGGCATATCTGAGGGGCCGAGATAAGCCGTCACTGGATCTCGAAAATGATTAGGATCAAAACATACCTGTTGGTAATGTAGTGGACCGTCCAATGCCCTGCACAATGTGAATGGATCAGGGAAGACTTGTTCTCCGGCGCCTTACGACTCGCAGTTTGCGGAGCAGTATTGAATGTGGTTTTTTCACGTTGATGCGGTAGCGCCACCTTTCTGGTATATAGGTGTTCAATATGTAAGTGCTGGTGATGGTGAAGGTTTCGACCCTTTGTTCTAGTCGATGGTGAGATGGGTGGTATAATCAAAGCTCATAAGAGGATGCTTGTATTGAAGAACTCAAAGGAATTGTCGTTTGTCCCAAGTTTGTCCTTCAGTCTGAGAGATCGTCTCATAGATCGTGGGAAGTAATCTCATGCGCCCTTGTCCGGACAGGTTTCGCCTTCGGTCAACCTTCGCCTGGACGTCAGTGTCAAGGAAAACGGTAGACAAGTCCTCTGATCAGTATTCCCATCTCTGTGACTTGTATATCTCGAGCGAGGAGTAAATCCCAGGTACCAGCTTTCTAATTCTCTTCCTCAAGTTATGCCAATTTGAAGCCAACGTGATATGTATTCGTGGAATTCCACCTACTACTTTCTGTTGTTATTATATCCTCCCAAGCCTTGAGTTAACTTGGTCAGATGCAAGTAATATGAGCAGAAAAACAAGCTAGATTAATATGTTATATGCATTGTCGTGAACGGTCAAGTGTCCGGTCCAAAGCCTCTCGATGCATCCTAAGTAATAATTATGAGGGAGGGGTATAAGTGCAACCAAGATGTTACGTGAACGAAAGCGATAAGAAGATATATTGATCACGCTGGTGGAGATAATCTTCTTTCCCTGTCGAGAGAAAAAAAGATAAGAATTAAGAAGTGGACAGCCTAATCGTAGTCCTTACCCATTCCCATTGCCTAGAAGCTCTTCAAAGCGGTGTCGAAAAGTAATCAACTTGAGGTCAAGATCGGCTCCAGTGATGTGGCCATGATCTAATCGGAAGGCTTCACACTCTCTTATGAACTGTTCGAGGTCCTTGACACGAGCAATAGAAAGCTCTGGCTCATTAGAACCCCGGGCGCGGGCCAGGTATGACGCGACCAGTGTCGCCAAAGCACCTATGTTGACATAAATCAATGTTCGTCCCCCTATTGCGGGTGCGAAACATACCAAGGATCGTTGTCTGCATTGCGGTCTAGCGTTGCGGTCTCTCCGTAAGCGGACTGCAAAATCACAAATGCACGGCAAGAACACACCGATTTTCCGGTCGTCGCGACGGCAGATAATCCCGTAGTCAACGAACCGAGCAGGACCTGCAGTCCGATTGCCGCATTCAGGGCATACCCAGTCCATTTCGCTTTCATCGCGTATTTCTCCTTCGCCTCAATAGCAACCTTGAGAGTGGGTTGAAGGCGTTCGCCGACGGTGTGTTCTCCAACCTATTCTCATTAACAAAGACGCCTAATACGGGGAACGCAAAACTTTGCGTACCTTTTCTCCCATTGGGACTATCCAATCAACCGCCGACCGTGGTCCATTGGACATATGCGTGTCAACAGTTCGTGGTCTTCTGTAACCAGAGCCTCCCTCAGGCATACGGGCAGGCGAGGGTGGTCGAGGGTACCCAGATCCGAGGCCTGAATTGACGCCATTACGCTGTAGCTCCGGCATACCAGCAAGTATATTGGTGTTGTCGTGTCTTTCGGCGCTTGAAGACGATAGAGGAGCGTTTACTGCTGGCAAAGACCCTCGCGTTCCACTTCCGGGGCTGTTCTCCGCGGTTCGGAAAGGATCCCCTTGGAAGGGAGCTAAAGCGCGTTCTGGGGAGGCATTGTGCTGGAATACATCACCACTTGGACCTGAAGGTTGGTTCAAGGCTTGAGTGATCTGGGTGTTCTGCCCGCGTTCGATATCCATGGTGGTGTAGTTGGTGAAGCGGAGAAGGTAGGAAAGCTCTCCAAAGCAAGATCTGACATCCTTGCCCTATGTTTAAAGAGTGTGTGCCTTGGTGAATGCGGAAACAAACAGTGCACAGATGGCGAGTAGTGTCAGTCTTTCATCAGTCTTCATAAAGCTCCATTTTCCACAGGGACCTGTCTCGCAAACTGTCAGAGGCTGTCTCCGTTGCGATCATCGTGGTCAGGTAATGGAAGTGACATACTGGATACAGATTGTGTGTTCTATTCGAAACCTTCATCCGCGCTTCCCTGGATCCCAAGACATATCACGAACCGATGCTTGGCCGCTCCAGATAAGGTACAATTGCCCTCTCCCTCTTCATGTGTCGCGTTTTCGTTTCGCCGGAGTCTTTAAACAGCAAGGTACTTAAACGCTTGAATCTATTGTCCCGCTTTCTCAGCTCGTGCCTTCTGCTACAATCCGCCCTCCCTGAGGAATCATTCAATAACATTGAAGGTAGAGCCTGGATTGGGATGGAGTGGCTCATAACTCGGATATGTCCCAATACCGATGTTATTTATGTTCTTGATGCTACTGCAATCAGAGCCGCGAAATCCCGAGTCCATCATGAAACATCATGGAGAGAGATGAATGAATGCGGTTTGAGCGAGTTGGAAAAACTTGAAGTGTTGGAATCAGTTCGAGCTCATTGAGCCTGGACCACCAGTTAGAGAGAAAACGAAGTCACGCTGAAACCCTATCCTTCTCGTGAGAGAGATTCTGTGTCGGCAGTTTAGAGACACCATCACCGTTTGTTGTCTTTGTACGGCAGCTGCTCTTGGCGACACTCGGAGCCGGGCGCCAGTGACAAGCGCTGGCATTTCCATCTTCAATTCGACTTAGCATGCCCCGGACGCTAATACTGCCTGGTATAACCGGTGCTCGCAATCTGTATCAGCGTCTTCACCCGACCAAGTTTGATGAAACTTGTTTTGGATGGTGAATGACAAAACATACAAAAGTATGGAGAGAGAGTTCCAGACTGGGGTCCTGGGGTCGGACAACTGGAGAGGAGGTGCGATGGGCGACAGAAAAAAATAAGTGTGATTTCTTTTTCTTTGAATGAATAAATATTGCGACAAAGAAACGCTCTCACAGTGTACGGTCACATACTCGTACACCCCGTTGTTGGATCACAGTCGTTTGCGAAAATGCTGCAATCAGGCTTGTGTCAGCAGAAGGTGACCACGTATGCTTTACATATTGAATACCTCCAACCACCCAACGTACGCGATAGCCGTCATGGGACGCCTTCGAACAAAAAGGCTAATGAAGCAGGGAGGACAGTGAGCGATGTCTCCAGCATGGGGGATCGCGGCCAAATCGTGGCCTCACCTGGCTGCAGAAAGTAAGGAAGTGCATTGATGCCGGCTCTGGTAATTTCGGAGTCAAGCGTGCCGACCATCTCCGAGCTCATCTACCTTGCATCTACCATCTGCCTTGTCGCTTTTTTGCCCCACTTCAGGGCAATGAGGTTGAAAACATTCTAGATGAGATATGTGATAACGTTTGAAAAAGCATAGACATACAAGACAACGAACTTCTGACTAAAAACTACAAAATTCTTGTAGACTAGTGACAACGATTCGCTCCTGATCGTCAAACATGCATTTGCATTAGGAACTTTTCAAGCAAACTGCCTGATCCATCATTCTTCCCTTCGTGTGCTTCTCCGACGCCATCCTCAAACCATTCCAAATTTCTACCCCATTTCTTGTAGAACTCGGGTCTCTTGTCTGGATTAGTGAAAGTCAGGTAGTTGTGGACCGCACGCCACGCGCTGTCAAGGGCACCGACAACCCAGCTGATAATTCCGGCTCTGAGTTCTCGGAGCCAAGAGAACCATAGAACATCACTCACGCATGCCGAACACTCAAAGCCTCCCCGGCGAAATGCAGTTTATCGTGGGCGGCAGGACGGATCAAGCTTGTGTACATATCATCAAAATCACCTGGTCCAAAGAATGCAAATGCACCTAGGATTCCGTTGCGTGAGTGCTAATATGAACTGCGTGCGTGCCATAAATGCTTACCCATCGTGTACGGATTATGGTTCCAGTCCCATGAATGCATCTCCACAAACTTCTCGTTCAGATATTCGAATGTGACATTGTGAACAGCAGCGAGATTGCTGAGAACGAGAGTTTTGAGCTGTGCCTCAAACTTTTCCTCCCCGGTTTTGATCAACGAACCAAGTCGTTCTGCATCGTTTGTCCAACAGTAACTGGCAATGAGTGTGTTGGAAGGCGTTTCGGAATCGACTCCGTACGACGGATAAACGACAGTGCGGATAGGAAGGTCTGTGTAGGACTGTCCACCTACAATATTGAAAGGCGTACCCTCTTTGTCGACTCCTGTCGTCCACCAAGAGTCGGTGAATCGGATCCCAACCTTGATGGAGGGACCATATTCCAAGGCCCGAAGGGCGTTTGTTTGCAATATGTCGAGCTTGCTCTCCGTTAGGTCGATGGTGCGGAGTACCGGAAGAGGAAGAGTAGAAATGACATGAGAGTATGTGCGTTTCTCCCCCCCAGCAATAGTAACCACCATCTTTGAATTATAGTCGTCCTGACACTCTAGCCCGATGGCAGTTACTGGTGCGTTCATGACGATAACTGAATCCCCTGCGTGCTCTTTGACCAACGCCGCCATGGTGTCTGGCAGTACATGTGATCCACCACTGTCCACTGAATTACAAAACATCATTTCGATAATGGAATCAAATACTTACTCGAGACATTTCCAATCCACGTCTTTGTCACCAGCCTCGCCAAAGGCGATTGCCTCCAGAACTGTCTCGGTGAGTGCTCTGTCGTACCACCCTGTGCTCTTGTCAAATGTTTCGCACCAATTGACAACTCTGGTCGAAAGGTGGTCCGGTGGCAATCCAAAGGAAGCGCTCGGAATATACTTGAAGCACATGTACGCTCGTGTTGAGTAGACATCGTTTCTCATCATAAGATTCCACCCCGTGTGTGTGTGGTTCTTCAGATCGTTGTAAAGCATTCCAGCGAAGGGGCTGATCACATCAGTCACAACGGCATTGACCCCGAGAGAGAGAGAGAGTTCCAGTATTGGGGTCCCAGCGGAACAACTGGGGTTCGTACTACATACACGCAGTAATATACCGACGATGTATGCTACGGATACAAATACTACTGTACCGTTGTGGTTATCCAGCACGGCTCCTGTATCTTCTGGCTGACATGCGGCAGGAGCTGCAAGGTAAAACCTGTCGCCCTTTTTTTTTTTTTTTTTTTGCGACTGACAGGAGACTCGAGGGAGTTCCCCCTTCCGGAATATATGGCAATATAATTCCTCCTCGAGTCAACACTCCCTTGCGTCCGAAGATTATGAATCCGGCAAGACCGTCTCGCGGATTAGGCAGTATTGTACGATTTTGCCACTATAGTGGACACAAGATTCCGCAGCGGCATAGTGCACGCTTTTTATATATTGGAGTGCATGTAAAATGATCACTCGTTCTCGGGTAGAGGACTGACAGGACCGATGTAAGGCGTCAGGCACTCAAATATTCTTAGGACTGCATAGCAGTAACTGGCGAAATCTCGAAGCACCTGTGGGTTTGCATGGCGGGTTAGGGCCAGTAAGACGTTGACGGCGTTTCTGGACCGCAGTATGCGTGTCATGCGGTTGTCCTCCTGCATAAGCTTACGGAAGAGCTCTTCACGCAGTTGCACTATGTCGCTATGGGCACATTCGATCATAGCGTGGACTTCATCCTCAACCCCAGTATGGCAGAAACGGCAGAGTCTACGTTGACGGGGTACCGGCGGTCTCGTGTATCTCAGTACTTCAATTCCAAGGCGATGTGACGAGACCAAGAGTCTTGTGATAGCGACCCTGTGCGGCGCATAAGGGATATGCACGAGGTAAGAACGCAAACGCATGGCAGATAGAGGACTGCGATCGTGCAGGAGATAAGTTCTTTCCATTCGGTTTATCTCCGTGTGGATCCACTCTCGACATGAAAGGTCGAGTCGTTTGATCAGTTCTTCAACCCCAGTTACGCAGAGGTCCGACAACTGGAGAGCAATAGGAACAGGCAAACGAGACATAACGATGCGCAGATCAGTCAACCAGCCTGGTGATCCTTGAAGAGCGAGTTGCAAAGAGTCCTGTATGCACGCTGATGCGTATTCCCCGGCTGTTGGGCCCAAGAGGTACGCTAGATATTTGAGTGCTAATGTCACGCGTCTATAACGGATTGGTTGTACACCCGTTTCTGAATACAATATGGCAAGGACGCTCTTTGGGTTGACGCCCAGCAATCTGCGAAGAAACTGAACCTGGACGTCCTCGAGTAATTTAAGCGAGGATGGCTTGGTGTCAATGGCGACCTCGCAACCTGATGTCAAATGAGGGTCCACCCTTGCCATGTAGAGCATTATGCCTTCCTTGGGGGGGATCGGTCCGGTGCGTGATTGCAACATGAAGACTGCATTGCCAGCGCCGCGGGCATTGCTGGCTTGGTTTGCGTAATGCTGATCAAGTAGTGCAGCGCCCTCGGACGTGAAGGTAAGCCCGACATATTTGTAGTTGGTGACTAGCTTCAGTGCTTGGCCGTTAACATACAATTCTTCATTGAGTCGCAATAGCGCGCCAATGATCATCCAAAAGGATTTGGTGATGTTTAGCATCATGGAGTTACGGCTGCACCAGCGCACAAACATGTTTAACCGCTTCTGGAGTCCCCTCAAGCTGGTGGAGAACAGTGCAACATCGTCCGCCTGCTCCACGTGGGCAATTAGTAGCCACGCCAATTGAACGTCGTCGTCATCATCTGAGAATAGTAAATCTGCGAAATAAATTAACCACAGGCCAGGCGACAAAGTGTCCCCCGTCATGAGCCCAAGCCGCGCTCTGATTCTTCGTTTTGCCTCCTCTGAGCCATGAACCAGTACATACTGCATGCGCGCGTAAAGCATTCGAAGCCAGTCAAAAAGGGGCCCAGCAACGCCGGCTCTGTACAGCTTGGACCAAAGCGTAGGCAGGTCCGTTGATGGGAATGCATTACTGAGGTCTACGAATGCAACGTAGAGCGGCTTTCCATCAGCTCTCACACGATCAATTGCGCATCGAAGGATGAATGAGTTATTGTTCGTTCGGTAATGCTCCCGGAAGCCATTTTGTGAGTGGGGTAAAATATTGTTAGCATCTGCCCACAATCGCAATCTCTTGTCGATGAGAAGAGTCATCAATTTCAGGAAGCAAGACTCCAGGCCGATAATCCGGTAATTCTCTGGGTTTTTTGAGTCTTTCCCTTCCTTTGGGATACCAATAAGCTTTGTGAGCATCCAGTCAGATGGCGCGTCAAGCGTCGCAATGCATTGGTTAAACAGGGTCGCGATGGCATTATTGGGAATGTGAATAATTGTTTCGTAGGACAGTTCGTCAAGACCGACGGCGGTATGCATGTGCTTGGAGATCTTCAATTTACCCCAAGCAACGTCGTCGTCGGTGAATGGGCTGGAGAAAAAACCCTGGGGGGAGTGGTCCACCGTTCGCACAGACAAAGCCCCCGCCATGGAGTCAAAATCTTGTTTGTCAAGTAGATTAAATTGCGCTGGCATTGTAGGTAGGGGGTTCAGACGACGCTCGAAAACATCCAGCAAGTCATTAACTGATACCATTGGTGGCCGTCTTTTAGCATCGGACCATTCCCTGACCAATTTCCACCACTCATAATTCGTCTTGGGTTCAATCAGACGACTCAGGTTTTGCCTTTGGGCAAGGCGGTATTTGGCACGACCCCTGTGGGAACGGGGCTGATCAGCCTCCTCATCCACATCGTGGTCGCTCAGTGCGACATTGGGTGCAAGGGCGGTGGTATCCGGGTTGGCTAGCATGAGTTGATGCGTAGCGTAGGTAATCAGTACCTTGCGTCCCAGTCGGGGAACATCCCCGTCAATTGTCATTTCGCTGTACAGAAGCTCGTCTGTGGCTGGGTGGTATAACCTGGCGTCGTCGCGGATGGCTTCCCGCACAGCGAGAGCTTTTGCAGCATTCAAATTGCCGTTGTTGTCATCCGACGATACATAGCGAAACTCCAGGCGCGCAGCACGAAGCCGGAGTCGCTGCACAATCATGCGCAGTATATCACCATTCGCGCAAGTCCACCCCTTACTGGCGTTTTTTGCCGCCCAGCGCGCAACGGAGAATATGAGATAATGCGAAGAGCAGTTTATTAATAATGCCCTATTAATATCGTTGTTCTCAAGCGCATAGAGGAGGGACATCAGGGCCGCGCGGCCATCAGAATGAGGAACCGAGATTATCGCCGCAAAGTTGGTCTGACTATTTTGCGAGGTAAAATAGCAAAACGCAGAGCGCGCGGTATTCATAGTGCTCGCAAGATATAATGGCAGAGGGTGAGGGTCATGTTCCACGCATGGTCCGTATAGATAATCTATTGATTCATCCTCAGATTGAGACGTTAGCAGCGTTTTTGTTAACAAGTCATCAAGGGCGGTAGGAGGCTGTCCGTCAAGCGCTTGTGATGGCTTAGGGGCGGGAGCGCGTTTGGGGCGTGCGCGGCGTATAACACCATCGACTGTTAGGCATAGCCGCAAGATGTCGTGGTCTGATTGCAGGCTGCCGTCAAGGATAGTTAAGCCGCCTGCGGGAATGATATGCATGTGCGTGCTTGATATCAACGCATAGTCTATGACAGAGCAGCCACCCGCCTGGAACGAAGTGTATGCCCCTGGTGAACCGTGTTCTTTGATTGTCCCATTCAAGATTGACAGCTCGTAATCACTGCAGAGACGCAAGATCCAGGCTCCCCTAGCATCAACAGGCATGCAGTCGCTGCTGCGGCGGTCGAGCAACTGCGTAACGGGCATCCTGTGCAGGGTACGACCGTTGAGGTCCCCAATGACGAGCACAGGCTTATCGCCGGTTATTCTGCAGGCAGCAGTTGCCTCCGCCAGTTTGGCTTGGGGGTCGACGTCAGCCTCTCTACCCCATGGAGAGCGTGATGGCATTAGATAGGAGCCAATCACGAAACAGTGTTCGAGTTCAAGAACTATGAGGTCCGGTGCGCATAATTCAGTTCTGAGAGAATAAGGCACAGTTGATCGTATCAACATGGCCACCCCGCCCCATGCCGGTTGGAAGGCCGCTCTATCAGGGCGGGGCATAGACAGGATATCATATCCATCTGGTAGGGTGAGTACATTATGCTCGCCAGGGCGCAGCCACGTCTCCCCAAAGACAATGATATCACCACTGCGTACCAGGTTTATGACATCTACGTGTTCGATCTTTTCAGCAAAGCCGCCGTGTATGTTCCATGATGTTATAATCAGCTGAGAACTAATGGGGGCCCGTACATCAGAAAGGCGCATTTATAACCAGAAGTTACTACGACTACCGATTATGGTTGCCCTCCCTGGAAGAACCCTGCACAAAGTCCGTGCGGCCATATCCTCTGCCCTGTGCGCGTCCTCTGGGTCTGTTACCACCAGAGTGCGTTCGTCCTCTAGAGGCGCGTTGTGGCGGCGAGCGCTGAGCAGGCAGGCCACGATCACGCGTTGTAGGGGGCGGTGCGGGCACATCACCCCATGAATTGCCTCGTCGCGCAGGCCGACCATCCAGCAGCGCAGGGCGAGGAGGGGCTCCCTGACTTGCAGGCCAGGAGACTGAGGTGCCCTTGAGGACCTCAGGTGTGGAACTCGCCATTGTATCGTAAAAGGCAGCGGCTATTTCCCTTGACACAAAGAGTATATTAACGCAACCCTTTTGGTCAGATAATAGCTGCGTGCGCTTAATGTCGGCAGCAGTACAGCCCGGGATCAGCGCCATGGCACTTCTTGCGAACGCGTTGAGGTCCAGCAGTTCGTTAACACCGGAAAGAAGGACCCAATGGCCATCGTCGTCCCACCTCTGTTTCTTTGGCTCACGTTCCCAATCACTAGAGAGACTGCGAGATCTACGACGCTTCCTGTCGCCCGGTTGTGTAGGCGAGGCAAGGGTGAGAGTGTCAGGCAGGGGAGAAGGGACAGAGGTAATATGGGGCGCCTTCGCTATCCATTTGGATTGCTCCAGACTCAGAGCTCGCAGGTCGTCCCTAAGGGCAGCAACTTGTAGTAAAGTGGTGTTCTGCACAAGCACGACCTCCTTCAGTTTTGTCCTGGTGCTCCATAATGTTTTGTGTTCGGCGCAGACGCCGGGGACTTGTACGGCTTGTATATTAGCCTTAATAGACATGATCTCGTCGTCGAGCTCCTTAACTCTATCAGCGACCTGCGTTAGAGTTTTATCTGGTGCATTAAGGAGCGCGTTCAAATCGGTACTGAGTCGGAGAAAGTCCTTGTGGCGGGATCGCGATCGTTCCGCCTCCAGTTTGTTGTCGGCGCGTATCGCAACTATAGCCTCCACCAGGTGCGCTTCGTTGTCCTTCAAGCGCTTTCTGAGGTCCGCAGCCAATTCAGATCCTACAGGGGCCATTTGCAAGCCCAGTTCATGGTAAGCCTCCTCACCGATAGTGTCGGCATAGGAAGTCTGAATATCGACAGTTGACTTCGTCCTCGACAGCCGCCGGTTGGACAGGATATCAGCACGTATAGCGGGCTGCTTGCGGGCCGCGCCGCGCCTTGTGGAAGGAGATAAAGTAGTGACGTCAGGGAGGGTGATCTGCGAGTCTGGGCAGGGGTCAGCCACATCATTGGTGTTTGCTGCATCCGTCGTTGCTTGTAGCAGGTCCGTAGGAGGGAGCTGCGCAATCTCGGCGGGGGGGGCAGGGTCATCCAGTGGGGAGATAGGGACGTTCATGTCAGCGTTCTGAGTGGCAGCGATGTCGAACGCAATTCTTGGAGAGAGAAACATTGTGGTAAGGCGCTCAGCAGGCGCAACTTGCATATAAGGCCGCGAGGCATCACTTCGAGGGCTGGCAGGACAGGTTGCAATGCGGACAGGGCTGACGGGCCTAATGGTCGTACAACATAAAATTTTGTACATCAATTTGCATTGGCCAAAGGGCAGTAAAGCATAACATTGCGTAGGCGTTAATAACTTTCATTACACGGAGTATAGGGAGTAGGTGAGCAACCAGTCTCGTTTCGAATAGGTGCAATTAGGCATTCTCATTTGGACGGACAACCGTCATATGCCCTGCGTCAAAGGCGGCTGATGGTTTTGCCATTTCGTTTCGTCCGAGTGCGATGCGCATTCTCGTTTCGACCGAGTACCACCTCGTTTCGTCCGAGTACAATATGCATTCTCGTTTCGACCGAGTACTGTAGTATTTCGACCAAGTGTTCACACATGTGACCATTTATTTTCTCCGACAACTCCCCAAAATCGCCATAAATCGAGAAAAAAATAAATCCGGGGTCAAAAAAATATGGATGTGACGTGTGACTGAACACTTGGTCGAAATACTACAGTACCCTTGAAGATGGAGTGATAAGGCAGGTGGGCGTTGTATGCCCTAGCGTATATGACAGCGCATATAGGTATCGCAGGGGGACAGGGCGGAAAGGGGTTGGAACCCGTCATCCAATTTGCACGTTGTGCATCCAGCCACTGCCCGTCGCTAGCATGCATTTGCGGCTCAGAGCCATGCAAAAGGCATGTCAGGCAATCTCGAAAGCGAGAGATTGGGCCATATTTACCAACCAACAGTGCTCAATCAATGCCCTGGGGGCTTTTGATATGTGAGACATGATGGTGGTTTTTCGAAGCGAAGACCGATATTGAGCAATGCTGAGTCTATGCCCATCTTGTCCGCGTTGAAATTAGGTGAGCCTTCGTTGATACGCGCGCGCTCGCCATTGAAATACTTGAATCCACCCCTCTCCTAGAGGTGAAGTAATACTTGACCAGCTTGTCTTGGAGACCGAGGTACTTGAATAGTTGTCCGAGTCGCCACATTACGCCAGGCTTATAATCTCCACCCTCGTAAGTATGAGGCAAAGGGAAACGCATTGCACCAACGTCCTAAAGCATGGTGAACAGTTTAGCTAATGTTTCCATTACATATGGAAGAGATAAACTGACGTAGTAATCATAGGGTCCCCCGCCGTCGAATCTATGAGTAAAAAGCCGTCCTCCAGTACGGTTCGATCCTTCGAGAATCTCAAAAGGAATCCCCAGGGACTGCAGCATAACCGCAGTGTATAGCCCACCAACGCCAGCACCCAAGATACCGACGACATCACCTTCCTTGTAAGCGTTCGAGGAAGTTTCATCCCTTTCGGAACACCAGGATCAAGTCTGCGCTTAATCAAAGCCCGTCCATGAAGGACGAAAATTCCGTCGCGGTTGGCAGAATCGTTATCAATATCAGACATTGTTGAGCAAGAGGAAAGCTTTGAGATCAGGAATATGTATAAGGCGTCTATTTATCTATTCATCATCATTCCTCGACTTTGTGCGAGTCAGGAACCAACGCTCGCAACCTGAAATCACCGGCCCCCAGGGAGTTTCATTGGATGCCCTGATTTTGACGTCTGAAGGGCAATGAAGGCCTCTCTTCATGCCTTGTTGGATGCCGGCAAAGCCATTTTCGATGGGAGTGAGTTAACGTGAGGTACATACTGAAAGCTATAAGTTCCCTTAGGGAGGTCTAGGACCTCCTTACAGGACGTAAAACCTTTTGGCGTAATCCGTTACTACAGAATTAACTCCCTTTCTTGCTATGATAGTGTGTATGCACCGATGCTCCAGAATATCTTTGATGCTCGTATTGCATCAGGCACTTCAAACTTTGTTGTTTACACAAGGAGTTTCACTTCTTCCGAGTTTGCGTGGAGGTAATCCAGGGCGGACTTTGACGTCGGCAATCTCGATTCAGGTATTTCCGACACAGAAATAGTCCGACGAGTGGGGCATGAAAGCGCTGCTATCGAGGTCATGAGATGAATTGGTACCTAGGACAATGCTGAACTCTAATAAGTCAATTCTCTACTGCATTCCAAAGTCTACCCATAATGTGTCGTATTTAGCGACATTGCAGTCTCATTGAAGCCAGGATAGTACCATAATCACAAACCCATCCACCACGCCAGTAGCATTGGAAGGAATGTGACTTCGACTACACACGAGACCAGGTGGATTGACCCGTTTCCTATGCAGGTTCCTTTCGGCGATTGAGGCGTGACAGCTGTAGATGCAGGTACTGCTATTGTTCCCTTTGGAGGTTGTTGGTTTGTGGTGTTATAGACGTACACAGGGGAGATCAAGGCTGGGGTAACTGGATCCACGTAATCTTCATAACAGTCCGCCTGCACGGGATTATTGCCAGGAAGTACATCTAATGTTCCCAATGCTGATTTGGAGAATTTATCAGTTAACAGGAACGAGGGTATGCTCGGGATCACCATTACATACTTGTTTCGTCCACAGTATCGCTGATGTAGCACCTCGTTGTCTGGTCGAGGTTGAAGATTCCCTTTGCTACGCAACATGAAGGATCGCCGTAAGGGTTGCAATTACATTCATCCAGAGCCTTCTGCAAGATTCCAGAGTCCCATCCGTTGATGAAGTCTGCATAATGTAAACCTTATGATTTACAGCGCTCCATAAGTAAGTTCGGACATCATCAAACGAACCAGCATGATACGAGTATCCTTTGGGGTCTCCGTTGGAAAACCTACACCGAGATCAGTCTTGAGACAGAACCTCATAGGACCACTACACACACAAAGGGCTGTTCTGGTACGTTTGCTTGCCGCCGAAAGTCATCGAACACTTGAGAATACCAATACACCTAGGAGGAGAAAAGCTGTCCACCGTAATAATTTGCACAAATGCAACGATCGCACCTCCATGAAGATACGCGGTAGAGTGCTAGGGAATTTGGGATCACTGCATGTTCCATTGTCAGGGCCCGTCGACAAGAACGCCACATGAGACTTGTGGTCTGGTGAATCTGTGTTCTGTGATGGTGTTGAATTATGGTCTCGTCAAAGGTGCATGACATGGTGAACTCACGATGCCATCCCAGCAGCTCGGAAAGTTCTGCTTGTGTCAGCTGAGGTGTAGCGCAAGATCAAAGACGGGACTCACGATCTGAGAGCGAATTCCGGAAGGACATCTCTGTTTCGGCAGCTCGTTGAATCGGGTCGACTTGCCGTTGAAATCCAAGCATAAGAAGGTCACCGCCTGCTGTGCGAAACTTGATGGGTCGAAAGATCTCAACGTTGGCTCTCCTGACAGGCGATGGTCAGCAAAGGGATCTTTATGCAGGAGTATATCAGATCACCAGATATCATGCGAAACTTCACGGCTCAAGTCAGAAGTGGGTCATGGATAACAATGATGTGTAATAAACTCACATTGTCAGGAAAAGCCGTCGTACTTCCAGGGGTATCGCTGAACAGGTAATCTGTGGACGGGTATTTTAGCCTCAGAACATTGCGTCAATGAATTAGAAGAGGGTACAACTAAATCAAGATAGAAGTGTCAGTAACCAGTGAGTTGTTGCTTCAAACGAGGTATTACATCACAGGATTTCCCGTAACGCTAGTGAACGTCCCGTTGGACCATCTGTCTCTGGATTAGACGCGACCCACTCGTGATGGGGTATGTCATACTGGAAATAGAGTTGCTGGTGCACGGATGTCCATTAACTTCAAGTCAGATCACGTCGAAAGGACTTACTGGATACCAATAATTGCTCTTGTCCTGAGTAATCGGAATTGAAGTGCACTCGCTTTTTCGCAATGCATCGGTGGTGGGATTGAATCCAAAATTACTCCCGCCTAGGACTATAGAAAAGTCAGCAGGACCTAATAAACCCTCGAGAAGTTCATGCCTACTTGAATGCACATGAGTTGAGACTATTCCAGGGTTCACGACCGGATCAATACGCTGAGTTGTAAGAACGTTGGCTTGAGTAAGTACGATATTAGCTTTGAGTGAAGAAATTAAGACCCGAATTCTCACTTGCAGCCATTAGCCAGTATGCCTGCACGCGGTATCGCCATGGATTGAAGACAATAGATGCGAGAGTCAAGCGAACCGCTCTACCCACGTTCATGGTCATGTTGTTGTCAGTAACTAGAAAGCTATCACAGGGCTGAATCGATGAGGTATTCTCAGTAGGTTGTCTTCTTGTTATGTAGCACTTGTCCAGCCATGCTGTTCGCTCATGTTGGTGTAGCGTCACATCGCGGATTGAGTGCAAATGGGTGTTGTGGAGCAAGCACTTACTCCACGTGCCTCCGCTGCTCTCTCTCTCTGCTGCACCCACGATCTTCTGGTCAGCTATGGCCAACCTCCTCAGAACTGCCAAGACAGGCCGCATGTCCCACAAAGCAAAAGCGAGTTCTTCGGGACTAACGACTTCCCTGATATAACTGAGCCGTCAATGTTGGGCTTTATGATCAATGAATCCCGAGAGACGGCGACAGACACGAAGACTAAACAACAACTCCACTACCTCGACTTGGCGATGGATCCGAAAATGGGTCTAGAGGCGGCTGTTGACAACTTCGCCGCCGAATTATTGCGAGGTCTCGAATACGATGACAACGACAGGATCGTTTTAATCCGGTATGCCATACCTTTTCTTATCTGTGGGGAGACCTCGATCGCCCAAACTGATGTTTGCGTAATGGACGACGAGATTCTGCTGCTGTTACAGGATGATAAGAGGTTAACAAGCATGAAGGATCCGGAGCCTCAGGTCATCGCAGGGGCAATTGCTGCCTTCGCGAAGAACAATATGACACGGGAACGCCATCTCAATCTGCAACCTCGCGACGCCATCACGTTCCCTGCCCTCACCATGATTGGCACCACCCCAGCCTTCTATAAAATCACCGTCACTTCTGCACTGAGCAAAGCGGTCCAGACTGGGACTTATCCAGAACTTGAAACCCGTGTTCATCGTTATATACCAGCTCTCCCTCGCAAAAACAGCGAAGGGATGCGCCCCCTTCCGGACAGACTCGAAATCTTGCGATGCCTTCAGGCTTTCAAGAGATTCTTGGGAAACTGAACCAAGGTGTGCTCCCCTCCTGCGAAAATATTGCGAACGCTACTGGGATGAGGGAGGATGCATCGCTGTCCAGTACGAACACTCGCGGGTTATATTGTACCGGTATATTCTGAGCAAGGAACGAGATTCTGGATCAAATCACATTTTTCGAATTGTCCTAGAAGAATGTACATCATTCTTTGAAATTACGCTAAACGACCACCGAGACGCTTTAGACAAAGAACCACTCCCAATGGGCAGGCGGCAGCCGCTCATTGTCGAAATTGAGGTACCAAGCACAGAGGGTAAAGGCAAGTCGAAAGCGCACTCCGTCGTCACCGTAGCCGCGTCAATGTATGTATTTTAGTGCTTTGAAGAAACAGAAGAGAAAAAACGCATCGGGGCTCTGATTTGGATTCTTAACCAAATGGTAGCAGTCAAACTTTGAATCCCGCCTACTAGGATGAGATACCAAGCAACGTGGGCACTCCAAATGGTGTGAGAGTTGTGGAGCAGGCACTTACCACTGCTAAGCAACTTCCTCCAACATCAAGTATACCTGTTTTTGAACTTTTATGAGTATGGTTGAAACATCGGGTGATTGGTATTTCTTGGCGACAGATTAAGGATGGAAAGGCTGGGGTGAGCAGTCATGCAATTATAAGAAGGGGGGCGCTGAGCGGCTTCAAGTCAAAAGTTGGGTTGATTATACCGCGCAATTTGTAGCAAAGCCCACCAAGAACCCATCAAGAAACTAGGTTTCGAGAACATGCGTGAGTGATTCCTAGATCATGACAATCAAAGAGTCTGTAATCATCCATCACGAACTTCCAGCCTCGAAGAATAAGCATGAGGGTATTTTCCGAAGAAACCGTGGCGCATAACCAAATGAAGGACACAACTTATCACGTGTTGCTTGGGAGCGAACGTCACTTCATTGGAAACCAGTTATCCCCTTTCATTGGTTGGGTGGGTGGTGTAGACTTTCCCCTACAGACAGATGATGGACATGATATGGTATCTCCACATCCTTGACTCCACAGCACCTCTCTCTTTAACTCCAATCCTTTGCGAACATGACTTTGAAAAGTTCTGTAGAACAACAGAAACATCTATATGCCAAAGAGCTCACTGCACATACCCTCCAACAATGGAATTCCGCCCGCGAGCATGCTTCGGCCTTGGCTCCATTAGTTATGTCAGGAAAGTCGCAGTCGACTGCGCCTCGAACGGCGAACGAGCGCAACACCACGAAGCATGAAGATGACGCAACTGATTCTGCGATCGCGAAGGCCGAGAGTGATGGCGCAGTGACGCCAGGGAGCAGATATATCAATCAGAATGCGAGTCGAAGTTGGTTCTACGACCAATTATTTCCTTCCGAGTTATACTGACAAAGGTTTTTATGATCGGTTGACTATGGAAGGCTCTATCGCGCTCCCCCTGACTAAATCCAAACCGAATATCTAGAGGTTCAAGGCTTGAGCAAGTCAGACTTGCATTTTGATCCAATGTAAGTCGGTATATATCTATGATGAAATTAGTGAGTCTAATCAAGCAAGTTTAATGAAACTACGACATGCGATATATCAGCCGGCGTTGCCAGACTCATGCTTGACATCATCTGTCCGCCCCCACATTGGAGTGCAGTTGCCCACCACACTTTTCAAGAGCTCCATGACACAAATAAATTAAGGAGTTCACGTATTGATCCGTCCTTCCAACTCTCTCCCTTGGACACAGACCAATCCTACCTAATAATGTCCACAAGCTTCCATTCAAAGGTATTGTCACAGCCAAAAGAAAGCAAAAATCGCACTCGCGAAGACCAAAGCGTATAAGTAGTTTGTAGTCCCAGGATAGGCTGGCAAATAAAGGCAGGGCGTTTGAATGCTCCACTGATATATCAAAGCAATAGTATGTAGGTCGTAATCGTCATCGGTATCCCTCCGGCCAGTCCGCACGTCTCCGCCAGCGGCCTTCCGAGTCGAAGCGCGGGTTGACGGGGTAGTTGAGTCCGTCGCTCATTGGTCGTCCAACGGGAACTATGAGATTCGTGGATGGTTAGTTCCGAGCTAGTTATGACAAGCTCCGATGGAAGATGGAGGGGATGAGATGGAGATGGAGCTAGGCTATGTCATCGGCGGAGCATGCTTTCCATAACGAGTACGACTAGCCAGGCAATCACGGCATACCGAACATCGAACTGACAGAGCACCCCGGCAAGTAGGTGGGCCTGCTGATGGAAAGAATGGAATCATGTAGTGCACCGGCAGTCGATCGTGCAAGGACTATGCGTGCATGCGCTCCCATCGTTACCGTGGCATCAGAGAGCTGCAGACGAAGACCAAAGGAATACGAAAGAGAGAACGAGGAGAATGAGAGATAATAGTCACTCACATATCCATCCCGCCCACCAATCACCCATCACATCCGTCCACTCCGCATGCCTGCTCCCTCTCCACCATATATTCCCTTCCAGATCCAACCTACCCCACTCCTCATCCCATTGTCTCCTTAATCTCTTTTTCTCTCTGCAAGCGAACGATCAGGAGGAACTCAACAATGAAGACAGGAAGGAGAACATACCCAAACTCCCACCACCCGAACGCCTTCGCCAGCGACCTCGCCTCCCGCTCCTTCATGGTCTGTATTTGCATAGTCTCCACTGTCGTCTGGCCCTTGAGTATCATATTCACATGTGACATGATTAGCGTGCTCGTAAATAACATGAACAGCGCGGCACTGATGATAATGAACACAGACAATTAGCATCTGTGCTCCATAGAGATGATCATGCCACACGCACAGAGCAATGATCACGATTTCCTGAGCATCGACGTCCCCCGCCGAACCATCCAGGGCGTTCATGCGTCGAACAGTGAATGCGAGGAGGGTGGCGAATACGTACGACGTAAAAACGACAGTGGCTTGACAGAAGTTGAGGAAGAACTGTTGTTGACGCAATGAGTGGTCGACGAAGATAATCGGGTGACGTAGCAAGTACATACCTTGTGGTTTCGTCCCCCCACACATTGGCCTATCCCTGTCAATGATTGGAAGCGTTAGAAACCGAGAAAGATGGATATCAAATGACAAACGTACAAGGGCAATGATGATCATATTTTAGCACACACTGCAACGATCAGCAACAACTCCAACATATTCGTAGTACGACAACTCACAGTTCCACAAACTCTACAATGGTGCGCCCTATAGGGTTTCACAAACTCATCCATACCACAATACCTATGCACAGGTTGCAGCACAGCAGTCGTCGGCGGCCGTCGATCCACATTCAACTCCAGCAACCTTTGCTCTCTCTCTAACTGCTTCTCGGAACGTTGCGTTGCTGTTAACGCTGCCGATGCAGGTGGCCTATCGTTCTTGAGCTTGGTTGGTGACGATGGGAAGGTGGAAGGGGAGGTGACGGTGGTGGAGGAGGCGGTGGGTACAGTCGTGGGCACGAATTGGGGCATGTCTGTTGGACTACTGGTGGCGGCGGCTTTCGGTTTTGGGATGGGTATTGCGTCCAGGACGCCTGCATTGATGTCTTCATGGCCTCCATTCGCATTCGCATATCTGCTCACAAGGTTCTCATAGGAGGGCCCTGCCAGTCCATTTCCAACCCCACTGGGATGCGAAGTCGTCGGCGGGTTTTGCTCGCGAGAGCCCATCTCCATATCCGTGGTGGCATGCGCGAAGTTGGTGGAGTTCCATGACTGATGTAAGGGAACGTTGGCTGTGAATACGGGTCTCTCGGATTTTTGAACGTACTGTAACAAAGTGTTAGCCAAGCAATGCCGAGATTCGAGATTCTTAAACGAACGTTTGAAGCATAGCCAGGTGGTGTTATAATAACCTTCGAAAGAGCGTAAATGAGCCCAACAGCTCCAGATAAACGAAGAAACGTACCTTCAAGTAAGCCCACATCATCCAAAAGTACAAGACGCAAAACACCACTAGGAGCGCAACTATCCTCGGCGTCAATATCCATCGCCGGCGGTTCAGCTACAAATACTCACTCCCAGTTCCCCTCCCAGCACCCGCCCCAGCCTTCTCTCTAATCATTGGCAGACATAGACGTGCAATGTAGACATATGCAGCATAACCCATGATGCCCAGTGTTATTGCGACCATCAGCTTGCGCACAAACCATGGCTGGGGTTTTGTCCGATTCTCCCTTTTCTCGCGCGCGGTGGCAGTGGCTTTTTCGATGGTGCCGCAGCATGTCCCTTCCTTGACATTCTGAGGCAATTTCGAGGAAGACATGGTGCGGAAAGGAGAGCACGCCGTGCCGCCGATTCTACCTGAGGTCGTGATACCTCGACTGGATTCAGCTGAACTCGTCGTGCAGCAAAGTTTGGCTGGAGCATTGAAATCCAACATCAACAACATTTCCTCGAAAAAATACAAATACATGACCCCGATGTACACATATCAGAAAGCGCATTCGAATTTATGCACCAACCGCCTCAACGAGTCGTAAACGTACAGTATGATTACAACACCAATGCAACTTGCACATAGTACAGTACACCCACAACCGGGGACGCCCGCATCGCGATTCAGAGGGCATTCACAGGGTGAGACCGTCCTTATGCCCCTTCTCGCTCCCCATATCACCGGGGATCTCATCCAACTGCACGTGAATGACCAACGTGAGCATCAAGTTCACAAGGATGGGGAAAGAAATGAAATGAAGACGAACCTCGTCGAGATCGATGAGACACTCCCCAATGATTCTGACTGCTTCTTTGAGAAGGTCCTCCTCGATGACAAGCGGGGGCGCAAAGCGTATCCTACACCACAATCAGCCTCCCCTTCTCCCGACAGATTAATTCAAAATGCACTTACACATTGACATGTGTTGGCTTTGCCAACACCCCCCTCCCCGCCAACAGTAAACAAAACTCCCAAGCCCCCCTTCCCTTCCCCTTCCCCTTCCCGCCCTCCTCCATAACAACAGCATTGAGCAGTCCCCGTCCCCTCACCTCCCGCACGCGCGGCGAGTTCAGAGCGCGGATAGCATCGCGGAAGTATTCCCCGAGGGCCTGGGCACGCGCGGCGAGGTGCTCGTCTTGGAGGACGGCGATGGCTGTGGTGGCTACTGCGCAGCCGAGGGGGTTGCTATTGAGAGGGGTTACGACAGTGTTTGAGAACGGGAGGGGAGAAGAACGTACCCGCCGTAAGTGCTACCGTGTTCGCCGGGTCTGATGCAAAGCATCACGTCTTTGTCTGCCAGTACAGCCGAGACGGGGTACACTACGTGGTGAGTTAGTGTCATGAATTCTGAAACGAAAGAAAGAAGCAAGAACACACCTCCTCCGGAGAGCGCTTTCCCGAGAAGTACGACGTCGGGTCTGATGTTGTCCCATTCGCATGCGAGCATTTTGCCCGTCCGACATAAGCCCTGATCACGAAGGGGTCAGCAATATATTTGCAGGACAGTGAAAGGGGAGACGCACAGTCTGAATCTCGTCGCAGATGAGGAGCACATTATGTTTCTTGCATAATTGCTCAACTCCCTTAAGGTACCCCTCCGGTGGTACCACAATCCTGATCCACACACCAGTCAGCACCCCAAAAACCAAACAGTCAACAAAACTCACCCCGCCTCGCCCTGGATGGGCTCCACCAAAAACGCAGCGACATTCTCCCCATGTATATTTAGAGCCCGCTCCAGATCCTCCAACACCCCATACCTAATAACCCTCGTCTCCCCCTCCTCATCGACATAAACCGGCCCGACTCCCTCAAGGTACGGCCCAAACCCAACCCTCGCCTCCGGATCCGTGCTCATACTAATAATCCCCAACGTCCGCCCGTGGAAATTCCCCTCGACGCTCAACACCACCGCCTTGCCCTCTGCAACGCCCTTACGCATGTACGCCCACTTGCGCGCGAGCTTGACGGAGGTCTCGACAGCCTCGGCGCCGGTGTTCATGGGCAGGACCATATCGTACCCGAACGTGCGCGTGATGAGGCGCGCGAACGGGCCGAAGGCGGCGTTGTGGAATGCGCGCGAGGAGAGCGTGAGTTTCTGGGCTTGAGCGACGAGGGTGGCGATGATGCGGGGGTGGCAATGGCCCTGTGTGGGGTGTTAGACGTAATACGTGGATAATTGGAACGTGAACATGCCTGGTTGACTGCGCTGCGGGGGAGCGATATTAGGGTCACACGACCACCCGGAATTATGAACGAACGCTTACGAATACGCAGATAGCATATCAATATACATCCTGCCCTCTGGATCCCATACCCTACGCAAAACGAAACAACCTCAGCTCCCGCTTTCATTGATGCTGATGCTGTTGGCGATAAAGACTCACCGAGCACCCTTCGCGGAGTCGAAAACAATGGGAAGCGGGTGATAGCTGTATGCATGAATCGCAAAAAAGGCGCAGTCAGCACGAGGTACGATGCAGGTAAGTATATAAGATCGCATGAAATGTGAATGTGCGGTGATGTGCTTTCTCCCTCCTTTTCTGGCGCTGGGTGGTATAGGTATGGTAGGTGCGCCTATTACTACCCTATACCGAGTCCTACGTACTGCGCTGAGACCGACTCCGACTGAGGATCAGGCCAGCACTCAACACCCTCCCCAACACAGCACACAGACAAGAACCCTCAACTTACTTATGTGCACCGTACTCCTCCTCCAGCTGAATGAGCTCCTGCGAACTCATTATCGCCTTCTTGCCCGCCGCCCCCGCCCCCGTCCCCGCCGCTGTTGCGACAGTGGTATTAGGAACTGGAGACTTGCTATTGGCTGGCGTTGATTGACCACTACCGCCGTTGCTGTTGCTGTTGGCTGTTTGAGCTGTTGGAGACATCGCTGTCGTTCTGTTCTTTCTGGTTGGATGGTTGGATGGTCGGGTTTGTTGCTTCGTTGCTTCGATGGAGTTGGAATGTCAATGGAAAAGAGTTATGGTGGTGGTGACACAGTTGGGGCGAGTGGAAACCCCGGCCGATCAATTTTTCTTTTATGGAATGGACGGAGGATGAGTGCCATGCTCCGCCCGTCTTGAATCTTTCCTACCCTACTCTGCTCATCCCCATTTAATCATTTGCATTATCGAGGGCTCTGGTGCGGTACCTCGCCACTTGGCGTTTTGGTGTTGGACACACTCTGGAGTCCGAGGGTATGGTAAGTACGACCTTTACCGCCACCGTCGGCCCTAGGCTATATATAACGATCCCCCAGCTCTTTCGCATTCAATCGGATTACAGGCTTGAGTTATCCCATAGATTGATCGTTGTATTGCGATCACGTTCTCACCTCTCATATACGCGATACATGTCAAATCCGACACATCCGACAGCGAAGACGATGCTATGATCATCATATCATGACAAAAGACTTGGCGAACCTGAATCCACATATGTAGTCGAGCAAAGAAACGCACGCTGGCAGGCTTTAATCCTCGGGTGTGGATGAGAACGATAAGGTGCAAGTTGAGCCTAGTTGAGGCCTGTACCTTCAGTTGTAATGTAACGAACGATCTCGCGTGCGTTAACGATCAGGACCCTGCGAGATCCTTATCTTATCTCTCTCGTCATGCAGGTCCAGCGTCTGAGAATCCGCCACCGTCATCACCCAGCCACATAGGCAAGCTACATTGTAACATAGCCAATGTTCTGGCGAACCATAACAATGTAGCGTGTCCAACGTGCTGGCGAATGCGCTGGAGCTCAGCGGGCACATTCGGCGCACTTCATGGTGCCGTTAGGGCCCCTCGGCGTCCTTCCCACCTTCTACCCCAGCGCCATAGCCTCCCTCGGTGTCAGCTGCCGTCGGCGTTAGCTCCCTTCGGCATCAGCATCCCTCGGCGTCAGCATCCCTCGGCGTCGGCAATCCTCAGCATCAGCAGTCGGGACCTTTGGCGCACCTCATGACGCCGATCGGCTCCAGCACAATGCGCCTTGGTGTCAGCAATCACAGCATCTAGCTCCCACAGTGCCCGCAACCTTTGGGATCAGTTATACCTCGGCACCAGGATTCCTCGGCGTCGGCATCGTCAGGATCTCTCGGCGTCGGCACTGCTCGGCATCAGCAGTCAGGACCTTCGGCGCACCTCATGACGCCGATTGGCTCCAGCACAATGTGCCTTGGTATCAATCACGGTGTCTAGCTCCCACAGCGCCCGCAACCTTTGGCATCAGTTATCCCTTGGCGTCAGGTTTCCTCGGCGTCGGCATTGTCAGGATCTCTCGGCGTTGGCACTGCTCGGCATCAGCAGTCTGGACCTTCGGCGCACCTCATGACGCCAATTGGCTCCAGCACAATGTGCCTTGGTATCAATCACGGCGTCTAGCTCCCACAGCGCCCGCAACCTTTGGCATCAGTTATCCCTCAGCATCAGGATTCCTCGGCGTCGGCATTGTCAGCAACCCTCGGCATCTAACACAGTCAAGACCAGTAAACAAAATGACACATTACTCTCTCAAGGAGCGGGACTGACATAGGCCCTTCCTTGATGCTGGACGGAACGACAAGTCAATGGCTGAGAGTCCACAGACCAAAATAAGCAAGCTATGTAAGCAAAGCCACACAAGTAGTGGCGCACTTTGCGCCCTCGCCTTACACACAAATCCAAACAAGCCACATCCGCTTGCAAACATGTGCTGCACTATCATCCCAATGCACCATCTCTGGTCGCTCGCAAACATTCAGGTAAGGCCTTTCACTCAATCTATTTGTTAATTATTTGTATTTCCTTGGCAAGTTTTGAGTATAAAAGCTGTAGTAAATTAGGTCAAACAGTAGACAATCTACCCTTTGCACAGTAGTGTTAATAGGAATAGAACAGTCTCGTCAAACTGACAATATTAATTTTTGCACTGCATACCCATAATTCAGACCAGTTCTAAGGTCAAAATTATACAAAGTCATAAGTCATCTGCATAAGTCAAAGTTGTCTTAGAAAGTCAAGTAGTGCTCCAGTTGTCTGGCTACGAGTTACTAAGAAAGTCAAGTCAAGTCAAGTTGTCTTAAGCGTCAGCTTAAGCTTAGTTCAGTGTAGTCAAGTTAATTGTTGCCTGGCAATTCAAGTACATTCGCAAAAGCGTTCAAAGGTCCCAAAGTCCCGTCCCAATGCTTCCTCGTGAAGTAAAAGATCCTTCACCACTTTGCTTTGCAAACATTTGTAATAAAATCATTCATAATAAAACTACTCTTTATCAATTGACTGTGCATTACATGTGTAGTCTTCTTGAAGTTTTGATGAGCGCTGAGGAAGAAGAGTTCTGAAGGTTGGCTTACCAGGTTTTAATTAAGCTCTGTTATTATTCACATAACAGCATTGGTGAGAGATCCTATCCAAGTTATGCACGCAGAAACCATCGAATCTACTCACAAATCATTCACAGCAAATAGGACATAATTGTTGCTATCAAATGACCCGAGGAGTATTTATTTAATTAGCTATGCTGCCATGCAAGCAAGCCTTTTCAGAAAGTACAGTAAAGTTACATCACTAAAATAACGAAAATGTGATAAGGTCATATAATGTCCTTGTCACCGTTGTAATCCAGTATCAGTGGTACAACTTGGAATAAGATTACAGCTTCCATTGTATCGACCATACATTAGTACCCTCTCTAATATACTTGCTGCCATCTTCGTAAAACTATTACAGTTTATTGTCATTGGTTGTCATTTCAATGGAACCATATACCCTGGTCATCACCTTTTGAGAGATTGGTTGTGATCCAGAGGTCTGACACATTCATATGCTTAGGTGTCAGCATGACAGGCAATGGTACACTGTAAAAGTGTTCTTCAAACACGATACATTGCAATCTGGTTGTACCAGAGTACCTGGTGCCGGGAACTCATCAAGTGTTTGACGGATATTGCAAACACATCAAAAGGGATGTCAAGAATGAAATGGGAGGGGTATCTCTCATTTGTCTCTTCTGGGGGCATCTGTGACGGATCCATTTGGGTTGTTGATGCCGAGACTCTCTTTCATTGACACTGATGCTGATGCACCCTCCAATGACGCCGGTGCTGAACTTATGTAAGAAGGATGGTTGAGACAAGAAGGCTTTTTCAGTCCTCGCAAAGTGTATGCATTGCGCCCTCTTCAACATTCAGACAAAGTTGAGGGAACTAGGAGATGGAATGATGTCAGAGGTCGATGACTCCGAGGCCAATGCGACTATCTCTGCCACTTTAGATTCGTAATATTTTAAATGACATTTTGTTTTGTGGTCTTGACTGTGTTATCATAGTGTCTTACACTCAGGACTGATGGTTCTCTACAATATCCTCATGTCCTGCCAAAGCCAACTTAAAATACCCTCCCCTTTGCCCATTGCCTGCCTGTTGCCTGGGGTATGCTGAGGTGGAAAAGGTCTGATGCCAAGGGAAGCTGATGCTGAGGGTTGCTGATGCCGGGGGTTGCTAACACTGCTGACACCAAAGGTTGCTGATGCTGATGGATCCTGATGGCGAAGGATAACTGATGGTGAAGGTTGCGGGTGCCGTGGGAGCTGGACGCCATAGATTGCAAGCTGATTGGCATCATGAGGTGTGTCTAAGGTCCCGACTGCTGACGCCAAGGGTTGCTGACACTGCCAACGCCAAAGGTTGCTCACACCGAGGGATCCTGACGTCGAGGGATAATTGATGCCGAAGGTTGCAGACGCTGTGGGAGCTAGACGCCGTGATTGACACCGAGGCACATCGTGCTGGAGCCGATCAGCATTGTGAGGTGCGCCGAAGGTCCTGACCGCTGACGCCGAGGGTTGCTGACAATGCCGACGCCGAGGAATCCTGAGACCAAGGGATAACTGATGCCAAATGTTGGGGGCACTGTGGGAGCTAGATGCTGTGATTGCTGACACCGAGGCGCATTGTGCTGGAGCCGATCGGCGTCATGAGGTGCGCCGAAGGTCCCGACTGCTGATGCCGAGCAGTGCCGACGCCGAGAGATCCTGACAATGCCGACGCCGAGGAAACCTGACGCCGAGGGATAACTGATGCCAAAGGTTGCGGTCGCTGTGGGAGCTAGACACTGTGATTGATACCAAGGCACATTGTGCTGGAGCCAATCGGCGTCATGAGGTGCGCCGAAGGTCCCGACTGCTGATGCCGAGCAGTGCCGACGCCGAGAGATCCTGACGATGCCGACGCCGAGGAATCCTGATGCCGAGGGATAACTGATCCCAAAGGTTGCGGGCACTGTGGGAGCTAGATGCTGTGATTGCTGACACCAAGGCGCATTGTGCTGGAGCCGATCGGCGTCATGAGGTGCGCCGAAGGTCCCGACTGCTGATGCTGAGGATTGCCGACGCCGAGGGATGCTGACGCCGAGGGATGCTGATGCCGAAGGGAGCTAACGCCGACGGCAGCTGACACCGAGGGAGGCTATGGCGCTGGGGTAGAAGGTGGGAAGGACGCCGAGGGGCCCTAACGGCACCATGAAGTGCGCCGAATGTGCCCGCTGAGCTCCAGCGCACTCGCCAGCACGTTGGACACGCTACATTGTTATGGTTCGCCAGAACATTGGCTATGTTACAATGTAGCTTGCCTATGTGACCCAGCTTCCTTTCTTCCTTCGGAAAATGGGGTTCAAACTCGAAACTTAGGTTGGCATGATGCCACGATCACACATTCTCGTGCCGGAGACTTTGAATCTGTCCAAATAGTGTGCAATTATTGTGCGTGCTGCTACGTCGTATTGCCGTCGTGTTCCCCTCGTAAGGTGTGTGTACGACGTATCTGGCTCCCGCTGTTGTGTGGACCATTCTTCCCATCACATCTTGTACGAATTAAGTGCTGGGCAATTCCTGATTTCGAAGATCACAATAAGGCTCTCGTCCTATCACGGAATTGACTAATGACGGAATATCAGAATAATTTATCTACCAACCCCACACACAGAGATTATCCAAGATACGTTTTGGAACATGGATAGCGAGTCGTCAAGTAGGGGACTTGTGGGTACTGGAAGACCTCGGGCGCCCATCCTGACCTGACCAGACCTCGCAATTTTAATGCAGCATCCGCTATACTCTGCTCGGTACGCAAGCAACCCCCCCACCAAATCCATACGTCGACGATAGATGGCCCACAGCAGCCTCGTAATTTTTCGCCGGACGAACTCCAGAAACCTGCGGCGTATTAGGAGCAAGCGCCTTTGACGCAATCACGCTGGATATTCTCGTGGTTTTAGCCGCCTTATGAGGGAGAGACGGTGCTTTGCCACCGAACCCGTACGAGGACGACAAAGCGCCGAATGCGGCTTCCCAATTCTTCTGCTGGGTTTGAGCAGGGGCAGAGGTGGGCACGGGTGGCTTGGTACTATGAGTCGAGGGAGATGCTTTGGATTTGGAGGGCTTGGTTGATTTCTGAGGTAGGGAAGGCGCGTGGGCGCCGAAGCCGTATGTAGAAGATAAGGCGCCAAAGGCGGAATCCCATTTATTCAGGGGTTGGTCACTGTGTTGTGAACATGACGATGACGATGGAGATGAAGGGATCAAAGAGCTGGTGGATGCATAGTACGAAGATGACATCGTAAAAAATCGAATTTATCTGTGATGTTTGGTGGATAAGGGCCTGATATCTATGTTCGAGGACTTAGTTGGCTGTATGAACGCGACTTACATCTGTCTCTTATACCTCCCTGAAACACAGCAACCGACTACGGTCTCGTATCAGTTCAATCTCTCCGCAATCAGTGGACCCGCCGTATATTTCTTCAGACGGCTGTGACTCATGTGCGACTTCACAGTGAGGAACATCAGCGCAACGCAACGGCACCGTGCCCATCGCAGTTATGGATGACTGCGTACAGCCGCGCGACTATACGAGTCATGAACTCGAAGTGACTGCGTGACCCGCGCGACTGCGGCTCGGTAGCAACAACAACGAGCGTGGATCGAGGAACATGTTCGGTATCATGACGTCGCCGACTTGCTAGCGCACAAGGCCGTTGATAGCGGATAACTTATACAAACGCGTGGGTGTGTTGGCAATGGCAAGCGAGGTTGAGTCTGCTTGAGTCATGCTGCAGATCACAAAGTTATTTTTAGATTGGTGAGAGAGAGAGAACACCGGTGTTGTGATGTAGGGCAAAATTCGCAGGCTTTCACAATGATTACCCGTTTGTTATTGAACAGAAAAGGGTAAGAGTTATAACAGACCTTTGTTCGATGATAGATTCATTGTGATGGCTGACTCTTGAGCCGACATCGTTCTCCAATTATGGAAGAATCGGGCTTCTACTGGGCTCTGAGATTCCTGAAGGCGCGAGAGTCATTTGATAAATACTATCATAGCAACTTCTAAAGGTAGTGTCTTCCACAATTGTACAGGCTGGAGGCCGTGTATTGATTATGACCATTGAAAGTAATATCAGCCAAGCCGGACTTCCATCCTGGCCGAAGGGTATTTCAAGAATGAGCAGGAGGGTATCCTCCGACGAAACCGTGGCGCATAACCAAATGAAGTCATGTCCAGGGCTTTCGGAAGCATTGTGTACATTGACCGAAGGGCGTTTGCTCCACAATTACATCCACTTTATCTTTTTGCGCTCCTCAAACACTGCACTGCGTTGGACGCACAACACTAGATGACGCATACAAGATCTGTACGAGATCCGCTACTCCATCTCCTGAGGGTCGTTTCCAGCAGTAAATGCGCCCCTGTCGTTTTCAAGTGCCGAAGTTTGACTTAACAACATGACGACACGAACCCTTGCTGAATTTCCCGAACTACAGCCCTCCGGCTTCAATATAGCCTCGAACCTGGGTACCATGGGAGAGAAGGTACGCAAAGGCTCGACAGAACGATGTTCGCGGTGTGGTATCAGCATGGACGCGAAGTAATGTGGTAGCTGCCATTCTCTATGACTCTTGAACATTTTCCATCCTCGACTCCTCAATTTTGAAATAGTATCAGGACACTTTCTTTAGCTTTTGGACTAAAATAACCCTGTAAGTTTCATGCGACGTAGAGCGTTGATCAACAGATCACAGATACATAATCCCCACCAACACCGATTATTGTGTCTGACTCTGTTTGGTTATGCAAAAGAGCGAGAGTGTTGATTAGGGTCGCATGGCGTGCTAGGGACAAATTCTATGATAGTGAGCTGTTTTCTCCTGAAACAGATACACAGATGCGGGGCAGAAAAGCAATTCTTAACATGTCCGAAATTATGGGCGTACCAAAACAGCCGGATTGGAGTAAACTCGATTCCCCATTATAAACATACAATATCCAGGCTTATCCAGGGCAGATGTAGGCGGTTAGTAAATGCAACACCGATCCTCGGCCATCTTGGAACAAGTCCTCATTCCTTTCAAAGAATTTCAATCCCCATCGGCGTTTGTCAATACCATATCATTTATATCAGAATGACACAAGACGTTCTCAGTATTCTATCTTGGTGTATTTACCTTTTTTTTTTTTTTTTTTTTTTTTGTGTCAGGTTTTAAGTCCGGTGGGGCGGGGCCCTATGTTGGACGTTACAAAGTGTGTATACTACTCCTCTGCTGGCCCAGTGCCAGCTGCCGCCCTGCCTCCCCAGCTGCCCCTTGCATCCCCGGGGGCGCACCACGAGTGCTCATTCCCCCTGCCAGGACCCGGCGGGGGCATCCCCCGTCGTTTGGGGAACGCTGTTCCAGGATTGGTCGTGGATGTAGTGTATCTTGTCCGCGTGTTGTATGTAGTTGAATGCTATTGTGTTGTCTGTTGCATGCCTGTTCGCTCTCGCAAAAGGCATGATGGTAGATGGGTGTGTTGCCAACTTAGTGCTTGTCTTCTTGGTTTGCCTCGTGAGGTGTGTTTCGTCCGTGTCGTCATCATGAGGCGGGCAGTGTGGGGTTGGGGTTGTGTGGCTGTATGCCTGTCTTTTCTGGGGCTTGTCCCGTATTGTCTTGCTGTCTAGGTGGAGCTCGTCAGTTTTGGTACCTCCTTGCTGCTAGGACTCATCGTTCTCCGACGCCTCCGCTCTCGGGGTCACATCTCCTAGAGCCTTTTTGAGGCGGCCTGTCCTGCCAATGAAGCGCAGCATTGCTTTGGTTCTCTCCTTGCTTCTCATGATCTGCCGTAAGCTTCTGTCGCTACGTCCGAGGGCGCTGTCCATGTCCCTGTGTTCCGTTTTGTACTTGGGGCATTTGAACAGGAAGTGGGGGACCGTCTCCACCGCCTGTGCTCGCCTCGGGCCTCTACATGCCTGGCATTTGTTGGTTGCCGACCCTCCTACCCTGTGTAGGTGCGTGTTCAATGCTATGTGGCCGCTTCGGAGCTGCATCAGCAGGCTGCCTTGGGCTCTTGTTAGCTGGTTTTGCATCTTCCTGAATCTGTTGAAGGGGAAGTTGGGGTCAATCTCTCGGAACCGGTGTCTTCGGGGTGACGCGTCCCATATCTGGTCCCACTTTGCCTTGATCTCTCCGAGGTATGTCTTCTTTTCTGCGGATGCGCTGATGGGTAGTGGTTTCCGCAGTGCCGGTGGCAGCTCCCTCTGTTGGCTTGACTTCAGCCAGTATAGTTGTACTGTCCCGTATAAGACCGTAGAACGAAGTGACATAATGTACCGTTATACACGGGGCCAGCAGACTCAGCTGATGTCCGTAATATGGTGGGTCATTGACGGATGAGCGGATGCCTGCTATATTTTTAAGAATATCGGTTGGTGACCCAGTGAATAGAGCATGAGCGTCGGTTTAGAAATCCCCAAAAAAAATTGGTTGGGTGGGGTACTGCTGTCGGTACAGGAATCCATAAAAATCGGTTGGGTGGGTACTATTGTTGGTTCAGAAATCTAAAAAAATATCGGTTGGTTGGGTACCACCGTCGGTACAGAAATGCAAAAAAATTGGTTGCTTTGGACTGTTGGTTCAGAAATGTGAAAAAAATCAGTTGGTTTGGCACCACCGTCGGTTCAGAGATCCAGAAAAAAATTGGTTGGTTGGGCACCGCCGTTGGTACAGGAATCCAGAAAAAAATTGGTTGGTTGGGCACCGCCGTTGGTACAGGAATCCATGAAAATCGGTTGGGTGGGTACTACTGTCGGTGCAGAAATCCAAAAAAAATCCGTTGGTTGGGTACCACCGTCGGTTCAGAAATGCAAAAAAATCGGTTGCTTTGGACCATCGGTTCAGAAAACAAAAAAAGAATCGGTTGGTTTGGCACCACCATCGGTTCAGAAATCCAGAAAAACTTGGTTGGTTGGGCACCACCGTCGGTACAGGAATCAATGCAAATCGGTTGGGACTACTGTCAGCACAGGAATCGTGAAAATTGGTTGATTGCTCCTGATTTCCATGCCTCTTTTTCACTGACTCTGGACATCCACAAGTGAACACTTGGAGCTCAAAGGTCAGCTTGGAGTTCAGTAGCGTCTTCCACTCCCTCTCTCCCCACCGATCAGTTTACTCTGTCAGTTTTTTAACCAGGCCCGAGGCTCAAAAGTCGGCTTGTAGTGTAGTAGCATGTTCTACTTGCTCCTGACTGATCGGGTCACTGTCAATTTTTTTAACCAAGCCTGGATCTCAAAAGTCGGCTTGGAGTTCAGTAGCATCTTCCAGCCCCTCTCTCTCCACCGATCAGTTCACTTTGTCAAATTTTTAACCAGGCCCAAGGCTCAAACATCGGCTTGTACTCTAATAGCATGTTCTACTTGCTCTTGACCGATGGGGTTACTGTCAATTTTTTTAACCAAGCCCAGAGCTCAAAAGTCGGCTTGTAGTTCAGTAGCATGTTCTACTTGCTCCTGACTGATCGGGTCACTGTCAATTTTTTTAACCAAGCCTGGATCTCAAAAGTCGGCTTGGAGTTCAGTAGCATCTTCCAGCCCCTCTCTCTCCACCGATCAGTTCACTTTGTCAAATTTTTAACCAGGCCCAAGGCTCAAACATTGGCTTGTACTCTAATAGCATGTTCTACTTGCTCTTGACCGATGGGGTCACTGTCAATTTCTTTAACCACGCCCCGAGCTCAAAAGTCGGCCTGGAGTTCAATATCATTCTCCACTCCCTCTCTCCCCACCGATTATTTTATTTTGTCAATTTTTTAACCAGGCCCAAGGGTCAAAGGTTGGCTTGTAGTTTAGGAGCATGTTCCACTCCCTCTTTCCTGACCGACCGGGCTACTGTCAATTTTTTTAAACAAGCCCAGTGCTCAAAAGTCGGCTTGGAGTTTAGTAGCCTGTTCCACTCCCTCTCTCCCCACCAATCAGTCTCACTCTGTCAATTTTTTAACCATGCCCCAGGCTCAAAAGTCGGCTTGTAGTGTAGTAGCATGTTCTACTAGCTCCTGACTGATCGGGTAACTGTCAATTTTTTTTTAACCAAGCCTGGAGCTCAAAAGTCAGGCTTGTAGTTCAACGGTGTCGGTGTCGGGCGTGGGATATGATCGTCCAGCCGTGAAGTCAGGGAATGCAGGAAAGTCAGATGTGAAGTTGGAAATTCAGTTGCTACATCCAATGCCTTGTGACTGACAGTGAATTCAGGAAGAGAAGGAAACTCTAATACTTGATCAATCAAAAAATTGTTAAAAAATCGGGAAAAAATTGGGGAAGGCTAGGATTTTCCCCACCAATATTACAATTGGGGGATTCCACAGAACTTAATTCATTGAAGTTTGGACGTTGGAGTAGTCCAAGTGGACCTACTCAGAGAGATCGGGTTGGCAAGGCTCGGTAGCGCTTCGAGCAGGCGCGCAGTGTAGCTGGCGCGCCGTGGTAAGAGCCAAGTTGCGATGTTGTCACTGGACCACGGTCCGTCTACATATGGACAATGCTGTGCTAGTCTGTATCTAATCTAATCAACTTGGTCTCGGGCACCCCGGGCGCATTGGCCAGAGGCCACTACCACAACGTGGTGGAAAACTCAAATGCCAAGAAATCGGGGGTGGTGGAAAACTCGGTTGCACCACAAAGTCGGGGAGTGGTTGAAAACTTGCTTGCACCCACAAATCAAGGAGTGGTGGAAAACTAGCTTGCGCCAACAAATCCGGGGGTGGTGGAAAACTCTGTCGAGCCAAGAAGTCGGGGGGCGGTGGAAAACCAGATGTGGTTGAAAAATTGCGGGGGGGGGGGTGGGAACACCAATTCTGTTGGCCCGACAGCCCCAAAAATTTCTGAAATTGGTTGGCAACTCTGGTTAATACATGAATCGGATGTACATACCAATCTCAGGGTCCTTCCTCTCTGGGAACTTGCCTTGAACATGGTTCTTTTTCCCTTGTCGACAAGCTTGGGAAGAACTTGTTAGCTCTTGGGAACAAAGACACGGGGTATATCTTTGGTAAGTGTGCTGAGGTCGCAGTGTGTAATGGAGAGGAAAGAGAGGATTGATCCACCTGGTGATCCCTGACCCTAAGGATGAACCACAATTTCCTGTTCCCAGCACATCCCAACGGGGGTGTCGCATCAAAATTGACTTAATTTGGATAGCACCTTACCATTTATGGCTGTGTACGGCCTGGCCTGTGCACTCAAAATAACTTTAAATGGAGATTTAATGAATGAATACTGGGTCTCTCATTGTATAACTTGGTGTGCATTTTAATGACGGAATAGTCTATACCTTCACCAAGTTTCCCAATGTAAGACCCAACCATGCCTCCAGAATGTGGGTATTTCCAAGTTACATTGTGTACACAACTATCCGACATATTGGGGGCAGCTGCATCCACCAGCCATCCACACAGCTGATGTTTTTGATTTAAAAGGACATTAAAAATGTGTAGCGCTCTCCACAAACCACAGGACAAAGTATGGTGTCTCTTATTCTCATTGTGCCATGTCTACCTATGGCCAACGCTTTGCACGGCGTTGAGCATGAAGATGGACATTTTTTGATGATCTTTGTCCATAGAAGAGTTCTTGGATGCAAAAGGATGGAAAAACATTAATCCCGGGGATGACATGATATCAAGGGAAATTGGCACAATGAAAAAACAGTCAAAGCCAACAATGTTTCATATTGAAACTGCAAAGGATGCTCTAAAACGCAACAATTTTAGTATTTCGCAATTTGCATTGAATTCTATGCATAAAGGATAGTTGGGAGGAGGGCCCTAATATTGAGGATAAGATACTGTTCTATCAGTCTAGGGGGTACCGGGAGGGCAATATGTGGTATAAGACCCACAATGAGAGGAACTGTGATTTTTGGTAGTCATTTTGGGTATGCTTCAACGTACAACAACATTAGTATTTCGCATTTTACATTGACTCATACTCATGTAGAATGGATGGAAAAGGCTGTTTATACAAGGTAGGATACTGTTCTATCTGTTGGGGGGATACCAGGAGGGCTGGATCTGTTATAGGACTCCCAATGAAGGGAGGTGTGGTGTGGTGTGGTTTCTGATTGTTGTCAGTGGATTGGGGCAACGATTGGCGTGATCAGTTCAATTCATACAGTTGGTTCAATTGCAATATGCACAATCGGTCCCATAATTGCTGTTGGTCATGCCTATCGGTGCCCTTGATTGATTGTCAGTCGGCCCATGAACTTTCCGAAACCTTAACAACCTTAAATTCAATGATTGGGTGTAATTTTGGGCCGACTTGATCAATCGGGTGTTTATTTGACCCGACTTCAGTAATCGGGGTTCTTGTCACCGACCTCAGCCCCGAGCTCAGTGATCGGGTGTTGTCTTGACCTGATTCCAGTGATCGGATGTGTTCTGGACCTGTGACCGACTTTGGGAATCGGTTGGCCCTCCCCGACCTAATGAACCAGGTGTTAACTTGACCTACCAACTCAAAAAGATTCTAATTACTAGCCGTCAGGTCCATCAGTGCCCCTTGATTGATCTAAATTAATTTTCAGCATGTTATAAATGTGTGGTACTTGACATGTTGTTGCAGCTTCCGGCCCTTTGATCTGAAGATCGGATTTGGTGCAAGAATGGCTACAAGGCGGTCGAAGGTATCTCTGCCTAGTCTGACAGGTTTGGAGGACAGTTAGTCTACACACCTTTGATGTGTTAACAGTGTAAAAAAAAATACCAGAACTGATGTCTGAAAAGACGATCCGGGGACGTGATACAGGTATTGAAGAAGTCCTTTGACTTGGGTATCTGATCATAGGAGCCCCGAGAGCCAGATCCTGATAAAAAACTAGCAGTTTCCAACAACATGATAGCTTGTATCTCAAAGATGTGAGCAAGCTCATTATCAAAGGCCACTTCACCGTCATTGTTAAAACTATCAAGATCTTCTTTGTCCTCGAGAATATCCCATGGTATGTCATCATTATCTTTGATGAGTGTAGCAGAGATAAGGAATGATTGTGCAAGCTCCAATAGTTCTGCTTGCACTGTGCAACGGTTTTCTTGGGCATCTTGAACACCGAGCCTCGAAGATGATAGATAACAACTATTACCTGTGATCAAGAGATCTCGCGGACGTCGAACTTGAGCGGGGATTGAATATGGCTCCAAAGCGAGAGTTCGTTACCTCTCCTCGAGTTCATCAGCGGTGTTTGGAATCTCACTGATTTTGGCTTTGATGGACTGAACTCACAAACTGAACCAAGCATTGAGCACCCCTATTAGCTGATCAGTTCGTTCCCAGTTCGTGAACTCACACACTTCATCAAAACGAATTGTAACGAAGTGCCATCATCTTCGAACTGAAGCGCAGTCCACTTCGGACCACAATCTGGAACTCTCTCTCTCTCGAATTCAGTTCACTTCGGCGGCAACACTAGTCAGGACTGCAATGGGAGCATCAGTTGAGTCGGCCGCCGTCCGGCTTTCCGGCAATCTCATTGAACCGGGTTGGTCGTCACCTGGTCTCTTTCATCTAAGCATCTGCCATCGAAACCTCCAACGAAACATATAAGCAGTGTGGGTTTCACGGATGAGGCAGAAGCGGTGCCATATTGGCGAATTCTCTTTCTGACTCCACGTCCAAGGTCCAATCCTATTTTCACCCCAACAGCCATGGGGAACCACGACGTGAATGAGCAAACGGGGATTGACATGGCTGCTGCGAGGCGTAGTTCGTCTGTTGCAGTGGAAAGCGTACGCGACTTCTTCCATGGTGAGCTCGGGTGCAATTTCCTCATATTACCGTGATGATGACGGTGGACATGCAGATGGCCACGAAGAATGGAAGACACGCAGGAAGCTCGTCGATGTTTTGCGGAAAGACCCAGTGTTTGATAAATCCAAACGGTGAGTTCGTTTTCAAGTACTAGTGACTTGGCTTTGACGTTATTATAGGGAGTTCATGACGCGAACCGAGAAATATGAGCGTGGCCAGGCTATGACGAACCGCATCTTCGAACTGGAAACGATTCATGGTTGGGATCATTTCAAGACAAGAACTGCTTTCGCAGCTCTCGACGATCAATTACCTATCGGCTTGCACTTTATCGGTGTGTCCATACCTTCCATCTTGTTTCTCCACCGTGCTCAATTCTTGACACTGTAAAAGCTTTCGAGCCTGTCTTCATGCTGCAAGGTGGTCCAGCCCTCGTGAAGAAATACGGACGCCTTATTGCTACACGCGGCATACTAGGCTGCTACCTTCAAACTGAACTCGGACACGGGACAAATGTCCGACGTCTGGAAACCACTGCCACTTTCATTCCTGAAACGCAGGAGTTTGAAATCCATTCCCCGTCATTGACAAGTAGCAAGTGGTGGATTGGGGCCCTAGCGAAAACCGCGACCCATGGTGTTGTACAGGCTAAATTGATCCTTCCAGGAGGAAATGATATGGGCCCGCATCTGTTCTTGGTCCAGTTGAGGTCTATGGGTTGATATTATCATTTTGGCTTGGTGGACTCGAGTGCTTAATTTGATTCTAGGTGACTACAAGACCCGTCCCGGCATTACCGTTGGGGATATCGGTATGTCGAGTCTGTTGAAGATGGTGAGGATCGAGTTTTAACTAGTTTGCTAGGTCCTAAGGCTGCTGGCGGATTTCCGAGTTTGGATAACGGGTTTGCGCGCTTCGATCACGTTCGCATCCCCAAAGAGAACATGCTCTCTGCATTTGCTCAAGTCACTGACGAGGGTAAGTACATTCAACCTCCACATGCGAAATTAAGTTATGGAGGAGTGAGTCCTGTTTCTATTATCAAAAGCGCATAATCCTGACGGGTCGTAGATGGTGTATATTCGTGCAAAGTAGGTTCAATTTTGACGACAAAGAGCTTCATCTGAGACCTGAGTTGCAGCATGGTGACCTCGGGTGGTTGGACAATAGCAAAAGGTACGTTCCCGTTACTTTCGCAATAATTCTGGTCTATTGAGTGACTTTCCATAGCTGCGACTGTAGCAATTCGCTATGCCACTGTCAGAAGACAGGGTGAACGGGGACCAGACGGGCTAGAGAAGCAGATTCTTGCATACCCTTCTGTATATTATCGGCTTCTTCCCATCCTCTCGCGGGCGTACATGTTCATTCAGCTTGGAAAAACTCTGGTTTGTCGTTGATTCTCCGGAATTGAGTAGCTCACTTAGGAAGCTCGATTGTTGATCCAGAAAAGAGCCTTTGATACCATGGCAGGCCGTCTTGCCAAAGGAGATACCTCCCTTCTAGCCGAGATGCACGCGACGACAAGTGGCTTGAAAGTGCTTGTCAGTAGCAATGGGGTTCAAGATATAGAGACTGCTCGTCGCTCGATGGGAGGGCATGGTTATAGCACTTTCGCTGGCTTGGGAAGGCTTTATGCAGACTATCTTCCCAGTGTCACGTTTGTTCATATCTCTCTCCCCATCATTTACCATGTTACTAATTTCGGTATGATAGTTATGAGGGTGACAACTTCGTCCTTGACGGCCAGGTGGTTCGCGCAGCGCTGAAATCGTACCGAAATCTCTTTTCTTCCAAACCCCCCTCGGTCTCATCTCTCAGTCCCTCATCATACTATCTTCGTTTGCTCGTCAACGCCCCTCCTGACCTATCGGTCCCATCAGATCAAGACTGGAGAGATCCCGCGGCCTCAATCCACCTACTTGAGCTGCGTGCGGCGTTGCTTGTTCAGGAACACGCACAGAATGTCGATACTCCCGATGCTAGCATTAATCAGCGTGTGTCGAAAGCGGTTACGGAAGCGTTCGTGGCGGTTCAGGTTGGGGAAATGATCAAAAGCTTGGAGAGTATGCAGGCGAAGGAGCGTGCTATCGTCACCAGGGTGTACTTGCTTGTATGTTATCACTCGGTACCCTTCTTTCCACCTCAACGTGTTTGCATAGTATCTCTTGACGACAGTGGAAGGAGGGTTTACTGACCTACTTTCATTTGGGGTAATTCGACCGATCGATTTTCCTTCCAAATCAAGGGACCCCACACATTCTGTGCGCCTTGCCGTTCAGCGGCTGTGCGAGGAGCTGTTGCCCGAAGCTATTGGGTTGACAGATGCTTTCGGATTCACGGATTGGGAATTGGACAGGTATGTTCTTCTCTTTCGGGTGTTCCCACAAGCCCGCCATATTGAAAAAAATCTCGATGCCTGCAGTGCTTTGGGTGTGTTCAACGGAAAGGTTTATGAGGCGCTCTGGGAGCGTGCTCAACAAGAACCGTTGAATTCAACTGACATACCTGCTGCTTACGAGGTGCGTGATACCTATCACTGTCCTCGAATTATGCTCATATGTTCATTGACTATAACAGGTTTCTATCAAGTCAATTCTTGAACGTGGTGCAAAGCTCGCTGGCATGGACGCGAAGGCCAAACTCTGAATCAGAGTGAATCAGAATTGACCCCACATTGTTTGTCCTTTGCGATGGTTGAATAAGTTTGATATAAGATGTACAAGACCCCATTGACAATTGTTCTCTACTCGGCCGCACTATAGGGCTATAGTGGCTAGAATGGCAGCCAACACTTGTGAAACTGAACTGGCACTTGGCAACGCACTTGGCCGCTCTGGCCTGGTGTGACTATGCGGCGCAGTACGCGGGCGGTAAGTCCCATCGACTATGGTATCAGTCTAGGCATGACAACAATAAGAGAGTTGTAGGCTTTCTTGTAGTTGACTATGTAGGTATCTCTCACATTGTTGCGAGTTTGAATCGCCAGCAGCCTGTTCAAGCACAGCATATAATGGTCAGCTGTATGAGTGACATACCAAGTATTAAATGACATTCCGTGTACAACTTTCAGCGCAGGATATAAATTGAGATCTCGAATCACGAAATCTATTACAGCAACTTGCGGAACTTAGGGCGGTAACGCATTTTTTTCCAAAAATGGCCAATTTTGATGGTTCAAAAACGGCCCAGATTCAGAACACGTTGGCCTCGCCCAATTCTTCTCCGTTAGCTACAGTATTATATGCGTTAGAACCGCGCTGATCATAGATAGTGCATAGTATAAAAATTATTGGAAAACTCGGGAAACTGATGTGTAATACTCGAGCAATACTGAGAAATTGCGAAGAAATGTGTGATACGCCATTGCTCCTCTTCCTATTTCATGGCAAACAAACAAAACAGACGAGGAACGGCCTCCAAAGGTCCTCCACCTGCTAATCATGCGTCTAATCCTCCTCCACGCTTTCGCCTTTTATTGAAACCTCCAAAACCTCAAGGCCAACTTGAAGAAGACCTTGAATCCGGCACACCTGCAATTAGCTCTGGAGAACCCTCATCCAAAGCTGAAGGAATGGCAGTATATACAGAGGAAATGGCACGTGAAGACGACTTTTGAGAGGAAGCCAATCAAGCTTTCTTTGACTCTATTGAAGGCTCAGACATTGTCCCTTGTGAAGCGCCATCCCAATCTCCTGCACCGTCATCTCACACTGAAGTCTCACGTTCATCTTACGGCACAAAGCGACATGCTTCTCTAAGCACTGCCGAAGCCCCTTCCGGAAAGAAAAGAAAACCCAAGGGCTCGGACAGTGACAGTTCCGTAGACTCGGCATCTGACTCAGACATCGAGATCGTGCAACCCACAGCCCGAAAAAAGGACAAGCCACGGGCACCTCCCTGCAGGAAGAACAAAGGAAAGGGTGAACATGCAGCATTGAAGGCCAAAAAGTCACGCAAATCAGCAGCGAAGGATGAAGAGGGTTCTGATGACAATGCACCATATAAAAATAGTACGTTGGTTCCACATAGTGATGTGCCGGCCTGGCTTGGCCTGAAAGCCACGGCTTTGGCCTGGAAGCCAGTGGCCTTGGCTTCACAAAATGCCACATAGGCAAGCTACATTGTAACATAGCCAATGTTCTGGCGAACCATAACAATGTAGCGTGTCCAACGTGCTGGCGAGTGCGCTGGAGCTCAGCGGGCACATTCGGCGCACTTCATGGTGCCGTTAGGGCCCCTCGGCGTCCTTCCCACCTTCTACCCCAGCGCCATAGCCTCCCTCGGTGTCAGCTGCCGTCGGCGTTAGCTCCCTTCGGCATCAGCATCCCTCGGCGTCAGCATCCCTCGGCGTCGGCAATCCTCAGCATCAGCAGTCGGGACCTTCGGCGCACCTCATGACGCCGATCGGCTCCAGCACAATGCGCCTTGGTGTCAGCAATCACAGCATCTAGCTCCCACAGTGCCCGCAACCTTTGGGATCAGTTATCCCTCGGCATCAGGATTCCTCGGCGTCGGCATCGTCAGGATCTCTCGGCGTCGGCACTGCTCGGCATCAGCAGTCGGGACCTTCGGCGCACCTCATGACGCCGATTGGCTCCAGCACAATGTGCCTTGGTATCAATCACAGTGTCTAGCTCCCACAGCGACCGCAACCTTTGGCATCAGTTATCCCTCGGCGTCAGGTTTCCTCGGCGTCGGCATTGTCAGGATCTCTCGGCGTCGGCACTGCTCGGCATCAGCAGTCGGGACCTTCGGCGCACCTCATGACGCCGATCGGCTCCAGCACAATGCGCCTCGGTGTCAGCAATCACAGCATCTAGCTCCCACAGTGCCCCCAACATTTGGCATCAGTTATCCCTTGGTCTCAGGATTCCTCGGCGTCGGCATTGTCAGCAACCCTCGGCGTCAGCGGTCAGGACCTTCGGCGCACCTCACAATGCTGATCGGCTCCAGCACGATGTGCCTCGGTGTCAATCACGGCGTCTAGCTCCCACAGCGTCTGCAACCTTCGGCATCAATTATCCCTCGACGTCAGGATCCCTCGGTGTGAGCAACCTTTGGCGTTGGCAGTGTCAGCAACCCTTGGCGTCAGCAGTCGGGACCTTAGACACACCTCATGATGCCAATCAGCTTGCAATCTATGGCGTCCAGCTCCCACGGCACCCGCAACCTTCACCATCAGTTATCCTTCGCCATCAGGATCCATCAGCATCAGCAACCTTTGGTGTCAGCAGTGTTAGCAACCCCCGGCATCAGCAACCCTCAGCATCAGCTTCCCTTGGCATCAGACCTTTTCCACCTCAGCATACCCCAGGCAACAGGCAGGCAATGGGCAAAGGGGAGGGTATTTTAAGTTGGCTTTGGCAGGACATGAGGATATTGTAGAGAACCATCAGTCCTGAGTGTAAGACACTATGATAACACAGTCAAGACCACAAAACAAAATGTCATTTAAAATATTACGAATCTAAAGTGGCAGAGATAGTCGCATTGGCCTCGGAGTCATCGACCTCTGACATCATTCCATCTCCTAGTTCCCTCAACTTTGTCTGAATGTTGAAGAGGGCGCAATGCATACACTTTGCGAGGACTGAAAAAGCCTTCTTGTCTCAACCATCCTTCTTACATAAGTTCAGCACCGGCGTCATTGGAGGGTGCATCAGCATCAGTGTCAATGAAAGAGAGTCTCGGCATCAACAACCCAAATGGATCCGTCACAGATGCCCCCAGAAGAGACAAATGAGAGATACCCCTCCCATTTCATTCTTGACATCCCTTTTGATGTGTTTGCAATATCCGTCAAACACTTGATGAGTTCCCGGCACCAGGTACTCTGGTACAACCAGATTGCAATGTATCGTGTTTGAAGAACACTTTTACAGTGTACCATTGCCTGTCATGCTGACACCTAAGCATATGAATGTGTCAGACCTCTGGATCACAACCAATCTCTCAAAAGGTGATGACCAGGGTATATGGTTCCATTGAAATGACAACCAATGACAATAAACTGTAATAGTTTTACGAAGATGGCAGCAAGTATATTAGAGAGGGTACTAATGTATGGTCGATACAATGGAAGCTGTAATCTTATTCCAAGTTGTACCACTGATACTGGATTACAACGGTGACAAGGACATTATATGACCTTATCACATTTTCGTTATTTTAGTGATGTAACTTTACTGTACTTTCTGAAAAGGCTTGCTTGCATGGCAGCATAGCTAATTAAATAAATACTCCTCGGGTCATTTGATAGCAACAATTATGTCCTATTTGCTGTGAATGATTTGTGAGTAGATTCGATGGTTTCTGCGTGCATAACTTGGATAGGATCTCTCACCAATGCTGTTATGTGAATAATAACAGAGCTTAATTAAAACCTGGTAAGCCAACCTTCAGAACTCTTCTTCCTCAGCGCTCATCAAAACTTCAAGAAGACTACACATGTAATGCACAGTCAATTGATAAAGAGTAGTTTTATTATGAATGATTTTATTACAAATGTTTGCAAAGCAAAGTGGTGAAGGATCTTTTACTTCACGAGGAAGCATTGGGACGGGACTTTGGGACCTTTGAACGCTTTTGCGAATGTACTTGAATTGCCAGGCAACAATTAACTTGACTACACTGAACTAAGCTTAAGCTGACGCTTAAGACAACTTGACTTGACTTGACTTTCTTAGTAACTCGTAGCCAGACAACTGGAGCACTACTTGACTTTCTAAGACAACTTTGACTTATGCAGATGACTTATGACTTTGTATAATTTTGACCTTAGAACTGGTCTGAATTATGGGTATGCAGTGCAAAAATTAATATTGTCAGTTTGACGAGACTGTTCTATTCCTATTAACACTACTGTGCAAAGGGTAGATTGTCTACTGTTTGACCTAATTTACTACAGCTTTTATACTCAAAACTTGCCAAGGAAATACAAATAATTAACAAATAGATTGAGTGAAAGGCCTTACCTGAATGTTTGCGAGCGACCAGAGATGGTGCATTGGGATGATAGTGCAGCACATGTTTGCAAGCGGATGTGGCTTGTTTGGATTTGTGTGTAAGGCGAGGGCGCAAAGTGCGCCACTACTTGTGTGGCTTTGCTTACATAGCTTGCTTATTTTGGTCTGTGGACTCTCAGCCATTGACTTGTCGTTCCGTCCAGCATCAAGGAAGGGCCTATGTCAGTCCCGCTCCTTGAGAGAGTAATGTGTCATTTTGTTTACTGGTCTTGACTGTGTTAGATGCCGAGGGTTGCTGACAATGCCGACGCCGAGGAATCCTGATGCTGAGGGATAACTGATGCCAAAGGTTGCGGGCGCTGTGGGAGCTAGACGCCGTGATTGATACCAAGGCACATTGTGCTGGAGCCAATTGGCGTCATGAGGTGCGCCGAAGGTCCAGACTGCTGATGCCGAGCAGTGCCAACGCCGAGAGATCCTGACAATGCCGACGCCGAGGAATCCTGGTGCCGAGGTATAACTGATCCCAAAGGTTGCGGGCACTGTGGGAGCTAGATGCTGTGATTGCTGACACCAAGGCGCATTGTGCTGGAGCCGATCGGCGTCATGAGGTGCGCCAAAGGTCCCGACTGCTGATGCTGAGGATTGCCGACGCCGAGGGATGCTGACGCCGAGGGATGCTGATGCCGAAGGGAGCTAACGCCGATGGCAGCTGACACCGAGGGAGGCTATGGCGCTGGGGTAGAAGGTGGGAAGGACGCCGAGGGGCCCTAACGGCACCATGAAGTGCGCCGAATGTGCCCGCTGAGCTCCAGCGCATTCGCCAGCACGTTGGACACGCTACATTGTTATGGTTCGCCAGAACATTGGCTATGTTACAATGTAGCTTGCCTATGTGAAAATGCAGGCCGGGGCCAAGGCCGTCTCAAGCTCCAGGCCACGGCCTGGCTTTGGCCTGAGCCACGGCTTTACCAGTAAATCACTGAAACCGTACTAGACAGTTGTAGCAAGCATAAATCATGTAATATAAAGTTTATTCTAATTGAGTTCTGTAATGAAATCACCGGTGCTATTGTCTGTGTCGTCGTCCTCATCGTCCTCAATCAGCTGATCCCACAAAAATCCCTCAGCTTCTTTAACAACATCAATGTAAGTCCGCTCTTCATCAAGCCAGTCCTCCAGATCATTGAGTTCCTTTTCGATGTCTGCAGTGAAGACGACATGACGGAAGATGAGACCATTGTGGAGGAGACACTTGAGGACCTCAAGTGTCTCGACAATGTCACCTTTCAACCGATTTCGATGTTTGCTGATCGTGATTCCAGCCGCCGAGAACGCTCGTTCACTCGAGACCGACGACGCCATGATTGAAAGATAATCACGGGCAAGGGACGCCCACATTGGGTAGCGATGGGCGTTTAGCTGTAAGATTTATGAGTATGACACAAAACACAAGCTGTAAGTGGATTTGACGTACCCCCCACCAGCGGACAATACCCATGCCCTCTGGAATTGTCTCATGGGTTTGAATGTAGAGATTCCACTCTCCTAACCACGGCGTTGATGGTTGATGGGTCCGATGACACCTCCACTTCTTCCTTGGATTTGGTATCATCTGAGTTTACGCGTTTTGTTCCTCTGGATGCCTTCTTTGTCTTGGTGCTTGAGTTTGGGACTAATCCTGCGTGGAGCTTTTTGTAACGCTCGACAAACTGGGTCAGTGAGTAGGCAGTTTTTTTCATGTTAAATGAATATGTACCTTTTCCTTAACCGTTGCCTTTGCGTCCTCGTAAAGGTCCTGACCCCAGTGCTTACGAAAATGCACGAATTTGTTCTTTGGATGGAGTGCTACATATTCCTGATGAGAAAATAATCACACTAGTATCAAATGATAAAGTTACGCACCCATGCAAATGATGTGTGCATCCGATGCCGACATTCTCACATAGTATTCATTAAGCTTACTCATGGCGGCATCGAGTGCATCTTTAAAAGGTGCATATCAAAGCTTAGACAATGCTTTCTTCCACTCAGCGTACAGCTTTTCGATGGCAGGGAGAGCATTGTGTAGAGTTGGACGGGAGGCAGCAGAGAATGCATGCTGAGCGGCATCAGCAAACTGGAATTAGAGAACAAGTAGAAAATAATAGAAGCAAAACACCTTACCTGAAGGAGGTTATTAAAGAGTCGCACTTGGGTCCACTCGTCATCGGATAGTGTTAGACCTCGCATCTTCTTTTGTGCTTCGGCATTCATGTCCTTTGCAGTACTCAGCTTAAAGACGAAGCTGTCAACTTGCTGGAAAGGCATTAGTGACAGTGTGGCTAATGAAATCAAGAGAACTTACATCCTTACGCGACTCGGCTCTCAAAAGCATTGAATGCGTCGAACCCCATCGCACCTTCATATCAAGGAGAAGTTGTAATGGTGGCTTATGATCTTCCTCTTGAATAGACTTGAAGAGCTCCTTACGCTGCAAAGAAGAGCGCGCTTTGACAGTTATTGCTCGAATCAATCCAACCTCATCACAGTCAGCTTCAGCTTCTAAATCGGGGACATGCAAGTCTTCGGTGTTTGGATCGTAGTATTTTGCTTTACTTCAAGTCGAAATTAGTGCCTGTGTTGCAAGATTGATGATGTGAGCAAGACACCTGTACCCCATATAAGTAAGGAATACTTGGAGAAAGGGACAAATTGAACTCACCGAATGTGCCTTTTTTCCATGTCAAATCTGTTCCCAGTCTTCAACAGGTAGCATCGTGCAAATTCTTTCAACATCGTCCCATTATTGCTGGCATTGTCGCAGGTAATATGTCCGATCTAATTGTAAATGTGCCTGAACAAAAAGAAAGCTGGTATGAGAGTTATCGCACCTTATGCACAATGCCAAGCCTATTGCAAATCTTGTATAAGGCTTGGCCGAGT